>CM019169.2:42912359-42937306 GCA_009739505.2 Apolygus lucorum
TTCTGATCCTTTCACCTCCCTTTCACCCAGACTATATTGGACGGACTGACAAACTTTAGTACTTTCTCGATGGCCTGAAGATGATGTCCTTACATCGAAAGCGCTCGCCTCCTGTACTCGACTTGCTGTTTACGACGGATTCTCCAATACGGTACGTAGATAATAATTGTAGAAGTTATGGTTGCTACAAGGGTTTCATATTTGCGCATGTAGCTACTGCCCGTCCGATGGTGATTCATTTCAAAGGGGACCATCTACCCGCTAACTTGCACAATTCCAGGAAATTCGATCGAAATCGGAAAATAACTAAGTTATTATAACTTTACGTAGTTTTGTCCGTTACTAGGATTTTCGCACACAGACAGACCGACTCGAAACCAAAATTGTTCAGAAAGGTGTAAATCGGAGTAGGTAGAAATTTTGATTTTGGAGAACTTTTTTCAACTTTGAAAAATGAAAGCAATGTCACGGTAGACTAGGAAGCCAACAATGTTGATGTTTGGGGCACTAAAGAGTTGTTTAGGAAGAAAAAGCTCTGAGTGATATTATTCAAGTGGATAAGATGAGTTCATAATTTTGGCCCTTTATTCATAACTAGCTGAAAAGCCTGCTAAACAGGCAAAAAAATTGTAGATGTGTAAAAAAATTGATGTCGCGGCCTGGAATCGAACCCGGGACCCCCACGTTCGGGCGACATACGTACGTACGGTTGGCGTTTTATGTGTATAGATATTTCCCTTTTGGAAGAAGGGGAAATAATGACACCTTATCATCCAACAGCCAAAACCAAAAAGGTTATTAGAAAAACAGAATTTGTCACCTACCTACTTACTGGGCTCTGGAGAATATTAAAGGGTAATTCAATTCCCACAAACAGTGGTTTTGATTCTCCCTCAAATTGACCTTGTAGTGAGCTGGAGTGGGTGATGTTGGCAGGTAGGTTAGTTGATCCAGATAGGTAGAAATTCTGGCCTTATTTGAAGTGCACATCTTCCTCAAACAGAGAAACTTCAAAGAGAGAATCACTTCTTTCTCAAACAGAGAATTACTTCAAAGGTGAGCTGCAGCACTTATTTTCTCAAACAGAGAATAATTATAAATTTTTGGAAGGCAGGAAACAGTGACTCAAAGGAAGGTTGGCTTGTTACTGATAAATGTTGAGAAGTATAGAGAGAGAATCTCCTGCATGTTGGGTCCTGTCTTCAGATAAAGAGCTCCTCCTGGCTGGTGGTCCTCAAATAAAGTTAATCTCCAGGGGGCATTGTTGACATCAGGAGGTCACTTCACAAAACAACACTCTTATTATTATCTTTCTTTATTATCTTATTTCTTATTTTAGTATCGATAATCTAAGTAATCATTATCATTTTAGTTAAAAATTTTTAGTTTTACATAGACTAGTTAGTTATAAGTTAGATTTAAGTTTTAGTTTTCAAGTTAATTTAAGTACTTGTATTAATACTTATTAACTGGTGAAACTGGCAAAAATGACGATGGAAAATGCCAGGTCAAAAGTTGTTGTTGTTGTTGTGTTTGGAGGAGTTAGAAGTTTTACCTATTTTGGGTCACTAATCACTGATGACAATGGGATGAAAATTGAAGTGAATAAATGAATCCTCTCACCGTGCATTCTTTGCAAGCATCAAACTGTTCAGATCAAGGTTGTTGTCCCGCACTTCAAAGCTGCTCCTATACAACTCGTTAATACGTCCAGTCGTCTGCTACGGATCTGAAGCCTGGACTTCAACAGATAAGGATGAGAAATCTCTCCGAATTTTCGAACGAAGAATAGTCCGTAGGATAATGGGACCAGTGAACGACCGAGGCCAATGGAGGATTCGTACGAATCGAGAAATTGACGAGTTTGTTCAAAAAGAAGATATTGTCCGATTTATTAAGAGTAATCGGATACGTTGGTTTGGGCATATTGCACGTCAAGACGCAGATGCTCCCACTGTGAAGGCACTTCAGGCTAGGATGATGGGGACTAGACGACGCGGACGACCAAAAGTTAGATGGCTGGATGATGTAGTCCGACCTTCGAAAGCTGGGGATAAGAGATTGGAAGAATGAGGCACTGGATAGAGTGGCCTGGAGGAGAAAAGTCTTGTAGGCCAAAGTCCACTCCAAACTGTAGTCATTAAAAAAATAGTAATAATACAGGGTACAGCAGCATATTTTCCTTTTTTCAAAACTGAATAAAACGCATTGTTTGAATCAGAAAGTTTGTAATTTGGTTTTTACAATGTAGGTACACTACTAAACTTTTGTTTGACATAATTTTGAAGATAAAATCACTAAGGTGACGTCCCCCATTCTCAATTCATTGAATATACCGATTTCTGGCGTTTTTCATGACTCTTTCAAGCATAGCAGGCGTTATGTCGGAAATTCCTTCCTGATGTCGTTCTTCAAATCTTATAGGATCCTCGGACGGTTCACATGAACACGGGATTTCAAAAATCCCTATAGAAAACATCACAAGGGGACTAATTGGGAGATCTGACCACTCCAAATCGCCCCTGATTGAGATGAGGTGTTCTGGGAAGCGATGTTCTGGGAGCCGTGTTATTGATGCTCTTACCGTTGCACTTTTTTTTTTGGAACCGAATGACCAAAAAATAAACAAAAAACCTGTAACACCCAATAACAACGATTGCCTCAAGTGTTCTCTCAAAGATCGCCTCATCTCAATCAGGGAATCATTTGCACTAGCTGGATCTCTCAATTTGCCCATTTGTGATTTCGTCTTTGGGATTTTTTGAAATCCCGTGTTTATGTGAACCGTCCAAGGATCGTATAAGATTTAAAGAACGACATCACGAAGCAATTTTCAACATAACGCCTGCTTTGCTTGAAAGAGTCGTGAAAAACGCCAGAAATCGGAATATTCAATGAATTAAGAATGGGGGACGTCACCTAAGTGATTTTATCTTCAAAATTATGTCAAACAAAAGTTTAGTAGTGTACCTACATTGTAAAAACCAAATTGCAAACTTTCTGATTCATATAATGCGTTTTATTTAGTTTTGAAAAAGGAAGTTATGCTGCCGCATCCTGTACTTATTATTAAGTAGCTGTAAATTTTAGTTTTATAGTTTTGGCTTTAAGTGGCCAAAACAGGCATTGAGTAGTTTTTCTTGCTCAGGGGGATGCTCCCTTGAGTTTGCTGGCCTACAATTACGTAGTACAATTACGTAGTACTAGTTTGTTATGAACAAAGGCTCCTTGTGTGAGACAATTTGTCAGAGCGTCTTTGAAATATTGAGTGGAACATCTCAAAATAAACCAGAGTTGTAATTCTAAAAGTGGAACCAATACATGACTTTTCGGATCAAAAGTGGTACATCTCATATTATACCAACGTTACAACATGCAGACCAAAGAGAAATTCCATTTTGTTTTGGAGAAATACTGGTGCATCTCAAAATAAACCAGTGCAAATTTAAAACTAGATCAACCACTCTAATTATTGTTGGATCAAAAGCGGTATATCTGATATATACCAGTATTACACATACCTTGAGTTCATCACACTTCGGCGTCTGGCGCATAACTGAAATGATCCAGTCTTGCTCCGACGCCATGGTAGAAGAATGGCTCAGAACCATACTGGTTTATCTGCTCTCTAGCGGCCAATAACTAAGTTATCGTTAAACCCGTTCTACCCCCGTGTAGAGCTCGACGAGAGCTATCTGGTGGAATATATAACTCAAAACCGCCAATTTCGGACTTATACCAGTCTTACTCCGGATGTGCGATTTGTTCGCCTGAGCTTCTAATTTCATGAGGCCGAGAAAGAGCAGAGGTGACAGTCTTGACTTTCGGAAGGGGAAGAATGAAAATGTATGGAGCAAACTAGGAAGTAATTCCCAGGTATTGGCCCTGGGGAGTGAATTCGGGAGGGTCCGATTCAAACAGTTGCCAGGAAATGTTGGAGATGGAGGGGAAGGCGTGTCCTTAATAAGGAAACCTGCACAGTCCAGGATGTGTCGGTGTAAGTGCATTCGAACTGCTATCCGTTTTCCTCTTTTTTTTTCCTTTGAGGGTGGAAGGAGCAGGCGAAAGTGTAAGACCAAGGAAAAGGGAAAGTGACGGTAATCAAGCCCTTAAAGTCTAATGAAGGTCGGAAGGGCTCGCCCTTATAACCTCAAATCAAATTAGAAACCTTCTTCCGCCCCCTTTGTTGTTCCTTTGACTACAACCTGCGCCGAGAACCACCTGACTCTCACCTTTTAATCACCGAAAATTATTTTAAACAATAAAATTCATTTTAAAAAAACGAGATCAATTAGCTCAGTTTGGATCTAGGCTGTACCTGTGAAGGAGGCAAAAAAATCTGTCGAGGCAAAGTCGAAATTTCCTTCTCGGGACTCTTTGAACCATATGCCATATCCATATGTGTATGAGCATTCGATTGCGACTCCTCTGAATGAGCATTTTTATCCATTTTCTCTCTCAATTCTGGTGAGTGACTACTCCACTAGCTCCAAGGTTAGTTGGGGACTCGCTATACTAAGTCAGCGCTGCAAAATTTGAGAAAATGTCAAAATATTCAGAGAGTTCGATATACAAACGACGAATCTTCAGAGATCGATTCTGCAACTAATTTGAAACAACTTTTGTCCTATAACATTTTTTTAACCCCCTCTAAAAATCCTCCTCTTGAGGATTTTTGATATTTTGACCTTACGTCACTAAATGAAAAAAAAAAAAAAATTCTAAACTTTCTTGTTTTTCAGAGTTATCACAAATACGAGGATACCGTTGAAAAGAACTTTAAATTTGCTCTCTCTGTAAAGTAAGATCAATGAATTTTAGAAGAATTCAGATTTGACAAAAATTGGCTCAAACACGAAAGTTTGTAAAATATTGTAAATTTTCATTTTCCATTTTTTTTAAATTTTCTTTTGTTTTTTCCATTTTTCCCCATTTTTTGTATTTAAAAAAAATCTCTATTGTTTGTCAACCAAATTGTTAATCATGTGGTTTTTCCAGCAATAGGCTTACAATTTGGTAGGTATTTTAGTTAAAACTAGGTAGGTGTTTTTAAAAATTCAATTTTTTTTAAAGCTGTGAAAAGCGTGTTTCCGAGGGCCAAGTTCTGGAGTTTTTATCGAAATCCTGGCTATTGTATGACTTGGTTCTCATGACTTGCACGTTGAGCGAAGTTAGGAGCGGGATTCTTCGTGTCGTTTCTCGCTGAATCGAAAGGAGCTATTCCTGAGTAGATGAATACTTATTAAGAGAAAAGTAGTAGAGAAATATGGACTAATGAGCTATAGCAATGTATTGTTCCTGATTCGGGTTCCTCTGGTGAATTTTCGGTTCTGTGGTAGTTCTTCGAGGTAGGTTGGAAGGCCACCTAGAAGCCTCACACTTCTTGACTTCCAGTTGTGGGGAACTCCAAAGCACTGGTTTTGTCTGATGTATGTTCATAAAAGAAGGAATAAATTTATTTTCATTTCATTTCATTTTCATTTCATTTCATTCACAGTTCTTAAGTTCAGTTCCCACCAACTATGGTGGCATCTCTGACTGGTTTGTTGATTGACGCTGATGTGATGCTCACACAGTAATACATCCTTTGAGCCCTGAGGAAGGCGATACAATCACTGAAACCTCGGCAAAAAAGGAGTTTGTTTCTGAGGACCCCATTCCCAATCAGCTGACTGATAAGTCAAACTGTTTTGGTTGAAAATACAAAATGGTGAGATATAGATTTCTATATATCATGCATTTCGAAGAAGTGACTAATGCTGCCGATATGGTTTAGACGCTCGTTTTTATAGCTCAACACAACGGAATAATACCTTGAATCTAATATACACTTTTGCTCATCAACGTCATATAAATAAGAATACAACTACTGGATACAATAATCTTCCCCTCTCAATTTTGAAAGAACAAATAAATTTGGAAAGGTTTGAAAAGGTTAAAGAAAAAACGCTGCAAATTATTACATAATGGTTTATTATTTTTCTATATAGATCACTCGTCTGCAAAACCACCAACCATCCAACATGAAGAAAAACATCGATCGTATTTCGGTCAGCTATAATTTGAACGGAGATTAGGCCTCTTTTGCGATTCACACTCGTGTTTCTGATTTATCGTACGTCCAACCTTTAAATTCTCTTAGCGAGCGAACGGTTTGTCCTACAGGGCTCCGCGCGGTCTCAAAAAATTCTAAAAATTCTATACTATTTTGAATTGAAGGAAAAACAATACCTTTATATCAAATTTTTTTTTAGTTAGGTTTCAAAATTTCAAAATTCTTTTTTGAACCCTTTGAAGTGACCTACATCAACCAAAATCTTCGGGGCACAACTAGACCCCAAATGGAGCCTACATACCAAATTTCATCAAAATCGGTCAATGCTAAGTGGGGAAAGTGCCGCGTACGGCGGACGGAAGGCCAAATTTTTATTCGATTTTTGGATTCTACGTACCTTTAAACGTAAACCATCAAATTTTGAGGGGTGTTGAAAAAAAAAAATTCTTGGTCGATTCCAAGGGTTCATTATTGAAAATAATAAACCAAAAAAGAGGTCATCAGGTGGAATAGTCGTCCAAGTAGCTGGGCATTCTTTTCATCCTTAAATATATCCTTAAAGGCTGGGGAGAAAAAAATTCTCACTGCATGTGTCTTCATGGGAAGTGAACGGTTGGTCCTACAGAGCTCTCGGTGGTCTCAATTGGTTCAAAAAATGCAATTCTATTTCAAACTGGTGAAAAAACAATACCTACCTTTATTTCGAGAGTTTTCGAACTAGGGCACTCTTGAAAATTTCAACCCTCAATTTTCACCCCTTAGAAGTGACTGACATCAACCAAAAGCTTCGCGGCACAACTAAACCATAAATGGAGCCTATATACCAAATTTCATCAAAATTGGTCCTGGGTAACTAAGAATAGTGCTTCTTACGGCGGATTTTTTAAATTCGATTTTTGGATACTACTAATACCTTGAAACGTAAACCAACAAATTTTGTGAGTGGGTTAAACGTATTTTCTTGCTCGATTCCAAAGGTTAATTATTGAACATAATATACCAAAAGTGTGTCTATGCGGATACACTACTGACATAAGAGCTGTATGTATCTGACATAATTATTTCTGCAATTTTTTTGGACGCTGATGAAAAGAAATTCTCTGAACGTAGTGAAGAAATTTCTCGAAAGCGTTGTAATCGCAATCACCGGCTCGGAGGTAGAAGAATGAAGGACGAACTTTTGTTTACGGGTTCTAGCGGTACTCTTGATTGAAATAGCCTCTTCGGGGAAAATTGTCTCCTCGACGGAAAATGGGTTTCAGAAATAGCGAACACAGGCTGGAAGACACCTTAAGACATTCCTCGGGGTCCTTCGAGATCGTGAGTAACGCGACTAATCGCCGCTACAAAGAGAGGCGGACGCGGAGAAGCTCGAGCGATGCTAACGGATATCTTCGGGCTCGTAGTAGAAATGATTTAGAATCAAGTCGCGGTTTTTGAAATTTTATGTCTTTCCTTTGGCACATGTTGACATTTTATGTCTTAACACATAAACGAAAAAAGTCCATTCATGCAGCATGAATTAATGAGCGAATTTTCAAAGAAATCTTTCAGTTGAAGGTACGGTTAAGAAAAGGAACAATGATGTTGCAATTTCTTTTAGAAAGTTTTTTTTTTACACGATTCTTGTTTTTTTCGATTTTTAGTATAGCATACTAATATACTGTATGCACCGGGTATGCTTTGAAGATGTTAGGAGTCTATATTCACGTTCTGCTCGTCTCCACAAACTCATTGAGTACCCACATGGCTATTGTTGGTTTCTTTCGATTTTCAGTATACCTACCATACCAGCATACTGTATGCACTGGGTATGTTTTGAAGATGTTAGGAGTCCATATTCATATTCTACTCGTCTCCACGAACTCATAGAGTAGGTACCCACACGGCTATTGTTGGGTTTTTTCGATTTTCAGTATACCATACCAACATACTGTATGCACTGGGTATGCTTTGAAGATCTTAGGAGTCCATATTCATGTTCTACTCGTCTCTACGAACTCATAGAGTACCCACACGGCTACTGCATTTCTGAGTACAACTAATATACGCACGTATTCATTATATATATAAATAGATCCATACTTTCTTAATTTTGGACAATTTTCATTTTTGAAAAACGCATTGATATCAGAAATTTTGTGCTGAATCTTAATATAACATAAATTATCATGATTTTGAAGGTAATAACCACAAAAAACTGGAAAACCCCATTTTTTGGACTTTTTTGAATTTTGGACCACTTTGGATTGTCCAAAATTGCTGGCTAACGAACTTGACCTATTGTTTGTTGTTACGAACATTTTGGCAAAAACTAAGAAAAATTCTAAACAATTACTCGAGTTATCGTGCGGGATGACACACACACATTCTAAAAATTGTGAGGCCATTGCAATTCATTTTCTTTGAAAATTCGCTAAAACGTCACGAAAAACCGTCACTAAATTGGTCACAAAGTCGGTCACGAAAAAGCGTTACAGTTAGTTGACATTTTAACCGATTTGGTTGAAATTTCGTATATGGGCTCCATTTGGGGTCTAGTTGTGCCGCAAAGCTTTTGGTTGATGTCAGTAACTTCTAAGGGTTGAAAATAGGGTTGGAATTTTCAAGAGTGCCCTAGCTCAAAACTCTCGAAATAAAGGTATTGTTTTTTCACAAATTTGAAATAGTATCAAATTTTTAAAAATTTTAGAGACCATCCGGAGCTCTGTAGGACAAATTGTTCGCTCCCTACGAGTGCTTAAGGGTCGGACTTATGATACATCAGAATCGCGAGTGTGAATCACCAAAGAGGTCTCATCTCCGTTGAACTTTGAAATGGATATAATATTCCCTTTTGAAAAAACGCTCCTCAATTAATATATTTTTACACCAACTAATTCAATTCCTGCCTGACATGACGTATCAGAAGTTTCCCATAGCTAACATAGAACTGATAATAATACTCAATAAGTAATATGAAGTTCTACTTAACGTCATTTCATGACATTCCCACCTGATCCAAATTAAATCTGTTTGATTGATTGGCTCCTCGCGATTCGACATTCGACGAATCGAAGGAAAGAGAGAAAAAAACTTTATTGGTTCTGTCGAATAGGAAACTAAATTTTCACTCCCTCCGATAATCAGCGATCGAGGGGGTGACTATCAATCATTGTGATCCGAAATTCAAGTCGGATCAATCACTTTCCCTCCTGGCAGGGAAACTACACCAGTTTGCACTCAACCGCTCCGAAGAGATCAATTATATGAGAAACGCCGTGTCCACGGTCATCCCCCTCTGTCGGATTTCTCCATCTGTCGGTTTATACTAATGGACCTCGTCCGGTCTCCCGATTTCCCTTGTTTTGAGGGGACTTTTTGTTTAACCAACAATTCACGGGGTGGGTTTGTTTGCGATGAACTCGGCTGCATTGAGCTGCACCAAAAAGCGACGGCATTCGGAATTCGTTCCATTATTTTCTCCTCCGCTGTTGAAGGTATGGAAGCTGGGAAAGCCGGGAGGAGGCTTTCCAGTTGAAAAATTTCCTTGTGAGCGAACTCAAGTTGACGAGGTAATTTCCAGCATCACCGGCCAGAAAACTCGATTTACGAAGAAAAAATTGTGGGTCTTCTTGTATAATTTCTCCACAGTTTGCATATCTGATGACTATCCGCCGGGTAATCCTCTGAAGCTCGAGACAGACACCTCAATACTGTTTCAAATTTGTGATAAAAAACAATACCTTTATTTCGAGAGATTTCGAGCTAAGGCACTCTTCAAAATTTCAACCCTTTATTTTAACCCCTTAGAACATCAACCAACAGCTTCGCGGCACAACTAGACCCCAAATGGAGCCTATATGCCAAATTTCAACCAAATCGGTCCATGGTTGCTGAAGAAAGTGCAGCAACCTTTTTTTCTCGCTCGACTCCAATGGTTCATTATTGAAAATAATACACCAAAAATGCGTCCATCCGCCGTGTGCGGCACTTTCCCCACTTAGCATGGACCAATTTTGATCAAATTTGGTATATGGGCTCCATTTGGGGTCTAGTTGTGCCTCAAAGCTTTTCGTTGATGTCAGTCACTTCTAAGGGTTGGAAAATAAGAGCTGACATTTTCAAATCGCCCTAGATCAAAAACTTTCAATATGAAGGTATTATGTTTTCTCCACTTTAGAATACTATTGAATTTTTAGAATCGAATGAGACCGTCCAGAGCTCTGTAGGACCAACCGTTCGCTCCCTATGACAAATTAAGGGTAGGACATGTCACATCTCTTCCCCAATAACATCAATCAGATGGTAATGTAATAATATAAATAGGCCATAACTACTCCTCCTTTAAATGCTACATTAATAACTCTGGGATGTTCCCTAGTCTAAAAATTACCATAAGGCAAGTCTTGCGCCATCTAGCGGACTTGCCTTCGAATTAATACACCTTCATAAGCGAGTGTAACTATCAATCACCACCACTTGTCTGTTAGGCTTTTAGGCTTGCTGCAAGTATTAGCTCTCTCGCTTTCCCTTTCTGTTCTCAGTGTTTTCCAACCCTCGTTTTCTAAAACCTTTTTGTGGTTTTTTCTTTCGATTTTCTTTTCTCCAGTTTTCCAGTTCTGTTTTCTTTTCTTTCGTTTTCTTCAACCAGAGAGTTTCAGGTCAGTTTATTTCTTCGTTTTCTATTTTTCTCTTTTTCCAAGACAAGTTGGTCATTTCTTTGTTCATTTATTTTTTCTCTTCTATTCAGAAGGAATTTTACTTTTTGGTTTTTAGTAAACCATGTGTTAATTTGACTGTTAGTCAATTTTCTTTATTTTCTTTGTGGGAAGGATTTTCCCTTATTTTTTATCTTCCTTTATTTAATTTTTCAATTTTCAAGCAGAGGAGTTTTCCTGCCTTTTTCATTTTGCATTTCATTCCAGTATATTTGCGTTTCTCCTTATATTGTGTTTGATTTTGCTTATTTTCCCTTTTTCCATTGTTCTGTGTGAACATAGATTAATTTTATTTTAATCTAATTGTGTTTAATTAGATTAGTTTTCCCTAGAAATACTAGGGTGGTAGCAGAGTTTGCAATTTATTTTACCATTTTATTTAGACGAGGTCGAAATTACAATTAAATACAATTTCTAGCCTTGTTACATACACGATAAATCAGAAACACGGGTGTTAATCGCAAAAGAGGCGTAAACTCTCTAGACGGTATCTCCGTTCAAATGTTAGCTAACCAAAATTCGATCGCTGTTCCTTTTCTAGTTGTACTCAGTTTTGCTTCCCTCGCAACCAGTGATCAAAATTCCATAATTATGAAGGAACCATAACTCCTTATTTCTTCGAATCGAGTGTGAATCGTTTATTTCTTCAAAATAAACTTGATTGTGAAGCGAAAATATGGTTGTTAGGTAGTGGCAATGGCAATGTTGTATTCTTTGCAGGCGTGGGATCTACACGGAAAAAGTTGAAAACCCTTTGTGTAATAATTTGCAGCGTTTTTAAGAAGGAACAGGAATCCCTAAACGTTCGATCGAGCAACGGTTGTTCTTAATTTGAATCTGTATTGCAAATATGTACGATCCCATGTCTCCAAACCAGTTTCTATGATTTAGTATTTGATATTCAGGAAATTGCCACTTTTTCTTCTGATAAAATGGCAATCTCAGAGAGTAATTTTTTTCCGATCCTTTCCCACACCATTTTGAGGCATCTATGTTTATCGCCTTATTTGATTCAGTGTTACGTGCCTTATTTAGGTTCCATTCCATAAATTCAATTTATGGTTGACTGTAGAAAACTAACTACTTCCATTTTATTTTTCAGGTAAGTGTCCTTGGCTTGTATAACGGTACATCCCTTATTCGTAAGTACTTACTTATCAACGTCTGACTTGATAAATCATTATGCGTAATTACTAGCAGTCGGATTCATCCAGGGGTTATTGCAATCAACTCCCAATGTTGATACTTAATTACTACGAGATACTCAGCGGGATCTCCTGCTTTAGTTATCCGTCCACCATTACTCCTCTCAGGTCATCCTCGACTTCGTTCAGACATCTTCATTCAGTTTGCTTATGATAGGACAATTACATGGTGAGAGGGTACTCTGCCAAGCGGTAGTAGCACGTAGCACATGCAACGTTTATTGAAGTTTCTGGCCGTATGTAGACTGAGTGTGGTGAGAGGGTACTCAGCCAAGTGGTAGTAGCACGTAGCACATGCAACGTGTATTGAAGTTTCTGGCCGTATGTAGACTGAGTGTGATGGGAGGGACCTATTAGAAGGTGAACCAGTAGGGTTAGGGATTCAATTCTGCAGGTGAAATCCCAGAAGATGAATGCGATAAGCAGTACCAAGGGCATTAGTAGGTCCCTTTCTGTCTGGTTAGAACTCACCATTTTGGATTACAGTTCCCACAATGTTCTGTTTAAACGTTCCACATTTTCAACGCTTTGGGGTCTTCCTTGGAGTAGTACCAGTCTTACCAACCTTGAGAAACCCAAGATTTTCCTTGAACACGACTGTCTCGATCCCGGTACCTTGATCTTTGTGAAATCCTAAAACGGGACACCACGTTCCCCATCGACCCTCTCGCCAATGTCTCTACCATGAATTTTCTGGTCCTATTCCACCCCTATTCCACTGTAGCAAGGAAAACAGCTCGGGCCTCGCATTGGAAATATGACCTAGCTGCTGAAGATCTCCTTGGCTCGTTTTCGCCTCTAATTACACCTTGCGAAGGGGTCCTTCACCAGGAATTCAACTCATTCTGCAGGAGGCTAGTGGATAGCTTGACAGACAAATGGAAAAAACCCCAATCAGTGGTCGCCAAATTCGTCCGCACAAAATTACAGATTGCGACGATTCGAGCTGTGTCCTTGAGGCTTCGAGGCTCACGAAGCCCTCTGAGGTCTCTAGGATGTGGTGAAAACCGGCAGGCGGATCGTGAGGAAGAGGCTTTAGGGCAAGAAGACGGTGCTGCACTGCCCCTGCAGACCAACTACTGCGGAAGAGTCATCGACTGCTCTGGTAGCATCATCTGGGGGGAGAGAAGCTGGGTGGCCAGCATGCATTTGTCATCTTGTTGCTGGTTGCCACCTCGTAGCAAGCTCGCTTTTGGAACGGCGGCTTTTTTCCATGTTGTTGTTATTTGTTATCAAATTATAATATGTATGAAGCCTTAAAAAAAGTCGTACCTATCTGGCCACTTTATGGAGTAGTCTCTGATTACTGTGTCAATTGATCGGGATTGTGGTCAAATGGAAATATACACTAGAACCTTTTTTTTTTTTTTTTTTAGTTAGATTAATTGCAAAATACGGCCAATTGAAAAAGGTTTCTAATAAGTTTAGTAGTAAAGCAGCAGTAGTAGCAGTAATAGTTTAGTAAATAAGTTTAGTTCAATACGGTTGAGGCAGTTGTGTCAATATTTATAACTTAAATGAATATCTTACCCATAATTGTAGAAGATAAATTTACGGAAAAATGAAAAAAATAATTAAAAACACCGGCTTTATAGTACAGAACAATAGAACAATAAAAACGCAATGACTCCAGCTCACAGAGAATACTAACTTTGATAACAATGATAACAGGTAACAATAGTAACTTCCTCTTTACTTTTTTATTTTATAGCCAGTAGGAAGTATCAATCAAACAAAGACCGCGTCCTAATAAACAAACTAAATTCAAATGGAACAATTCTATACGGCTATTAATAAACAGTGTGTGAGGATCATCACAGTGCGTGTCTTCATGTACCAATTCAACGGTCTAAGTCACGAGGCTCTATAGTCATACATATCACACGCATAAGGCTTCCCACTAGTGCGTGTCTTCATGTGCTGTCTCGACCCTTTCAGTTGCGATATTCAGTAATCCTAAAATCTATCGTAGGGATATAGCCCATCCTCGGCGTGAGTCGTTATGTGGTCATTCAGAGTTCCCAATCACAAGGCCCTGTAATCACATCTATCACACGCTAAAGGCTTCTGCCAGTTGGTTGTTCTATTGTTCTGTACTATAAAGCCGGTGTTTTTTATTTATTTTTTTCATTTTTCCGTAAATTTATCTTCTATAATAGCGTGGCGTCTCCACCTTCTCTTTACTTATCGACGTTTGGTGGTATCGCTAAATAAACATCCTTCGAGCCCTGAAGAAGGTAATAAATTTACCGAAAATTCGGCGAAGAAGGTGTATACTTCCATTTGACCACAATTCCGATCAATTGACACAGTCCGTTTTGTTGGGTCGATCTACATACCTAGTTGCTGTTCTCTGATTACTACTTTATACCAATTACGGGAGTGGACCAACTATGACCATGGCTTCACTTTCGTAGGGTAAGCCTGCTGTGTAGTTCTGCATGGGAGCTCTCGTTTTCTTGGATCATCTTCTTCTTCGGCCATACAGTAAATTATCGTTTCTTCACTCATTCCGGGCCAGTAAAATGTAGTCTGTAGTAGTTCAGCGTCTCCTTGTGGGCAAAGTGTCCAAGCAACAGTCAAACCTTCTTTCCTAGGCACAACCTCTTGAAATTGTCGAGTTCCATCCTGACTTTCACATTATCTGACCAATACATGGATTTCATTCCGGAACTTACTGAGAAATTTGACTAAAAACGCACGGAAATCCATCCTTTCCATTAAGAACCATCTAAAATATGTTTATGGATTTTCAAAACTTTCTGGACAGGCAACGTGTTGGTTCACAAAGCAAGTCCATTGCTGTCCAGAATCCATACTATCCCTTGCGAAGTCGTTGAAATTATTCACGTCGTACGTTAATTCCTACTAGAGGTGTGTCAGTCAGGAGTGAACGTACTGAAAAGACCTTATCTTCAAAACGACCTTGTCTGAACTGAACGGGTTGTCAAAATGAACACGGTCATTCGTTCATCGACACACCCGTCGAGATTTCGAAAAAAATCCTTGAACAACGGCAGAAAGCCAACAAAACAAATTAATTGCCCGCTACATGGATGTATAATGTATTTTTATAAATCAATTTTTGTACTTAGATCATGAATGTGTGAAAATTACTTGGAAGTATCAACAGAAAGATATCTAAGGAAAACCTTCCATCATCCAAGTGAAGAATTACGTTCGAATGAACTGTGGACTAAAAAGACAAAACTGAAAGACCAAAAACACTCAAAGACTGATTCATACGATTCGAATCGATCTTTCGTTCGTTTTTGTCTTTTAGCTCATTCGATTCATTCAAATCGCCTCCTCACCTACTGTAACCTATTGTAACCTATTCCGATCGTTCGGTTTTTCGACTCAGCGTTTTTTCGAGTCACGATCTGGATCCTTATGGATGTTGTTTGTTTGGTTCCATCGTTGCGACTCGTTCGGTTTACCGACTCGCTCGTTTTTGTCACTTCTGACCGGTTGGTTGTTTGTCTTGTGTGTGAACGTAATGAACAGATTCAAAAGACCTGGTCTTTGTAATGAGTGACCGATTGGGATTCGAATCCGCCAAATTACCTTGTCTTACACACCTCTAATTCCTACTGTAACTTTCACATCAAAAATACAGTTTTGATTAAATTGATTTAATTCCATAGCAACCCTTAATCACAAAATCATTCGTCGCATCCGTTTTTATTCTAAATTAATTTCATCGTCGTCCGTAATTCATTTAAATACAAACTCGCTCTTTTATTTCACTTGTATTTTTCATTCCGACCGCCCTTGTTCTTCGTGCTTTGACTGTAATCCGAATGAAAAATGAACGAAAAAAATCTCGAGTTTTCGTTGTCAAACCAAAGGGCTTCACCGTCTCGTTGGAAATGAGTGTGTGCGAATGTCAGACCGTTGATACACGCCCGGTTGTTCGTGTGAACGTTGTTGAATACGCCAAAATTCCAGTCGGAAAAGGCTTCGCAAAAAAACGGGGGAAAATGAATAATGGATTCCCGAGGACGGAGCAACGCATTTCATCCCCACCTTCTGTTATGTAGGCTTGTATGAAAAATAATTTTTCTTTTTCTGTATTTTATCTGTACGATTCTCAATTCTTCAAGCATTATTAATCATTTTGATTTTTTTCTGTAAACTCGTTGGTGTGGACATACGTATTTATATTTCTTATGATCAGTTTCATAACCATCCCTAGTTGGTTATTAAAATTGAATGGAAAAGTCACGTTGAGACAAATCCAAAATGTATTGAAAAATGAAAATCGGTTGATCGGTTGTAGAGATAAATCAGATCTAAGTTTGGTATTTTCCCTCCTTGAGCAAAAGTTTTCACTTTAAGGTAAGTGTAATACATGAAACGTTCTGATCGATATTAATTTTGAGGGTATTAAGTTACGATAAAATTATTTTGAGTGTCAAATTTAGGGGTTTCGGTATTTTGGTGGTTTAGGGTTTTGTTTGAAGATTGAAGGAATTAAGATTTCATTCATGCAGCATGAGTTAATGAGCGAATTTTCGAAGAACCCTTTAAAAATGGTTAAGAAAATCGAAATACTACCCATAATAGTCAGCCTTGTGGGTGTGGCACATAGCACGATTCGTCAAAATTGTACCATCAACCTCTTGGTTATAAATTTAAAGAAAAAAACTCAAAAAACATTGTCACTTATTACATTTTCCAGCTGTAACGTAGGTACCTACTTCCCAATAGTTTTGTAACACTTGAGTACTACCTCAATGATATTTCTTTTTCTCTAGCATTCTCAATATAATACCTCAAATTTTCTCGTTTAAAATTGCTCTATCGACGCATTTCACTTACCTACTTGTTCGGCCTCAGCCGAAGGTTTGAATTAACCGCCGCGTTCAGTTTGAACTTCCCGCTTCAAACTTCTCTCAGCTCCGCTGCTCGCTTGAGCGCTAGGATCGTTGTCCTGTTCTTTGATTAAATAAATTAATCTTTTGATCCGACATTAAGTTCTTATCGTAGATAATTATTTAAATTTATTCTTGATCGGAACGCGTTTTTTGTCACTCTCCTTTGAGTGAGATCGTTCTTGGTGAGAAAATTATAATTTTCTTGAGATGGCATTTTTCCCGTCCTGTGTCTGTCGCCATCTTTTTCATTCCGCTTTTTCCGTTTTTCTATGAAAAAGTACCGTCTTATTGTTCTCCCAAAAAACCATTAAATTCGATCAATTTGGAAGGCTCCAAATCATTCGTTCTTACTTGTGAAGTTCAAGTAAAGTGTTACGTTCTTGTAAACAAGTTTTAATACAAGATCCTTTACACCAGTTTGATAAAAGTGTGTTCGTTCTGTTCAGTTCCGAGTCCGGGGTTTTGTAAACTATTCGGACAATAGCCGGTCCAATTTTTCGCTAAAAATCGTTCAGGGCTAAACATTTGGTGCCGAAACCCGGGAGTTTAAAAGAATAGCTGAGAAATTCCAGTATTCTTTTACGTTTGTGAAGACCGTTTAATGTGATCAGTGCGGTCGATCACTTTTTTCTCCAACACCTGCCTAAAAACGGCGGTTTTAGGTGTTGGAAAACCATTTCATTTGCCTACTAATTTCATTTGCCTAGTATGTGCATGCTAACTATAACCTTGCATAACTTGGTGAGTACTCCGTTCGTACCGTATCATTCGTTCGTTTGCTCAGTTAAGTCAACCAATTTCTCCTTGGGTTCCAACTTATTTGATCCTAGTTTTGTTCAGGGTATTCGTTCGATTTGATTCACCTTTCACCGTGGAGTTATTGTTCCTTGATTCGATCAGTATGGCCGTTGCACTTCAAAACACAATTTCATTGTCCAAAGATGTTATTCTTCTTTTGTCTGCTGAAGATAAAAAGCTCTATCGTTCTGTCAGAACATGGTCGATTCGGGCCTGTTCCCTTTTGGAAGTTGAATCATTTAACGCAGAAATGATCCTGAAAGTGAAGGAGGTTGTTGAATCTGGAACTGCTCTATTGTCCAAAATTGATGAGAGTGACATGGACGACTCAATTTCCACTCTCCTCACCGTTCCTATCGTTCAGATGAGCACCAATTTACTCAAAATCATACCTAATAACGATCAATCTACGTTCTTAGGTGATATTACCGCTCCACCTGTATCCCAATCTCCCAAGTCCGTTCTGGATGCAGTTAAGCTGATGAATATAATGTTATCCACAGTTCCTGAATATGAGGGCGACGTCACTGAATTCCCTACCTTCCAAAAATTATTTGACGCCGCTGTTCACCTCGTTCCTATGCTCCCAGATGAGATAAAATTTCAGTCTCTTGCGTCCAAGCTGGTTGGTGATGCTCGCTCGGTCATAGCAGGCGCCTCAAGTAAAGACTATCAGCGGTGCTACGACACCCTTTGTGCAGAAAACACTGGAAGGTATCGCGTCGCTAGACGCACGTTCTCAAATCGCCATCACATACCGGCTATTGTTAGCTCACAGGCAATTGATCTTGAAAAGTTCCTTTTCGCGGCAGAGAATTGGGATCGGGCGATGCAAAATTTGCCCACTAACGATCCTGCTGGGTACCTTCGCTTTGAAGTACTATTTCCCAAACTGTCCTCGGAATTGAGAGATAAGTTCAACCGAGACGAGATGGAAGATGTTAATCTTATCCCCACTTCCAACGATCTGTTCACGTTCATCAAGAAGGAGCTTCGAATAGCGCAGATGCTACCTATTGACTCTCGTTCATCTAATGTCCGATCCACTTCCCAGAAAGTGTCCAAACCAAGACACACTCAAGTCTTTAGTACTCGCCAAGACCCGAATGTTTCTCGCGCCATCCTGGATTCTTCTGCTCCTCGATCTTCAAACTTGCTCGAGCTGTCCTGTCATTACTGCAATGATCACCATTACCTATATCATTGTGGTGCATTCAAGGCACAATCTGTTGAATCACGGCGCGCGTTTGTCGATCACTCCAAGTTGTGCCGTAACTGCCTATCCTACAAGCACAATACCAAGGATTGCAAGTCCCCTCGTTCCTGTTTCTGCGGTCTACGTCATCACCAGCTTCTCCATTCTGATCAGTCTCGCCAAGTACATATTCAAAAATATGAAGTATCTAAGTTAGGTTCAGGGGATGAAAGAGCCCAATCTGATCCGGTAAACGTGTCGCGCTCCCCGTCCCCGACAGAGTCTAGTTCAGGGGCCCTTGTTCTAACCAAACATCGCAAGTGTCCCCAGTCGTCTAGCCTCCACGACAACTTAGACTTGCGTGCCGATCATAGGTTCTCCAGTGTGGTGGAGAAAATAGGACGCAGCCCTTCAGCACCCTCACTGTGTGGTTGGGTGTCTCGTTCCACGTGTAGTTTGGGGGATTTTCCGTTAGGCAAAAATGGGAAACTCATCCGCGATCCTGAGAGACTTTCTTCCCGCGATCTTGGAGGTTCCCCTTCACGTTCGCGGCAAATTAGGCGGGAGTCTGAGGAGAAATCCTTCTCAGATTGAAGGTGTCTAGCTGTGGATTACCCTCACACTAATAATTTCACTCGTTCAGGTAAAAGACTAAGGACATCTTTCAGTGAGGGTGTCCACAGCAGTAGGAAAAATCTCACCAAGTACGATCAAATTCATTATAATTCCGATCCCACAGGTAGGATGTTAGCTTTACGATCTAGCCGTTCAAGCTCTACGGCCCCTAGTTTTAATTTAGCACGTAAGGGTATAACTTCTGCTAAGTTCATTCCATCTCTAGGTTTTAGATCAGTCACCAGTAAGTGCTGTCGTTCAGAAGAGCTCTCATCGTACGCGGAGGTAGCGAGTCACCAAAGCACTCATACCTCTTCTGTTAGGATGTGTAATTCTTGGGATCATTCTAGGTCGGTGATAGGGCTTAATGTTGGATCAAATGTAGGAGGTTGCCCACGTATCATGTCTACGAGACCTAAGACTGCGACTGATCAATGTTCCTTGGAGTTGAAACCAATGCATGTCACCCATAGTAAGCGAGCTACTTACCGCCCTGGTACTGTTCTCCAGAATGGACAACACAGATCATTCGGACGTTCCTGTTTGAAGTTCTCCTGCTCTACTGGTCTGTTGCCCACTGCCCTCGTTCGTATATCACCTGATGGCCGTCAGATTACTCATGTTCGCGCTCTCCTTGACTCTGGATCCGAGGTCAATGTGATCTCGTCAGCCACAGCTAAGGAAGCACTGTTGCATCTGGCTCCTGTTGGCTCCTCAATAGTTGGAGTAGGTAATAATTCACAATCCACCAACCACGCTGCTACAGCCTTTCTGCACACTAGAACAGGACGAGTTCTGCCTTTCACCGTTCACGTAATGGATCACCTTATTGATAAATTGCCTTCAGTCTCGCTAGGTGTCGATCGTTGGCCTCATATTGAGAAATGTCGAGGTCAACTTGCGGATGTGGCATTCCATCAACGTCGGTCAGTTGATCTGATCATAGGTGTAGATTTATACATGCAGCTCGTTCATGGAAAAATTATTCAACCTGTGGGCAACTCGCCGTGGCTTCTAGAGTCTGAATTGGGATGGCTTGTTCTTGGAAGAGCCGCTGTGAACAACCCTGCTCGAGTCACATTTAAGGAAACAGTTCATGTACGTCACTTTCATTCCAATTGTCCGCTCACTTGTATCGGAAGATTCAATATTACCAGCAGTGCCATGAGTTCTCCACCTGCCACAAACAATCAGTTCAAACCCCTCTTTGGATCCGCATATCGACGCTCAGTCTTGAATGAAATACTGCAAGTACTCGAGACCATACATTCTGTTCCAAGGAATTCAATTATGAATGTCCCTATCGTTAACCCTCCTAAGCCTCATCGTTCAGACTATGAACGTCGACATAGCAGGCATTTGCAGAAAGAAGCACCAGTTCCCGTTCAGCCTGTCATTCGTAATCTCTTTTCAGTCGTTCCCCCTCAAGTTCTGGATGCGCCAACTCATAAGCTGTTCATTCTCTTAAAATCGTTCACCAGTTACTCCATGCAGCGACCCACACAAGTTCACCTTGTATCTGACAAAATCAGCACTCCTGAAGTTCCAATTTCCACAGTCAATACCATTCATTCGTCTGATCATAGTACTGAAGAACTTCTTAGGAAGCTATTTGAAATCGAATCAGTTGAAGAGGTCTTGCCCTGGACGCCTGCAGAAATTGAAGCTGACAGCATGTTCAACGATCAAGTCCATCGTGACCCCAATGGTCGCTATAACTGTTCCTCTTTTGTTCTCGGAAGATCGCCGTTCCTTGGGTCACTCACGACACATTGCCATGAGGCAGCTCTATCGACTGGAGAGCAAGCTGTCAAAAAATCCTGTTCTTGCAAAGGCCTACATTGATTTCATGAATGAATATCTGATGCTAGATCACATGCGTCCAGTTCTTCCACCTGTAGAAAACGAGCCGAATTACTACATCCCCCATCATGCTGTTCATAGATCAGAAGATCCTCCAGAGAAAATTAGAGTGGTATTTAATGCCTCGCAGCGCAGTTCCAATGGTCGTTCGCTCAATGAGATCTTGCATCCAGGTCCAAAGCTCCAGCCTGACATAGCTGACATGATTACTCGATTTCGAGCATTTAAGTACGTGTTCATTGCAGATATAAGGCAGATGTTCAGACAGATTAGGCATCCAGCTCCAGATCACAACATGCTCAGAATTGTTTGGCGCAATTCTCCACACGAACCAATACGAGACTTCGCTCTTCAGACTGTTACTTATGGTACTACTTGCGCTCCATTCTTAGCCAACAAGGTCATTAAGCACTTGGCACAACAAGGCGCTCAAAAGTTTCCCAGAGCCTCGGTACTTTTAAATGATCATACTTATGTTGATGATGTCCATGGCGGAGGACAACACCGTAGGGAAGCTATTGAGGTTAGAAATCAGCTCATTGATCTATTAGCAACAGCTAACCTAGAGCTGAGAAAGTGGGCCTCTAATTGTTCTGATGTCCTGAGAGGTATCCCTAAAGAGCACTGTCTGTCTCTGGCTCAAAGTGTCGATCTGGGTTCTGACGATCAAAAAACCACTGAAAATGTTGGGGATTGCTTGGAATCCCCAACTTGACTCGTTCTTCTTTAAGGTTCCCTCTACCTTGATAGTTAAGACCAAGCGGGAGCTGGCAAGTCAGGTGGGGCGAATCTATGACCCATTGGGCTGGGTAATGCCTGTTTCTGTTCACGCTCGTGGTATTCAACGGCAGGTTTGTCAAGCAAAGTTCGAGTGGGATGATCCACTTCCTTCATATCTTGCACAGGAATGGTCACATCTGGCTGAGTCTATGAGCTCTCTTTCAGAAATTGCGCTGCCCAGGCACTTGGAGTTTTCAGTTTCTGATCAGTGGCTTGTGGGGTTTGCTGATGCCTCTGAGAAGGCTTATGCAGCTGTTTTGTATCATGTCAGCCTAGTTGAGGAGCAATACATCGTTCGGCTCATTATATCAAGAGCAAGAATCGCTCCTATGAAGACTGAGTCCATTCCAAGAATGGAGCTCCTAGCTTCAGAATTACTAGCTAAAACGTTCAAAAAAATTCGCCCCCAATTCGCTCACATACCCATTGAACGTATGGTTGCGTGCTCGGATAGTACCATTGTTCTATCCTGGTTGACAGCTGATCCAGCCCCCTTGTGGAAGGTCTTTGTGGGCAACAGAGTCTCCAAAACGATCAAAGAATTACCACCACAGAATTGGTATTATGTGAACACAAAGGATAATCCTGCTGATGTTGCATCACGAGGAGCTCTTCCTAAGCAGTTGGTTGTAGACCCGATTTGGTGGCAAGGCCCCATGTGGCTTAAGATGCCTCGTTCTGAATGGCCCATTCGACGCGTTCGCCCTGATATCAGTTCTCCGCTAGTGAGTGATGAAATTCGCAAGTCTCAAGTTCACAATAGCACTATTGTCAGTGCCGATCTGTCACTTGAGGAACGCTACAGTTCCTACTCAAGGTTACGTAGAGTCACTGCATGGATTCTTCGATTCATAAGAAATTCTCGATCTCCACGTCATTTCTCCGGTAGTCTCAAGTCTGAAGAATTACGTTCTGCTGATCTAGTCCTTGTTCGTCGATCTCAACACCGACAGTTTACTGAGATTAAGGACGCTTTGAATAAACGCCGACCATTCACTAAGCTCATGAAGCAGCTAGCAGTGTTCCAATCATCTGATGGAGTTATACGGGTTGGAGGTCGCTTGCAAAATAGCACTCTCCGATATGAGACTAAACACCCTGCTCTCGTTCCTCAAAATGATGTTCTTACCAGGATGTTAATAAGACATGCCCATGAGAGCTGTATGCATGTGGGGCCCCGTGCCACTCTTGCTCATTTGCGTAGCCAATATTGGATTGTCAATGGTCGCAACGTCGTCACACAAACCCTTGCTGGCTGCAACCGCTGCTTTTCGATCAAACCCAAACCATTCCAACCTCCCATGGGACAACTCCCTAAAGACAGAGTTGAAATTGCTTACCCGTTCGAGCAAGTTGGTCTTGACTTTGGAGGTCCGTTCAAAGTTTCAGTTGCTGGATTACGCGGTGCTCGCGCCATTGAGGTATATCTTGCCATATTTGTTTGTTTCGCTACAAAAGCCGTTCACCTCGAAGTGGTAATGGATCTGACCACGGATGCCTTTCTACAGTGCCTAGAAAGATTTATGGGCCGACGGGGTGTGCCATCATCCATATGGTCCGACAATGGTAAGAATTTTGTGGGAGCAGCCAATTTGCTACGTAAGCTCAGAGTTGCAATGGAAGATGGAGTCGCTGATGAGCTTGCTGCTCGCCTGGCAATGAGAGGAGTAGAGTGGAGGTTCATTCCACCAAGAGCTCCACATTTTGGAGGCCTATGGGAGTCTGCAGTGAAGTCTGCAAAGCGTCTGCTTCGAGTTCATTTTCGAGACCACACACCCACCCTTCAAGCGTTCTCCACGGTCATTGTGAAAGTTGAGGCTATACTCAACAGCCGACCACTTGTGCACCAGTCTGGGTCGCCTGATGACATTGAAGTGATCACCCCTGGTCATTTCCTCGTTCAGCGTCCGCTTACTGCACTTCCAGAATCCTCGATCACTGACGTCAGTCCTCGCCTTGTCCCTAAATGGAACTTTGTTAATCAATTGGTCAAGAGTTTTTGGCGTAAATGGCGAAAGGAATACCTTCTTGATCTTCAAGCCAGAGCCAAATGGGACACTCCTTCCAAACCTGCTCAGATTGGAGACGTCGTACTCATCATGGAGGACAATATTCCTCCCCTCCAATGGCTCATGGGCAGAATAGTTCAGCTCTGTCCTGGGGAAGATGGCGTTCAGCGCGTGGCTGATGTGCGCACGTCCACCGGTTCCTTGCGGCGCCCTGTCGTGAAGCTATGTCCGTTACCTAAAGAAGAATGAAGTCATTCCGGGGGGGAGTGTGTTCGGCCTCAGCCGAAGGTTTGAATTAACCGCCGCGTTCAGTTTGAACTTCCCGCTTCAAACTTCTCTCAGCTCCGCTGCTCGCTTGAGCGCTAGGATCGTTGTCCTGTTCTTTGATTAAATAAATTAATCTTTTGATCCGACATTAAGTTCTTATCGTAGATAATTATTTAAATTTATTCTTGATCGGAACGCGTTTTTTGTCACTCTCCTTTGAGTGAGATCGTTCTTGGTGAGAAAATTATAATTTTCTTGAGATGGCATTTTTCCCGTCCTGTGTCTGTCGCCATCTTTTTCATTCCGCTTTTTCCGTTTTTCTATGAAAAAGTACCGTCTTATTGTTCTCCCAAAAAACCATTAAATTCGATCAATTTGGAAGGCTCCAAATCATTCGTTCTTACTTGTGAAGTTCAAGTAAAGTGTTACGTTCTTGTAAACAAGTTTTAATACAAGATCCTTTACACCAGTTTGATAAAAGTGTGTTCGTTCTGTTCAGTTCCGAGTCCGGGGTTTTGTAAACTATTCGGACAATAGCCGGTCCAATTTTTCGCTAAAAATCGTTCAGGGCTAAACATTA
>CM019169.2:42937406-42986066 GCA_009739505.2 Apolygus lucorum
GTGCTGACTATCAGTCAGTAGAGGATGGACCTCTAGGAAGCTCTGGTAGTGACGTAGCAGATTTCACTGCAACAGCTGTTTTTAAAAGAGCCAATCTATCTTCATTCCTCTATATCGATACCTTAAAGCACAAAGGGGCTATGTCCATCCATCTTCCACATTTTCTATTTTTTTAAATTTCAGAATAACTCAATTCAACGAAACTATTATTGATCTTCTTGACGATTATAGATAGAAAATTTATTGAAGAAATTAGGGAGTTTAGTGTGATAAGCCTAGGGATGGGTATCGTTATAAAAGTATCGATATTTTGTATCGATACTGTATCGTATCCGAGTATCGTTATCCCAAGTATCGTTGGCTATGAGTATCGACACCTATTCTAAAATATCGAGTATCGATACTTTAGTGTCACAAACTATCATTATTATTCAATTTTCTCAAGTAAAACATTTTTTTCAACAACTTTCATTCATTTTTCACTATTAAGAGTCCAAGCAGAGTGATTTTTTCCATGATATAAACGTTGTTTGTGCAACCAAAGAGTAATGACCCAAAAGCCTCTCTACCTTCTTCATTTTTGAGCCATTATGTTGAATTTTTCGCAAGAACTGTATCGATGTTCGATATTTTGAAATATCGGATCCAAAGTATCGATATCCAAAAATATCGAATGGTGCAGTATCGATACTAAAATATCGAGTATCGATACCCATCCTTAGATAAGCCATTATGTTAGGAATTGTGTATTGGTGATAATTTCTTTTGCGTTTTTCTCAAAACTCCGTTTCTGGACATAGCTCCTTTGTGTTTTAAGGCATCGATATGTAGTGACCATCAGTTTTCGGTGAAGAAACGGAAAACCGGGCCTTCTGGTACTTTGAATGCCTGTTCATATTGAACATACCGTAAACCCCAATCTTATGGAGGAAGCTCTGGCAATGAAGTTAAATGCTAAAACTGCTCCAAAAGAGCCCATCAGTTTGCAGTGAACATAGCCGTCTGGACCAGCTGGTATTGATTCAAAGATGATCATCCACAGGATATTCCAAAGGATCGCATGAGGGAAGCTCTGGCAATGATGTTGCAGACTTTATAGCGAGAGCTGCTCCCGAAGATCCTGTCTTTCTACGTACGACTATCAATAAAATACGTGCTGACTATCAGTCAGTAGAGCACGACGGACCTCTACGAAACTCTGGCAGTGACGTAGCAGATTTCACTGCAGCAGTTGTTTTTAAGAGCCTATCTTCATTATGAAGATCTATCTTCTTCTATCTGGATATTATGTGGTGAGAAACTGGGCCTTCTGGTACATTGAATGCCTGTTCATATTGAACATACCGTAAACCCCAATCTTATGGAGGAAGCTCTGGCAACGAAGTTAAATGCTAAAACTGCTCCAAAAGAGCCAATCAGTTTGCAGTGAACGAAGCCGTCTGAACCAGCTGGTACTGATTCAAAGAGTGCATCCTCGATGAACATCCACAGGATATTCCAAGGGATCGCATGAAGGAAGCTCCGGCAATGATGTAGCGGACTTTATAGCAAGAGCTGCTCCAGAAGATCCAGTCTTTCTCTGTACTACCATCAGTACGTGCTGAATATCTGGACCCACTGATACATATACTGTCCAGCCTTCGAGGCCTAACTAAATCCAAAAAATTACTTAGATCGCAGAATTTCGTTCATTTTGGTTCATAATTTTAAAAATTGTTCTTCTGGAGCTATACAAAGGCATTTTTATCAAAGTCAAAGGTCTACCGTCGAAAATTAATCACCAAAGTGGGATGCTGTAAACAATCTGAAAATATTTAATTAAGGAAAAAATCGGTTTTGAGCGAATTTTCGTGAAATCGAGTTTTTACTCTCCCTTCATCTAAGTCTTTGCTTTCCGGAAATTGAGATGGTATTTACCTTCCCTGGCAGCCCCACATGCTCCCTCTTCGATACTTCGACGAGCCTTGAAGAATTCCTTGTTCCGCCCGAGGGGAAACATCGCTAATTTGAATCCCCAAAAAGGGAAGAAGAAAACCGAAAGAGTAGACAAAGTTGAAGAGGAGGAAGAGGAAAAAACATTCCCCACCACCTCTTTTCAAACCAGAAATGACGAGGAAGGTGCCCCAAAAAATGAAAATGTATAGCGAAGTGGGAGGGTTAAAGGTGGTCGCCCGAGGCAGATTTCTTGAGACTCCTTTTCTGTTCAATTTGAGGTTCCTTTTCTTCTTGAACCTTCGTGTAGGGGTTTTGTTGCCCTTCTTTGTCAAAAACGGGAGTTTTGTGTAGAGGAAATCAGATGCGCACAAAACAGACAGAGTTACTACCCTTTAATGTTAATTGAACCGTACTTCCAGGTATTGATGATATATGATGAGGTGTAGATGAAAGTTGGTGTCGATGATTTTATTAATTACTATGTACAAAAGTCTATTTACACTGTTGTAATTCACGATGGATGACAGAGGGCAGCCGAGGTGACGCCTCTTAGTGTATCAACGAGTAATTTATGCCTCAAAAGAAATGGAATGTAACCGAAACTTATCAAGAGCGGTAGTGACTGGAAAAGCGTCTAGTTGATTACTGGGGAACACCAAAACGGATGCCTCAAAAGGTACCTATTTGTCGCAGTGAAGAGTTTGTCAAGAATGTGGGAGGGGGGAAGGGAAGAATTAGCTCAACCAAGACCGTTAGGCCCTATTATGCGGGTTGAGGATATGTACAGGCAGGTATAGGAGATATTTCGGATAGGTATGTCCGAAACATTAATGGATATACACTGATTATGGATGTGAAATTGGAAAACCATGAACGTCCAAAACCACGAGGTTTTGAACTTGGAAATATTTTATTATATCATTTATATATTAAATTTATATTAAATATAAATTTAACAAATTTTGTTTGTTACTCAATCAAGCTTGAATCTCTTCGCCGTTTTTGATGGGGATCTTTAGTATGCCACTTCAAACAAATAAGTCTTTTTTTCCGGTAGGCAGGTGAGAAAATCTTCAAGATTCCATTGGTCTTCAGGTTATGTGGGATTCAAACCTACTATAAGAAAAACCTCCTTTTCTCCCATGTTGGAGCTCAGCCCGGAACCGTTTAACACATTTCTTCCTGGGGATCAGTTCTGACTGAGCGGGCGGACCAAATGCTCCCTCCTCTCTCTTTCTCGTTCTAAGAGTATCTTCCTTGTTAGGATGCTCTCTGTGTATTCTGCCACAGCAGTCCAGCTCCTTCCCACCTTCCAGCATGCTGCTGACGACAGCCTCTAGTGTTGAAATCTGGGAGGCTAACTCCAGCTCTGCCATCAGCTGAAAACAAATAAGTCTGGATTTGTGTTGGTGTGTATTTTGTTTTAAATACAGTAATGTGAGGAACTATTATGGATGGAATTGGATCCATAAAGAGTAAAGTGAAAAGGAAATTTTAGTTTAGGTTCCGCAGTGGCGGTATAACCATTGGGCTGAAAGCTAAAGCTGGGAGCCCTGGAAGCGTTCTGATTGGTGGAGCTCCAGGACGTAGTTATAGCAGATGGCAACACATTGCGTTCATGATCGCTTTCTCTCAACATCTCTTAGGGCGTTACTGGCCGCATCTAAGTAATTAATATCTAATTAGTAAGTAATTAATATCTTAGTAAAATATCTAATTTTCAAATTAGTTAGTTGACATCTGCAAAGCTCACTCCCACCCACAGAGTACTGGAGACAAGTGCTCCTACCTCATCAATTCGTTCTATGGAACCCGGCTTTAGGAATCGCGTACATCACATCGGGCGACTGATAAGAGAGATAACGTACGTTTTGAGCTCCAGAAGGTTCATCTAATCGTCGCTAGGCAGCGCTCAGGCCTTTCCATCACTTTCTCTCCCTAGATGCTCCTCCACTTCAGTTTCCGTAGTAGTTCCTTAGCTGAAAGTAGATGGCGCAACTGAGGCAGCCTGATAAATGCTTGCACGCCATTTTAATGTTAACTTTCTCCTCGGTTGTCTCCAGTACTCTGTGGGTATAACCGTTCCTGGATCTATTATGGATGAAATTGGATCCGTGAAGAGTAAAGGGAAAAGTTTAGTTCCGGTTCTGCAGTAACTGGTAGAGGAGTACAACCGTTCCTGGAACTATTTTGGATAGAATTCGATCCATGAAGAGTAAAGGGAAGAGTTTAGTTTAGGTTTCGCAGTAACTGGCAGAGCGGTACAACCATTCCTGGATCTATTATGGATGGAATTGGATTCGTGAAGAGTAAAAGGAAAAGTTTAGTTCCGGTTCTGCAGAAACTGGTAGAGCAGTACAACCGTTCCTGGAACTATTTTGGATGGAATTGGATTCGTGGAGAGTAAAGGGAAAAGTTTAGTTTAGGTCCCGCAGTAACTGGTAGAGCGGTACAAACTATTATGGATGGAATTGAATTCATGAAGAGTAAAGGGAAAAGTTTAGTTCCAGTTCCGCAGTAACTGGTAGAGAAGTAAAACCGTTCCTGGAACTACTAGAATTGGATTCGTGAAGAGTAAAGGGAAAATATTAGTTTAGGTCCCGCAGTAACTGGTAAAGCAATGTAACCGTTCCTGGGATGAAACCGTCGTAACAGCTCCAGTTGGAACTACCCTTTGGTAATTCTTTGTTCAGGTTGGTGACACGATTTTGGTTTATTATTTTCAATTATGAACATTTGGAATCGACCAAGAAATTTTTTTTTAACCCCCCCCCCCCCTCAAAATTTGTTGGTTTACGTTTCGAGGTACGTGGAATCCGAAAATCGAATACAAAATTTTCCTCACTTAGCATTCACCGATTTTGATGAAATTTGGTATGTAGGCTTCATTTTGGGTCTAGTTGTGCCCCGAAGATTTTGGTTGATGTAGATCACTTCTAAGGTTTGAAAAATAAGGGTATAAATTTTGAAAACGCCTTAACTCAAAAAATTTGTATATAAAGGTATTGTTTTTCCATCAATTTAAGATAGTATAGAATTTTTTGAGACCACGCGGAGCCCTATAGGACAAACCGTTAGCTCCCTACGAGAATTTAAGGGAGACTTTCTCTTCAATTCTCTCCCGTGCGATGGAAGAACCTTAAGGGAGTCTCAGTCGGTCGTCGTTCGTTCCGAGTATTTCGCGAAATTGAAGGCGCAAAAACTTAAAAAGTTGTACCTGAATTTGAAATTCTAAAGGATTTTAGAAATTTATTAGTGCAAGGCCTTAGGGCATTAAAAAACAGAAATATTGCCGCAGGAATCATCAAAATCGAACAATAATTGCCAGAGAAATATGGGAAAAACTACTGCATAAACGGTTTTTTCCATGTTTTTCCCATATTTCTCTGGCAATTATTGTTCGATTTTGATGATTCCAGCGGCAGTCTTTCAGTTTTTCAATTCCCTAAGGCCCATGCAATAATGAATTGATAAAATCCTTGAAAATTTCAGGTTTGCTACATTTTATGGGAAACACATAACATCAAACATGATCTAACGGGATTTCCCATTTTCTCTGGCAATTATTGTTCGATTTTGATGATTCCAGCGCAGTATTTCAGTTTTTCACTTCCCTGGGGCCGTGCACTAATAAAATCCTTTAAAATTTTAAATTTAAGTACAACTTTTTAAGTTTTTGCGCCTTCAATTTCGTGAAATACTGACCCGAAACGAGGAACGAACGACGACCGACTGAGACCCCCCTACCCCCAACTTACAAACGGGACTCGCTGGCTCAGTGATAGCGCGTCAGATCCCCGCCCTAGCGTTCTGGGTTCGAATCGTACCTACTCTCGGCGAGAAATTTTTTGATCCCATCACATCGACTGTTGGTTTATTATTTTTATATCTACCTACTTGCGATCGATGATTTTCTTCAAGTTGCTTGGTGGTAAAAATAGCAAAGCCGTGTTCTTTGCTGGCGAGTGATCTATATAGAAAAATAATAAACCATTGTGTAATAATTTGCATCGTTTTCCCATTTAGTCATTCTGAATAGTTCTACTATTGTTGTCCGATGGCTACACAAAAAGAAAACAGTTTCAAATAATATATAGATTATAAAGCCAAGAGAGTCTCGATCCGGTTCACAAGATAGTTGTGCTCGATGTTCCAGTTGCAGTTTCCGACTTCCCTAACGAGTGTGTGTCAGTCTCTTGCAGGGCTTACTAGTCAGCACACGTAGTGGAAGGCCCCTCGGAATTCTGGAGCACCCTCAGAGGGCATCCAGCACCTGTCCGACGTTCGATCTCTGTCCTTTTACCCACTTTGTCATTGCCTACACGTATCTTCTTCTCCGTCACTTTTTACTCCCACTTATTTATCTTTTCCCCCTTAACGGCGGTTTTTCCTTCCCTTTTCATCATCCTCGCCTCTTTTATTTTGCTGTCGGACGTCACTTATCCTTTTTTTTTTGGGAGCGAAAGGGGTCAATTCGATGATCGCTATAGGTGTGAAGGACCTTCTGTTATTATACTTCCTCTGCGGTCAGAATCGAAAATACCTTCTTACAGGAACTACTTTCTTCCAGTGACCGAGATTGATTGAAATTTGTTTTCAACTCCTGACTTAGTATCTTTTGTTCGCTATAAACTCAGTTTACCGCATTCTGGTTCTGGGCATCTCAGTTCCCACTAGCCCAAATAACTCAAATTTGGAAGGTATTTAGGGACGATGATGATTACCTATTAATTGTGTCGGATTCGGATCAGTAAATGCCACCCTACGTATAAGTTTAAAAGTCCCATAAAGTTTTCAAAAAATAAATTGATGAGCGAATTTTTGCAGAATTTGAACTAATTTTCAGTCATTTTTGATCTATAACAATTTCTTACTTTTGAAAATTCTTCGCTAATTCGGAAAAACCATGTAATAATAAACATATTGTTCAGTACTGCATGCATTCCAGGGGACGTCCCATTTTATAGCATTTCCGAATTGAGTTAAACTTTTTCCATTTAGGTTTAGTCCTTTTCCATTTAGATTTAGAAAAGATTTAAGGATTTAGAAAAGGTTTAAACCTTTTCCATTTGGATTTAGACCTTTTCCATTTAAATTTAGACCTTTTCCATTTAGATTTAAACTTTTTCCATTTGGATTTAAACTCAGGAAATTATCGTGGAGTTAGAGGTAAAAGTACCCAAGTCACAAATTCAACACGTGGGAAAATCAAATGCAGAATATTATGATTATTTAACTGTTGTTATTATTGGTGATCAATATCATCAAACTATGTATCCAACCTAAGAAACTAATTTATTATCATATTTACCAAACTAACTTTTGAAATTTTAATTTGATTTTCGCACAATATGAATTTACCTCTTCGGTACCTACCTACTTTTACCTCTAACCCGACGATATTATGCCACAACTTGAAAATTAAATCATGCAAGTGTTTTTTTATGCACAAGAATTTCTCATGAACGGAAGTTATAAATTAAGTACAGTATTTTTCTTTCATCACATTTGAAGTGGAACCGAATGATTATGGCGCTATAAAAATGAGAATAATATTACTTACTTACTTACTTACATAGGTACTTACTATGATGGGGCTAACTACTGACGTTTTGATGGAGTTTAAATCTAAATGGAAAAGGTTTAAATCTAAATGGAAAAGGTCTAAATCCAAATGGAAAAGGTTTAAATCTAAATGGAAAAGGTCTAAACCTAAGTGGAAAAGGTTTAAACCTAAATGGAAAAGGTCTAAACCTAAATGGAAAAAGTTTAACTCAATTCGGAAATGCTATATAAGGAGTAGTTCAATTTCAACCAGTAAGCGTTAAAACATGCATTTTTATTTACCTTTCTACTACACAAAACTGTTCCATTCAATGTAATTTAGTTAGTATTTTGAGTCAGAAATAGCGGACCCCCACCCCTCACCATTTCTTGCGGCATTCGAGCCTCGAATTTGAACAGCATTTACAAATCCATGATCTGCTATATCCAATATACGAATTCAAGTATATTGCATGGAATTGGCTTTCTGTTCCCCATGTAGAGTGAAGAACTGCAAACCACTATGCTTCTACTGAAAACACTATTATTTGATACGAAGTTTCCACGGGCTTGTAAAAGTCCACTTTCTATATTACGTTTAATCTTGATTCGACTTCTCCTACGCAATACTCCATCATCAGTGCTCTCCATCCTTCATGCCGCACAGTAGTTACTCATTTAGAGCTGTAAAATACCGCTAATTTCCTCACCCCTCTTCCAATAAAAGACCATTTCAGTTTTGATCTCAACAACTTTATGGCTTTCGTGGCCTCCAGCTGAGATGGAATTCTTACCTGCGATCCTTCATCGTTTTAGCTGTTAAGAGATTACAATTTTTTGAAGGTATGATTGCGATAATTGCTACCTATAGTAAATTGCGAACGTAAGTATAGTTCTTTCCGACGCACTTCCCTCCAACTGATGTATTGTGTGAAGGGATTTTCTCTCAATTTCTTGAATCTTTCTAAAAACATCGTAACGTTCATACCCTTCACAATTTATAAACTTGGCATTCTGGTACATGTACATAAATTTCGCCTACAGAAGATAGAATATTCTAACCTAATTCTCAAGTTTTATCCATTTCTCCATCTTTCGCATTGGTGAAATAATTGATTTTTTGTTCTTAGACATTTTATTTTCAAAAATCCCTCCTATGAAAGCTGAATTGTAAAGATTATCGTCTCCATCTTCCGCATTAGTGAAATAATTGATTTGTTTTGCTCTCAGACACTTTATTTTCAAAAAACCCTCCTAAGAAAGGTGAATTCTGACGTTTACCCTCTCAATCTTCGCATTAGTGAAATAATTGAATTTTTTTTTGTTGCAGGTAAGGCTGGGAATTTTAACCGTCGAAATGTCAACTTAGAGTAAGTTTTTATTTCCAATGAAACATTGTTTGCTCTTTTCCTTTTCAAGAAAGATTTAGTGTGCCTCAGGTCCTAAACTATAAAATTCCGTAGATTACTTTCGCATTTTGTTGATCCTTGAACAATATTGTTCTGCTAGTCTGGCGGTACGTGGCCTCGAGCTTGTCAATGGCAAAACTACAAGAACTCTCCGTATGATTTTGATGACATTTTGGGAGGTAGTATGCGAGGGTTAACACACAGATTTTCCCTATGAATTTTAGTTCCTCAAAATGGGCAGGTTGTTAGTAGGTAACTGGTTCCAAATTTCATCGAATTTGGATTGTGTTTTTTTGGTTCTTTGGACTCAAGCAAGAATTAGGGGTGGAATACTATACATATAATTGATGAGTTTGATTCCAAAAGGTACTATATCCATTTTGATCAAACTTGAGAAAAACGCGAAAAACCATAGCGACCTGAAAAACGTGCTATAAACCAATGATGTTATTTTTTATATATTTCTAAATTATAATAAATATTCTTGGAAAAAAAGGTAAATTAGTTCAAAAGTTTAAAATAATTTTGAACGAGATTTGGAATATTAGATTTATGGATGTACTTACCTATTACTTTTTGAAACAAAACGGATAAGAGACCGCCATTGTGCTGGATGTAGTACCTTTTGACATTAAACGGAATATTCACCCTCGTTTTTCAAGGGAATAGATTATCTTTTGCTCCAAAAAGATCACACTTTTGTGAAGAACTACCCCTCTAAAACCCTGGGAAAGTGTTTACTCAATTTCGATAAAAATGGTCTTTAGTACCTTTCCGAATCAAACTCCTCCATTTTCAACACTGATTCGAATGGTTTCGTCACTGATAGTACGTGATAGCCTGAAATCGGGTTTTTATCTCATGTAATCCTTCTTTCATTTAGTTGTTTGGTGCCTATTCATGCACAAATTGAATTTTCAATTCTTGCAGCTTCCTCTTGTATGAAAGGAGCTGTCTAATAAAGAATCTTGATTCTCGACTGATCAAAAGCTAATCGTGAAGGGAGATCAGGGGGGAATTTAATCATGTGGAGTACAATATGCTATGAGATCAGGAATGATCCTTTCACTCGGTTCGAGTCGCGAATCGATGCTGTTCTACTTCACATCGTGGGGCTCAGATTCTGATTCAGCCTCGTAATAACGGGAAAGTAAACAATAATAGGAAAAAACGGTACAACCTATTTGCGAATCGGCCGACTCGAGTGCGTTTAGCGCAAATTATTACCGCAAATCGCGATCGTTTACGACGATATTCCAGTAATGGAGTGGTCGAGTGGAGTAATATCCACAATCAAGCCCATTCAATCAGAGCTGATAGATCAATAGTCGTCAGCCTGATTGATACGACCTCCCGACATTTGCTTGGTGGTCGGGAGGAAACCAAAGTGCTTCAGATCAAAGGCGATTACGGCATATTGCCCGGTCGATCGAGGCGGGGAAGCGCGACCGTTCCTCGGTCGTGACGTATTATTTACTTGAACTAGTTTTCAAAGTTTTTTGTCAAAGTTTTCAATCAAGCCGTCACAGTTTGCTTCCTTGCCATCAATAGTGGGAAACCTTATTCTACTTATACTCAAACGGCAGATCGTGAGTCCTCCAAAATCAAAATTTTCTTTAGCGTTGCAAGCAATATCCCTACTTTTGTCGAGTTCCACCGGTGGATCGAATTATAAATCTTGGAACCTTCCACGCAAATAGAGGTATTTGAGACAAAAATCTTTCTAGTTGTGCACTACGTCGTCGAAATTTCAAAATTGGAGTTTTAGTAGTGAGGAGCCGACGGGGTCTTATTTAGTGGAAATAACGCGAATTTTGACGAGCCCTCAAATCTCTACCGATTTGCATGTTTCTCGTTTTGTTCGGCTCACACAACTTCCCAGTTACACGTTACTTCATCTCGAAATAGCAGGTGAGGTGATGATGATGGGGGGTTAATATTAACAAAATACACGATTTTTCATTATTTCGGTTCCTATTAAGGGGGTCTCAGTCGGTTGCCGTTCGTTCCTCGTTCCGAGTTAGTATTTCGCTAAATTGCAGGCGCTCAAACTTTAAAAGTTGCACTTTACCCTTAATTTCCCACTTCTTTGAAAAAACTGTTTTTTTTCGGATTTTTTAAATCAAATTTAGATATATTTTGACAAATGAGTAGAATATTTGAGCAGATGTTTCCTAAAAGGCTCCATTACAGTGTGTCAGCTCAAGAATGCTATTTCCTAGGGCCAACCAGCGCTATCTGCGGGAGCAGAATCTGTCTATAAACCCATTTTTTCCGAAGCAATAGCCTACAAGGTGAGAAATGAGGCCCTATTACAGTTTGTCAACTCGACAATTATTTAGTTTTTTCGTTGAGTTATTTCGGTTTTACTATTACGTTTTCTTACACAATCAATAGATGGAGTATCAAGATAGCCAACGGCTATCAGTTTTGGTTTAGAAGTGGATAAACTATTGCAGGTAAAAATTGGACTTCAAGATACCTCAGGATATTAAGAGTTAAATTTGAAATTTTCAGGGAGTTTTGAAATTCATTAGTGCATCTGCCTAGGGTATTGAAAAAATAAAAAAGCCGGAATCATCAAAATCGAACAATAATTTTCGGTGAAAAGTGGGAAAAACCTAACTGAATAAACATGTTTGCCATTTTTCCCGGCAATTATTGTTCGATTTTGATGATTCCAGCGCTAATCTTTTAGTTTTTCAATTCATCAGGCAGATGCACTAATAAATTTCGAAAATCCTTGAAAATGTCTAATTTAGGTACAACTTTTAAAGTTTGAGCGCCTGCAATTCAGCGAAATACTGACCCGGAACGAGGAACGAACGGCGACCGACTGTAAGACCCCCTTAAGGCTTTTATTTTATTTATTTTCCATTATTGGGACGGGGCAAGCCCTTAGTCACTTAGACCATAAGTTTGATCTATTGTCACAGGATTCCCTTTTCACTTAAGTGCCCGTTTGAAAACCTCTTCTTTCACAAAGTGAAGAAGTTTTCCGGGCGTTTCCCGAGCAATTTCGGCCTGGGCAAGAGTACCCTTACCGAAATGCCGGAATCTGGTGGATGCTACAGCAGGACACTCACAGAGGATGTGTTCTGCTGTTTCGACTCCTTCGCAGTAGAGCCGACATTCAACTGTCCTGGCCTTGCCCATCTTGTTGAGATGATATCTCAGGGGACAATGGCCAGTCAGGAGACCCACTATGGTGCGAAGGTCCTTCCTCCTTCGTGACAGCAGAGCTTTTGCTATTTTTTTAGAGATGGTGATTAGCTGCTTGACTTGCCTCTGCTTTGGAGTGTATGCGCCAGTTCTCTTGCTGTCCTCCCATTTTTGGACCTGTTGAGTAATGAAGCTCTTAGTAACCCCGAGTAGGGGTTCAGGGCTAAAACATTGGGATTCCGATCCCTGCTTAGCGAGTCGATCGGCTTCTTCATTGTCATCTACTCCTTCATGGCCCAGAGCAAAGTTAACTTATTGCCCCAACCGCAGCCTTCAGGGAGTCCAAACAATCCCAGGTTAGCCTTGATGTTATTGAGTGGGTTGCAATGGTCTTTAGGGCTGCTTGGCTATCAGACATTATGTAAATTCTCGCACCTTTGAGTCGTTTTTTGGCGATCTCTTGTGCGCATATTTCTATGGCATGGGTTTCAGCCTGATAAATGGTCGCTGTTGTTCCTAGGGGTTTAGTTAGGCTGAAATTTGGGCCTTTGATCCCTAGACCAGCTTTTTCATCCATCACAGACCCAACTGTGTGACACAGAAGTGAACCTGGTTCATATTGAGGCGTGCCTCTTTTCCAGATCATTAATGATCACTCTAAAGGGTAGGTGAAAGTTCATTCTCTCTGACATAATGCCAGGTAAACAAATAGGATTTGCTCGAAAAATGTATCATAATTTTTTTTGCTGTTTTATGTTTGTAAGTTTTAAGATAAACTGTCAAAAAATTCTCATTCTTCAAAAAATATTCCTGAATTTTTTAGGTCACTTTTTGGGTCGTTCCAAAGTAAGACTCGGGCATCCTTATGTAGACCGCTTTGATGCCAGACTGCCATCATTGGTGGAGGGGGGGGGGGGCTCGAATTCGCATGTTGGGTATCGTAGATCATGGATTTTAAAATGCTTTTCAAATTCGAGGCTCGCATGTTATTGTGGCCGGGGCAAGGGTGTCTACTTATTCCATTTTCAAATTTTTGGGCGCTCATAATGCGTCCTCTGTCTTCTAGACAACTCCAACGTCGTTCGGCGGCTTGATAGGACCTAACCCCAGGACCTAGTGATAAATTGAGACACAGTGTTGTGTTACCTGTACTTTAGAGCATAGCCACTGGGCTGTTAACTCTACAAACTGATTAATTAAAATGTGAAAGTAAATGAACTAGATGGGTTCCTGATGTGCTGAGTCGTTATGTTATTAACATTTAATAAATACAAATATCATAGAAAAAAAATTTCTCGTCGAATCTCAATTAACTATATAAACCAAAGTAGCAGCACATTGGTTTTCAAGAATCGAACTAGTACGTTCTGATGAGTTGAGCAGAAAGTCATTTTAGAACTTCTACAAACTCCCGTTGCATCACTTTTCAGGTCGTTTGGGGTTTTTTCTTCTCTTGAAGACTCTCTTGGCAGTCATCGACCTCGGTTTGTCTTGTGGGCTTCCGAACTAGCAGGAAGGAGATACTCATCCCATCTTGAGAGGGAAGGTACTGCTGAGACGATCGACTATCTGGTTTCGCCCAATGATAAAGGGAAAACGGCCGAAGGCAGTTGAGTTGGAGGCAGTTCTGAGGGAGACTTGGGAATACCCTCGGGTGCCGTAGTCCAAGGGTTAAGGCACAAGTCGTTACTGCCCCCCGAGGACTTCTGGATCGGCCTTCCCACCTTGGTTTCCCGAAGAGAGGAGGCAGAAAACTACTAGTTACATCGAAAGGGGAAGCCAACGCACCCTTGAAGGGGGGCAACGAGGGCCCATAACCTTTATCGTTTGAGTTTAACAGTCTCTCAGGGCTCGCCACCTCGTTGGGAGTAAAAGTTTCCCAATTTGGCGTCATTTACGACCTCAACGTAACGTGGTCTCGACTGAAATTTGGATGTTGACGCGGCTAGACATTCAAAACGACTCTGGTTAAATAATAACCTCATTGACGGCTTTGAGGGTTAACGAAGCTAGTTTACGCTGAACAGCCACTCTCCCTTATGGAAAGTCTGAACTTTGGATCATCCCAAAACTTCTTGTTTCTCTCTCATTATCTTTCAAAAAATAATCCTACAATTAATTACAATTGTTTCGAACTTTTCCACTCCTATTCTGAGAGCTCAATTTTTGACTAACCTGACTAAAAGATCCCATTTTTCAGTGATTTTGATTTTTTTCTAAAAACATACCATCATTAGTATTCTATCGTTGTGCTCATAAAACGTCAAATATGAGTAGTATTAAAGGGATCCGAGAGGAGCTCAGTTTGTCATTATTTGTACTCAGCAGTTACTGAAAGGCTTCCTGTAGAATTCCGGCTTCGCAGGGCCACCGGAAGCAAAGTTGATCTGAGAGCTCAGTTTGTCATTCGTACTTAGCAGTTCCTGAGAGTAGTATTAAAGGGATCTAAGAGGAGCTCAGTTTATGATTATTTGTACTCAGCAGTTCCTGAAAGGCTTCCTGTGGAATTCCGGCTTCGCAGGGCCACCAGACACGAATTTAGCTAACCCAGTTGATCTGAGAAAGCCTCAATTTGACATTTGTACTCAGCAGTTCCTGAGAGTAGTTTTAAAGGGATCTAAGAGGAGCTCAGTTTATGATCATTTGTACTCAGTAGTTCCTGAAAGGCTTCCTTTGGAATTCCGGCTTCGCAGGCCCACCAGACACGAATTTAGCTAGCCCAGCTGATCTGAGAGAAGCTCAATTTGACATTTTAGTTTATTATTTTCAATAATGAACCTTTGTTGTTCTTTAATCCTGCTGCAGTCGTATCGTAGGTTTATGTAGAGGAGGAAGAAGCAGTAAACACCCAGTTCTCATTCGTCATTCCCTTTACTCTGGCTAGCCCTTTCGGGGCAAATTATGGCCCCTTTCTCAAGCCTAAAAACAATTTATACGAAGAGAATAAATTTAAATTGAACCACACATAAATAATGTAATATGATAGCGGTTGCTAATACAAACCGGTCGAAAATATATTGTTAAAATATTTTTTATTCATTATAACTAGGTTGGCTGCTCTCTTTCTTTCTTTTCTTTGATGTTTTGTCTGTGTGTTTGTTTCGGTGTATCGTTCAGTTCTGTCTTGAGTGCTTATTTGTAATTGTTCTTATTGACGAAAAAGTTATAATTAAGATAATATTTTTTAACAATATATTTTTGACGGGTTGGTATTAACAACCGCTATCATATTGCTTTATTTATGTGTGGTTCAATGTAAATGTATCGTCTTCGTATAAACTGGCTTGAGAGGCTTGAGAAAGGGGCCATAGTTTGTCCAAAGTTTGTTCAAAGTAAGTAAGTACGTAGAATCCAAAAATCGAATAAAGAACTTTCCGTCCGTCCACCGTACGCGGCACTTTCCTTGGTTACCATGGACCGATTTTGATGAAATTTGCTAGAAGCTCTCTAACAAATCTTAGGTTTTACAAAGTATACTGCACATCCAACTTACTTACAATTTTTTTTAACTTTTTATTTTTATTGAGCCCGTTAACATTTCTCATTGGCAACTATGGTAGCACTTTCAATTGTTTCATACTTCTAGTGTTTCCTTCATGGAGGAAAAACTACTTACGGTCCATGATGTGACGCAGTCGTACCAGGTGTTGTACCTCCGGTCGTCTAAAGCCCTCAGTGACGAGCGGGTTAGCGTGATCTTGATTTTGTTGGACGAACCTTGTTATATGTTGATTTCTAATTTCGTCTCATTCTCTCTCAGTCATTGTATATCGTCTCATTTCTGACAAATTCAGGAGGGTGAACAGTGTTTCTTTGAAGGATCCCATTTTGTTGTTGCTCCACCCTTCTGAACTGGGAGCGGGAACAAGTAGTACCCCATATTGCCTATGTCCCCAGTGGAACAATCCAACTCACGATAAGTTAGCCGTTTGATAATTTTCTATGTTTTCATTTATAATCATAAGGGGACACATATGTCATTTCCGCGCTACAGCAGCAATTTTGGTTTTTTCGCGATATTTTTTCAATGGTTTGTCCGATTTTGATGAAGTTTTAAGGAACTAATCCTCAATATATTCTGGTTGGATGGTAAAAATTTGAACTCACTCAGACCATCCAAAAAAAAAAAGTTACAATTCCAAACTTGAGCTGTACTAAACCTAATTTTTTGATATAAATGTTCCTTTTTCTCTGAGAATACTCAAGCTATCGGTCTGAAATTTTGACAGCACCATCAGTATACTTAGTGAAGCAAATCTGATTAACAATGTTTTTATAAAGTTCACAGAAAAAAAGTTATGAGGGTTTTACATTTTTAGCGATATTTTGAATTTTCACACACTCATATTTAGGCTCCATGGCGTTATTCGGCAAAACCCTCCATCATAATTATAGGTACATACTAGAAGAACATCCTGTAAAAATTTGGTTCCAATCGGATGAATAGTTCCTGAGAAAAAGGAACAAATAAGCTCTAAAACGTAATTTTACAGGAGAGCGGTTTGAATCAAAAACGCGCGGCCGAGTTTGGGCGGTCAGGTTTATCGAAATTTGAATTACTGTTCCTGCCTGTTTTCAACCAATGGAATTGCGGTATCAACTCTCGATAGTTCAACATCGATATATATCGAATAGAATACATCTTTTAGCATCGAAACCTCAAAGATAACCTGAGTGTATGTTTACAGGAGCACGTCTTATTTTTGTGTCACTTTTGTCTCTTTACCTGCTCTGCGCTTTGGTGTGTTCGATGCCGTTATCATTCAATGATGGTTGTATAGTGAATTGTCGAGTCCTTGATGAATTAGGTATTGTGCCCGGGAAATATTGGGCTAAGGGACTGTGCAAATATTAACAAACGTTATTATAACAAACGTTGATCTAGCTCAGCCTGTGCATCATTCCTTCAACAGCGCTTCCGAGCGCTCCTCAGCACTAGTGATTCCCTAAGTTTCAACCCAAATTTGGAGCACTTCTACTCATCGGATTTAGAATTTTTTTTTTGAAATTTCCGGAATTGAGTCTATTTACAAATTATGGAAAAAAATTTTTTGTGCGTCCGGACCGAAAATTGACATATGTGTCCCTGATTATGTGTCCTGATTAAGAAATTTTTTATGTGTAATTAAAAGTCCAGGTATTCTAGCTGTTTTAATTACTTCGCTCGTAATCCAATAAATAAAAGCCTTATTGCATAAGATAAATTCTCTTTCTACACTTTAGACTTCCAACTTACCTAGTAGCTACTTTCTCGAGTGAGAATGAAATTAACGAATAAGCTATTTTGAAATGATTGGTAGCTCTTCAGCCTCAATCATACACTGGACCCCTATACTTACCGGCTTCGTTAAAATTACATAATTCAGTTAATTGAATGTAGATGAGATGAGATGATACGCCTGATGTATATGAGTTTTGATTTCTATTGAAAGGGAAGTTACGCAACGTTCATTTCACGGATCACGAAATTCTCGATATTTACGGTGCAGCGCGGTTCTGCGTGAAAGATTGATCGGGTGCCTCATTTGTGATAAGGACCGTTTAGAACCGGTGATAAAAAAAAGAAGAAAAAGTTAGAACCGGTTGAGAGTCATTGGGAGAAAATAATAAATCCGTATCAGATGGTACAAGGGAGGGTGAAGCAACGATTTGTCAAGGGGAAAGCCAGAAGCGACTGATCGGAGATTCAGGAGAACTTCGAGAAGTGATTCAAATAAGAGTAAACAGCTCGAGATGAGGAGACCAGTCGGGGCTCGGGAAAGAAAACATAACTATCTATCTAGGTATCTATGAGGTCTGTCTGAGGAGAGCCAGCGGGAGGTTGGTGTAGTTCAGGTCGACAGTGGCAGGTCGTACGAGGTGGCAGCTCTTGTTGCGAGTCAGAGATCAAATATGAGGGCCCTCGAGGGCCTGTAAAGGGGGGCCCCTGTTTCGAAATTCTTTCCTGGACTTGCAGGCCTAGCTATCCTCATCATCCTAGTAGGTACTCGAAAAATAATGAGCTTTGAAGTGTACAACGACTGCGCATCATGAGTGCGAATGCTGAGTTGACTAAACGACAGCACGATTGAGAAGTCGTCTGCGTTTATGTTGACGATTTTCAACATTTTCGCTTGAGCACAATTTTTGTGGAGTTTCGGTTTGAGCGCAAATCTCATAAACATTTGCCAAATTGGATAAACATAAATAACACGGACGTATAAAACCAGTTGATGTGGTGTGTGTTGTGCTTGAATATCTTATTGAGAACTATCTGGTATTGATGTCCTCCAATTCGAGTGAACTTCATCAATTCATAGATGACGATTATCCAATTTAAACGAGAAAATCCATCAATTCATAAGGGATCATCATCCAATTCTTAGGTGACCACATCAATTCACAGTGGGCATCCTCAAATTCATTGGAGACCATCCCAAAAACATCTATGAATTGGAAGATGATCCCTGATAAATTGGAGGATAGACCCTTATGAGTTGTATGATTCCTCATGAAATGGAGAATGGTCCTCACTTAATGAATTGAGATGAAAAAATTTCCATTCCTACGTGGGAATAGAACAATTTTAATTCAAGGTGAAAAAATGTTTAAATGAAAGTAAAAACGCTGCAAATCATTGCCCAAAGGTTTATTATTTTTTGTATAGAACACCCTTCTGTATAGATTACTGGTTTTCCATCAATATCACCTACCAACATCTGTGTTCTCCCTTGACCCTCCCACTCAAATTTCAGCTTCAGAAAATGGCTTCGGAGCTCACTCAGCTGATCAGTGATCTCCCAGGACACTTCAGCATTCGAGCTCCGAAGCCAATTTCAATCCTATTGAACGCAGGAAGCTGAAATTTGAGAGGGAGGGCCAAGGGAGAATACAGAATCTGTATTCTCCCTTGACATCTGATGTTGGTAGGTGCTATTGATGAAAAACCAGTGATTCATACAGAAAATAATAAACCTTTGGGCAATTATCCACAGCGTATTTAAACTATAGTCTACCTCCTGGGCAGATTCCGTCTAATTTATCTGCCAGATAGACATTCTCACTGATGTATACTTTAGTGGCTGCCTGGCAGAAGTAATATCCCCTCCACTGGATATTTGTTGCCTTGTTGTTGTCATATTTTAAACTAAATTTTTGAGTTTTCGCTGATAATTCTCTCTAGGCAGAAACAAGAAAACAGAGTAGGCACCGTGAAAAGGAACCTTGAGGTCGAATTTGAAAATAAGGCTGATTAATGACAAATTATTTGGAATGGTATACGAGCAGTCTTTTTCGGAAAGTTTGTTTTTACTGTTTTCATCAGCCTTCAAATTGTATAATTTTCATTTTTGTTTAATGTCAGGAAATTCAAAAATTTGCAATTTTTTAGTATACAATATTTTAGAAATTCAAAAATATGCAATTTTTTAGTATAAAATTAGCGTTCACATATTTAGTTATGTAAATACCAGGTTGAACCGCATATTAGAATCGATTTTCTGGTGTACTTAGTTGCCTCGCGAGCAGATGTTCCCACTAAGAGGAGGGAAAAGCCCTGTTCTCACGAGGAGGTTAACACCAATTTTAGCTCTGAGGAAATATTTCTAGAGACGAATGATATTGAAACTATCGTTTACAGGTACCTACAAGACCAACATCCTGTGAATTTCATCTAAAAGCTCAATGATTCATTCATTGAAAAGTACTTGAAATAACGAGTTATCAGGTCTTATTGCTTTTTTTCCAAAATTAGTGATACGGAGGTCTGACGTTTTTGGCAGTTTTCCCTTTTGATGTAGAAAAAATGCCTCAACATCGGATTTATTATATTTTTCTTCAATATAACATTTAATTTTTGGTGTCAATTGTTGTTCTTTCCAACCATTACAGACCACGACAATTCGGATTCATTCACAAAACAGGGGCGTCCGGTGTGAATATTAGTCAGGCAAACAGCTTGGCCAATTTTTGAAGAATACACAATATTGAAAAACGCAGCAAATTATTACACATAGGTTTAATATCTTTCTTTATAGAAAATAGCTTGCCATTACCAAGACCTGCCAACCATGTTTTCGCTTCTTAATCGAGTTTATTTGAATGAATTAAACACTTAACACTCCATTCGAAGGAATGAAGGATTCCTCCATTAAGAAATTTGATTACTGGTTGCTAAGGAAGCGTAACCCTTTCAAATTTTTTTGTGGGTGGATGGATACTTCATGTCTTGCCATGCGGGGGTTAGTAGCCATGGCTCATATTCCAAGTTTCTCTGCTTTCAAGGTCACGAAACACCTCCTTGATTGATGCTATGGTAGGGATTAGTATCCAAGCCAAAATACGTATTTATTTCATTATCCTAATTCATCTAACTTCCTTAGTAATCATGAAATAGTCCCTAAATTGTTTTAAAATTGTTCAAAATCGGCTAAATATTACTTGCAAAAAATGGAAATATAGGAGAATCTCAACAAAAATTAATTTATTAATTTCGCACAATTTCGAACACTACAGTGTTTGCTATGTTTGCCTGGAGGAGACGCCACTGTTCACAAAAGGTTATTTCGATTTTCCTTATGAATCACCCTACAGTGACGTGCAACTTGTTCCTTGGTTCTTTCAAACAACATGAGATAGTCGTAACCGACGATGGGAGGAAGTCCCTTACTGCCTACCCAACTTGGTAGACTTTTTTGGAGTTCTGGTCATCAACCTTTCCGTTGTTTACTTGACTCCTATTAATTCACCAGTGACCGACTCTGCTCGACCTTTCTGTTTACCTCCTTTTTCTCAGCGTTGACCACTCAAACATTCATCAAAACCCTCTTCGGGTCAAAACCTTCTGAATAATCGAGGCTTTTCGGAGCCCTTTGAAGTGCGCTTCTATTACAACACGATTGATTCTCCACAACTAGACTTGTTTCTAGACATCCAACGGGATATGTCTCTTTATTTAGAGCTATTGAGGGCATTCCAATCCCTTATTGACTTTTTAATATCGATTAGGTTGAATTTTGTATCAATGATGCATTTCTCCCTGTCCTAGAACCCTACTGGAAAACCCCAGTAACTTATAGATGACGTGCTTTGGGAATAATGAGCGACCACTAAAACCATGGGAATCAGACAAAATTATGTACGGTTGGTCAAATTGCAATTCCAGATTTTGACACCAAATCACTCTTTTATAAGAAGTTTCATGTCTTCTTCAATAACTAAAAAATCACTTCAGTACTCAGTATTATTTTCCTGCGAGAACAGATAAACCAAACAACCGTACTTTTGATCTTTTCCTCCATAAACAATTTTGAGTTTGTGCATACCTGTTCGCGTGCGAGCTTTAATTATAACTTCAGGAGGCAGCACAAAGTACTGAATACATTTTTTTTGACAATTTTGTTGGAAAGAGAGTTTTTTAGTTTTTTGTCCGATTTCTATGGAAAAATCCATTCATGCAGCACTAATGAGCGAATTTTCAATTAAATCTTTCAGTTTAAGTTATGACTAAGAAACTGATTAATTGAAAATTTCTCCCTTAGAGGGAAACACAATAGATCATGGATATCTTCATTGTTGTAGGTGTAATTTGAAAATTAAAATGATGAAATAAAATACACACAAGATTTTTTTATGAATAATTTATTAGCATGAAGTAGGTGCAGAGATGGGCGAATTCTTGTTCATAAATACGATTGAGAATACAAATCATATCTGCGATTTCACGATTATGAATACGAATACAGGTATGAATATGAATATGAATACCAATACAATTGTATTCACACTTTGAATACGATTTTTTCTATGATTTCCCTAAAAGTCGAATTTTTTTAAACGATTTTCCCTGAAAATCATGCTTTTTTAGAATGATTTTCTCCCGAACTCTGGACATATTTATGGCCTAACATTGTCTATCAAAATTCGAAACGCTCGCCAATTTTTATAGGATTTTTCACGCAGAATCGAATGAGACCAACACCAGGTCGCTACGACCAACTGAGTAGAAAGTACGACAAAATTTCCGGTAAAAATCATAATTTTTTGATGATTTTCAGTGCAAATCGGTAAAAAACGCGATTCGCAGCGGAAATTTCGTCGTAGTTTCAAAACGGTTTGCCGTAGCGACCCAGTGTTGGTCGCATTCGATTCTGCGTGAAAAATCATATAAGAATTTGTCAGCGTTTCGAATTTTGATTGATTATTTTGACAATGTTAGGTCATAAATATGTCCACAGTTCTGGAGAAAATCATTTAAAAAAGTATGATTTTCAGAGAAAATTGTAAAAAAAATCGATTTTTAGGGAAATTATAGAAAAAATGATAACATCGTATTCAAAATACGAATACGGGGGGAAATCGTATTCAAAGTGTGAATGTATTGGTATTCATATTCATACCTGTATTCATAATCATAAAATCGCAAATTTGATTTGTATTCATAATCGTATTTATGAATAAGAATTCGCCCATCTCTGAGTAGGTGGATACTTCATTTCAATTTTTGTGATCAACAACGTAGCATTTTTTCTAATAACATGTACCTACCTATTTACTTTTTTTAAATGAATAAACTGAATTTTTTCTAAAATTTCTATCGCGAATTACTAAAGTGTCGCGAAAAATTCCTTGACCCCCAGCCAAAAGACATATCTATGTCAAAACAAAATCGATCAAATATCATATCTGTTGAAATGATAATCACGGCATACATGATGACTATGTGTATACGAAAATGTCCTAGTTTGGAAACACCATGATACAGTTCAGTTTTTTATGGAGCTACCATGGGATAACTCAGTTATGAACTGTTCTCGTTGGGTAACAACCATAATATAAAACTATGCAAAGAAATACTATTCCTTTGAAATGTTTTTCTTCGAAATAAACTTGATGGTTGGTAGGTAGTGACAATGGCAAAGCTGTTAGCTTTGCAGACGTGTGATCTATAAAGAAATAATAAACCTATGTGTAATAATTTGCAGCGTTTTCTTCAATAACTATATTTTAGAAATGATCTGTTTTATTCTCAAACTGCCCACCCACCTTGGGAGATTTTTATGCATTATTTTTACCGCTTCAATGTGTATAATATGAAAATATTGATTTTTAATAGCTAACAGCTGATATTTCTTTAAAAATAACCCCATGGCCTAGGATTAGAAATGGTTCCTCATAAATTAGAAGGAGCCACTTCTAGAGGGGCACCCCCTCTCTTCCCTCACCCCCTTCGCATTCAGTCATAACAAACGACTGTTTACGTTTTTTTGTTCTTTTTTCGGAAATCCACGGAGGACCGATAGCTCATCTCGAGGGTAGCCGAAAATAACGCCGTCGTGTGTCTGTGTGTATATGTGGCTGCGTGGGACGCGGACTACCTACCATTCAGTTTCCGTCACGCTAGTCGTTCCGTCGCTTCCTCACTGGGCTCGAACAGGTGCCGAATGTTTACACAATGGTCGTACTAATTATCCCGCGTTTACCGTCGCACGAACGCGCGCGAGCCAATCATTCCACACACACACGTCCATACGTCGATGCGAGAGACTGTTTCTAACTAGTGCTGATCGCAAACAGACGAAGACAAATAATCGGGGAGAAATGGTAATCAACCTGCGGACGCACGCCGCTATTCCCTCGAATTTCGAGAGCTACTGAAGGATGTTTTTCTTGTTTATAAATGCTAATTTTCGTCATAATGCGATTAAAATTCACCCATAATTTTTGGCTGAGGCGGAGGTTCAGAAGTGAGACAACATTCAATACGGAGGGCGTCCCAAACTACGTTATCCCTCATAAGATACTAAACTTTCGTAAAGTGTCGGGTGGGTTATCTCACCACATTATTCATCTATCCTGAACTGGTCGGAAGGTCGGAAAGGTTAGGAAAGCAAACTGAATACTAAATATATATTCCATTCCGTGAGTACCAGTAGTTTTGTGGCAAAGGATGATTACGGATAATTATGAAAACAACGAAGAATAGAGAAAAACGAGGCTATTAAAATAGAATTTTCAGAGTAGGGTAGGTGGGGGTAAAAACTACCAGTTTTGAGTTTTAAAGCTATCACGGGTCCCGAATGAGTGCTATTCATCTGGCAAAGCTAGGATCCGATGCTACTGGATCCTAGATGCATGTGCTGGAAGGTTGGGCGCGAACGGATGACTGTGCTATTAGCAGTAAGATTTTTACGAAAAAGTGGAAATGGTAGCTTTTGCCCCATGACATGGGGAAAAAACTACCAATGAATTTCTGTGGTAGTTTTTGGCCCAAATGTTGAAAGAGCCAAAAAAATAAATACTTTGAGCACGAAATCGCGGTAAATATTGGTGTATTTCCTTAGAAAAAAATACAATGAAATAAACACCATAAACTCTTAAACCTCAACATTGCAATATTATGTAAAGTAGCTCAGTCAAAACTATTTTGTCCTCTTTCCGTACAAAAACATTAGGAAAAAATTGCGTTTAAAGGGTGAAACAGAAAAGCTTAAGTCAGACATAAAATAAAATAAACTTCATAAACTCTTAAACCTCAACATTGCAATAGGGTAACTAGTCCCCCCCCCCCCCATCTTGACGAGATGGAAGTTTTTGCCCCATGACTAGTGGTAGTTTTTTTCCCCAAAAGATGGCCGGCACATCAACCTGTTTCTCTGGTCCATGAGCATCTTTGAGGGGAACGGCAGTGGCAGAAAAAACAGCTCATCTTATGTGTTGATAATTGCTCTTTCGATGATATACATATTCAAAGCCAGTTAGTCACAATACTAATCTCAAGAAAGGAAAAAATTACATCCAAATTGCCAAAAACAAACTTTCCTCATTTCCTCTTCACGTGAATCACCCAACTACATGCGTTATCAGTGATAACCATGATAATGTGATAACCATGATCAGTGATCAGTGATAATGTGACCAGTTCGTCAGTGATAACTTATCACTGACGAACTGGTCACATTAGGTGTGAAGCTTACAACCTAGGAGACCGAGACAGCATGGCTACCAACAAAACAATCGCCCTGGTAGCTTTTGCCCCGTGGGAGTTCTTACCCCCACCTACCCTATAGATTAAAAAAAAATTTCTTTTCAGATATCCGGTTTGAAACAACAACACAATTGAACAAATTGAACAATTTCAGAAATTTTTCCGTGGGTGTGATTGTCACTCTGGAATATAACTTGAGCTATTATTTAGCAAATATTTCAATTTCTCAGCCTCAGTGGTGCGCTCCAGTATCATAACTTTCTACTAGGTATATCTGCTTCACTAGTACATGGTGTTCCTAAGGAAGAACTGAAAGTAAGTGTACGGAGATTGAAGAAGAATTTTTAGAGAAAAATAATTCTTCTTCAATAAAAATATTCTTCTTCAATCTCCATCACTAAAAATTCTTAAATAATCTAAATTTAAGAATTTAGATTATTAAATTCTTCTTCAATCTCCATCACATGTCATGTGAAGGAACTTTGTAGTGTTTTGGTTTATTATTTTCAATAATCCATCTTTGGGATCAACCTTTAAAAAAATCGAACCCCCCTCAAATTTGATGGTTTACGTTTCAAGGTGGAATCCGAAAATCGAATAAAAATTTTGCCGTCCGTCCGCCTTACGCGGTTTTTTCCTTAGTAACCTTGGACTCATGGAGCGATTTTGATGAAGTTTGGTAAATGGGCTCCATTTGTGGTCTAGTTTTGTCCCGAAGCTTTTGGTTGATGTTAGTCACTTCTAAGGAGTGAAAAATAAGGGGTGCAATTTTCAAAACCCCTAGCTCAAAAACTCTATATAAAGACATTCTTTTTTCAATTTAACATAGAATTGAATTTTTGGAATCAAATGAGACCAACCAGAACTTCGTAGGACGAACAGTTTGCTCCCTTTGAACTTTGAACTTGTTGGCCTTATGATATGTCAGAAACACGAGTGTGCATCGCAAAAGAGGCCTAATCGTTCAAATTTTGGCTGATCAAATTCGATTGTCGTTCCTTTCTTCGAGTTGTACTCAGTATTGAGTTCTTAACATCCAGTATCCAAATTTCCTTATGAAGGCACTCTCAACTCTTTATTTCTTCAAAATAAAGTTGATTATGGCGAAAATAATATATGGTTGGTAGGCAGTGACAATGGCAAAGCTGTGTTCTTTGCAGGTGTGTGATCTATTTTAAAAAACCTTTATGTAATAATTTGCAACGATTTTCCAAAGACCTCACCAATCTGATTCGAATTTTCATGGTTTTCTAAAACAACCATTGAACCCCCAGGCCAGTATATTGCTATTTGAGGAGGATAGTTGTGTGGTACGGGAGAGGGCATCTCAAGTTTATCTAAACTCTCTCCAAGCCTGAAGTTCAAACTCTGGGGGGTCCCGGAATTTTCAATTCTCGACTCTCAATCCAAGTTGGACAAGATAAGCTCGAAATTCCTGTGGAAACGCTGTATCTCCCAAGGCGGGTTCGAACGTACCAAACTCGAACACAAAGTGCTTAGTCGAGTGTGTGCACAGGTATAGTTTGTCAATATTCCTGATCAGGTGGGTTATTGGGGGCGGTGGTGAAGGGCGGTTGTTGGAAGGGGGTAGCGCCAATCAGCCTTCAGTATTGGTCTGGTAGGTTTGCGTTCGGTTTAGGCTATCAAGGAGGGGTCTGGTCGGTTGTTGATGTTTAGTCGAAGGAAGAGATAGTCTAGTCAGCTTAGCTGTCCGATAGCGGGAATTCAAACGAAGGATGTGCTGCCCTTGAGGAGCTGGTCCCACTCAAGGTTTACTGAGGAAAAAGCGTCAAATTTCCCAACTTTTTGAAGAAAAAAAAAAATTCCGGGCGGTTAGAAAATATTTTTTGACAACATAATACCTTCATAACCACGTGAAAATATAATTTTGACTGTGTTTATATGAAGATTACTCATTTGACTCTGGTTTTCAGGTCGTCCCACAGTAAGACTTGGGCGTCCTTATGCGATTGATCTGGGGTAAAGTTGGACAACACTCAAAAGAAAAAAAACCTCTCACTAATCCGTTTTAGACCAATCTGAATCCAAATCCGCGGAAAAAACCATATGGTATGGTGTATGTCCGTGTGAGTGACAAAATCTTGTGTACTCTGCCCAGGCCTTAGTTCTCAACCGATTTTCCTGGTTCTTTTTTCTTCGACGTGGAAATCTTTCTAGTTGTGCACTATGTCGCCGGAATTTTGAATTTTCCTTTTAAGGGGGGGGGGGGAGGGGGGGGTTTAATGCTTTAAAAACGTGCGTTTGCGGGCATAATCTTGTAAACTCTGCCCAAGCCTCAATTTGCAACCAATTTGCGTGTTTCTTTTGGTTTATTATTTTCAATAAGGAACCTTTGGAATCGACCACGAAAAAAAAGTTTAACCCCCCTCAAAATTTGTTGGTTTACGTTTCAAGGTACGTAGAATCTAAAAATCGAATAAAGTTTGGTCGTCCGTCCGCCATACGTGGCTCTTTCCCCACTTAGCATTGACTGATTTTGATGAAATTTTGTATGTAGGCTCCATTGGGGGTCTAGTTGTGCCTCGAAGCTTTTGGTTGATGTAGGTCACTTCTAAGGGTTGAAAAATAAGGGTTGAAATTTAGAAAACGCCCTAACTCAAACAATTTTGATATAAAGGTATTGTTTTTCCATCAATCTAAGATAGAATAGAATTTTTTGAGACCACGCGGAGCCCTGTAGGACAAACCGTTCGTTCCCTACAAGAATTTAAGGAGTTGGACTTAAGATAAATCAGAAACACGAGCGTGAATCGCAAGAGATGCCTATAATTATAATTATAATCTCCGTTCAAATGTTAGCTGACCGAAATGAGATCGATGTTTTTCTTCATGTTGGTTGGTGGTAACAATGGCAAAGCCGTGTTCTTTGCAGACGAGTGATCTACATAGAAAAACAATAAACCTTTGTGTAATAATTTGCAGCGTTTTTTCCTTAAGATAGATTGGCGGACCCAATTGTTGGCAATTCTCACGAAACTGTGCCAAACGGGCTTTTGATTTGCATTCCCCAATGAATTCATTTTTAACGCGATCAACCAACACGTCCATTTGGTTCGTTATACTTCCGGGCTCATCAGGATTTATCTACAAAGAGATTCCGTGTTTACTGGTAAGTTCAGACCAAGCTTCCATCCACGAAATTGAAAAAAAAAAGTGTCCCCAGAATCAAAATTTCTACTCGCGTTTTACTGGTTCAGTGTCTGTCTGTCTGTGTGTGTGTCTAACGGGCAAACTATACGAAGTTATTATCCGATTTTCGATAAAATTTGCAGGGATTATGCGTATTGGCGTGTAGATGGTCCTCCCGAAAATCATAGACCATGAACTGACTGTACCCTCTGCGAATGCGCAAACATAAAATCCACGTAACCGCCACAATTTCTACATTTCTCATCCGAATTCGATGAAATTTTCAGGAATTGTGTGGGTTGTAGAGTGTAAAATTGTGATTAATCATGACATTCAAAAACATTAATTAAAGAATTCCGTGATTAATTATGGGAAAAATTGTGATCAATCGTAGAATTTTTTGATTAATCGTGGGGATTGTGATTAATCGTGAAATTGTGATAATCAAAATTTTTAAAAAATGATTATTTTTTATGATTAATTACATATTTTCTGTGATTATGGCTTTGATCATACTCATAGTGCGTGAATATAATTTTAATCGTATTATTCCCGTGATTATGATTTTATTCATACTCTAGTGTGTGAACGAATTTAATATTATTCCTAATCACAGAAAAATATTCCTGTGATTAGAAATCTTAATCTTTTTCATGAGTATGATTTTGCTCAACTCTGTTCGAAAGTGGGTAGGTATAAGAAAAGTGAGGATGTAGAACCGAAGATATCTTCCTCGAGAGCTCAATAAAACGCGGAAATGCAAGTTTCGCTCCGAGAGGGCGACACAGTAAAAAAAAAAAAACTTTTCTGATCAACCTTCCGCTTTTCCTTAACTACACTTCCGGCTGCGAATGCAGTATATTTTTCCGATACGGAAGACCCTCCGATGATTTCCCCAGAGGAAGTCCCTGAAGTTGCCTCGGACGGGGCGTCGGATGATCGTTCGCGAACTGCTTTGCCGCCGGTTCTCGAGGGGATTCGATCCTAAAGGGGCCGAACCGGTCATAAATCCGAATTATGACTGTAAAAACCGTCCTTCTGTTCGCTGGGAGGGAAACTGCGATTGTCTAGTGTCGAACACCGTCTGCTATGGAGATGAACTCTGAACTAGTTCTGACGTATTATATATAAGGGCCTGGAGTTGTTAATAAACTTGGTAGAGAACATGGTGTACGCCGATTCATCCACAATTTCATAAAACGTAAGAGTAGTAGGTAGGTATGAAACGAAAAAAGAAAAAAAAATACATTCTGGTTTATTATTTTCAATAATAAGCCATTGGAATCGAGCAAGAAAAAAATTTTAACCCCCTCCCCCCTCAAAATTTGATGTTTTACGTTTCAAGGTACGTAGAACTCGAAAACGAATAAAAATTTTCCGTCCGTCCGCCGTACGCGGCATTTTTCTTAGCAACACTGGACCGATTTGGTTCAAATTTGGTATATGGGCTCCATTTGGGGTCTAGTTGTGCCGCGAAGCTTTTGGTTGATGTCACTTACTCCTAAGCGGTGAAAATTTAGGGTTGAAATTTCCAAGAGTGCCCTAGCTCGAAAACTCTCGAAATAAAGGTGTCGTTTTTTCACCAATTTTAAATAGTATTGAATTTTTAAACATTTTTGAGGACCACTCAGAGCTCTGCAGGACAAATCCTTCGCTCCCTACGAGTACTTAAGGGTTTTCCTTCGATTAAAACAGAATCACGAGTGTGAATCACAAAGAGGCCTAATCTCCGTTGAAATTTTAGCTAACCAAAATGCGCTGTTCGTTTCTTCGAGTTGTATTCAGTTTTGCTTCCTCAGCACCAAGTAATAAAATTCCCGTATGAAGCTCTCTATTTTTCGAATCTAGTGTGAAGTGTTTAGTTCTTTCTAATAAACTTGATTGTGAAGGTGTGAAGGCAGTAAGGTGTGGTACCAATGGTTGGTAGGTAAAAAAACGCTGCAAATTATTGCCCAAAGGTTTATTATTTTCTGTACAGATCACCCTTCTGTATAGATCCCTCCCTACCAACCGTAGGTACCTACTAGGGCATTTTGAAAATTTCAACCCTTCGTTTCCATTTGGTTGGGGTTGAAATTTTCAAAAATGCCCTAGTAGGTACTGCAATGTGCCTCATTCAAATTCCTTTAACGGAAATTTATTTTGTTAAAAAGCTACGCTTTCCCATCAAAATAACAAGAAAAATCTTATAGAATTGAACTAAGGTGACAATGTTTCATGACCTTCAGGGGGTGGGACTTCTTTGAGCGTGTGAGCAGACTACTTATTGAGGGAAACTTAAACTTTGAATCAGCAGCAAACATACAGCGTAAAAGGTCGTTCAGGAGTTGTTTGTTTAAAAGAAAAATCAAATTATGGCAATCCAAATTTATTGATAGAATAAGCCTCAAATCAGAATCAGTGCTTTCTAATTACTATTATAAAAAAGAGCGACTCTCCACAATCAAATTATATTATAGAAAAGGACTTTATGAAACAGAAATGACAATGTATGGCACTTACTTTGTGCATGGATCTTTAACGTCCATGCATTTAAATATTTCGCCAATTTGATTTGGAGCTCCAGTACGGGATTAGATTTTTTTGATGCAGAAATCTTTCGTTGACAGGCTGGTGCTCCAGAATTTCCACAAGTACTCTGACGGAATAAGTTATACAAGAGGCAACCATGTGCCCGCACACCTTAAAATGCAAATCCTTTTTTTTTTGTTTTTTTTTTTTACTCCCCGACTGCTGGAGAAGAAGTGTTCTTTCGCGCCTACATCTCCCTACTCTACCATCTCTCCTCTCTCCAGTACCCCATCTGCGATTAAGGGCGGAATTCACAGTCCCTCCTCAGGACTGAGGCCGGCCTCAAGGTGGCTTTCGAGGAAAGTTTTTACTCATCCGTATTCAGAGTAGCAAGACTTTCGAGGAGAGTCGTGTTTGAGCCGAGGTGGGCCTCAAGGAGGGTTCCCGCCTCCTCAACCTATTCTGAGTTGTTAAATTACGAGGCCACCCTCAAGGCCAGCCTCGAATTTCCTATTCAGGAACGAATTTCAGAGATGAGTCAAGATTTTTCTCGACTTCAAAGAGCTCGAAACCCTCCTCCAGCTGAGGTAGCCTAGAACCTACCTTGAAGTGCTTTTTGTTTTCAAGGTGAGTAGTGTTTCGACTAGTGTTGACAATTGACTAGTGATTTCGTACCGTTTTATTCAGTTTATTTACATTTTGTTTTTATTCAAACATTTCTGCGATAGGAAAAAGATGGATAATTGGTTAATTTTTGATTGGGACGACCAATAAATATTGTATTCTCTATTCTGCATTTTCAACACTTCTTCAACAAACTCTAGTTGTATAAGGGAAGTCGATGTTTTAAAAGAACTTTAACTTTGTTAAGAGAGAGAAAACCATTAATTTATTGAACATTTTAGGAGTACAGTTGGACTACAGTAGTTGTCGAAAATGTTTTTAAAGAACCATTTTTGATTTCGGTTTGCTATGTAGGTACCTACCTAAGTATGATTGATAAAGTTGTATTTTAATGTTCTTCAAGCCTCCATTTAGATTCAACGGGATTTTTAAAGTTTGTATAATAAATTATTGTAGTACCTACTAATCTCCTTTAAAAAAAAATCTCCCTACAAATTCGACCAAACACGATTTTTTCAAAGTTTCACTGAGTCAAAGGAAACTTTTCAACCGGCGTCAGGACAACGGCTCCAATTCTAGTGTACAAAATATTTTACTTATAATCAGAGAACAACAAAACAATCTCACTTATCAGAGATTGATCACAAAATAATAGTGTCTTCCCCAGGAACAATGCTCTTTTATCCAACTACGAAAAATTAAAGATTCGCCATTAAACTGTTTCGAATATATTGAAACATGGTTCGACTCACAATCAGTTACTTCATCATCCCATTTTATGATCAATATGTTGCAGAAGAGAGGGATGATGTGAACTTCCTCGAACCACCATCCAAATAACTGGACACAGTGGAATAAGTATTGCATAGGTATTTGTGAAAAATGAAAGACGGTATTTGTGAAAAATGTATGAAAAAAGGTATTTGTGAAAAATGAAAAATGGCTTGTGTTCGAACGTAAATTCTAAGAATTTCGAATTTTTCACAACAAAGGTGAAAACGTTGAAACACATTGATTAACAAATTGCACGTCTTTGAACCAGCGCGCTTTGTACTTCAAGTAGGAAGAATAACAAAAGCAAATTATTTCACAACAGTTTATTAGGATAAAAATATGAAAATATGATTTTACAAAATCCACAATAAAAATATCTTTAAGGCCGGCATCATAAGCGGGATAAACGTCACTGTCTCTTCAAGATACCTTCTGAATTTGAGATGGTACAACTCCCTACACGGTACGATCACATAGAACACGGCAATCGCATATCAATATTTACCTCAAAAGAACTGGAGAACACGCACTGTAATAACAAAATTCGCACTAAATTTATCCGCAATCACATAATACACGGCCTACAACAGCAAATAGGACAAAAAATGTTTCTACAGAAAAAGAAAAAAAAGTTGAATGCATTGAATTGAAAATGTGAAAAATGTTGAATGAATTTCTCTTATTGTTCACATTTCATCTGTCTCTGTAGAAGCATGGCCAACAAAAACCATCAACATGGAACTACCAATGACCATGGAATAACGAAAAAACATGCTTTTTGCTCGCTCTAGAAGACAGTTCTCTCCCAACCCACCTCGAAGCCACCTTGAGAAAAGTTCGAGTCGAGGCCACCCTCGAGATATGACTGGTTCGACTGTGAATACGAAACCTTCTCCTCGAGATCGATGTCACCTCGACTCGAGTCAAGAAATTTCTTGACTTGAATCGCGACTGTGAATTCTGCCCTAATTCTGTGATTCCTCGGAAGAGGGCATCACAGTTCCAAGGTTGGTAGGGAAGGATCTATACAGAAGGGTGATCTATACAGAAGGGTGATCTATACAGAAAATAATGAACCTTTGGCCAATAATTCGCAGTTTTTGTATTACCTTTAAAAAAAAGCTGTACGACCGAATTTTGTTTGGTTTTTCTAGTTTTCATGGTCTCGAAATCTTTATGGATTGTTAATAGTTGGTAATCATCATGGTTGTATGTACACGTAATATTTGAAAAAAAAAAAAATCCTTCTGATAAGAGGGCAATACTTTCCGGCTTCGGTAAGGAAAGTGAAAACCTTCCGACTGTTTTCCCGTACGTAACAAGATCCGAGTTCGAGAAAAATGAAGGGTGACAGGCGAAACCAGGAACTCACCCTCGACGGTGGCGGTAGGAAGTAGGGAGAGACCCTAAGAAGAGTCCACTGAGGGCAGATACGCCTAATTTATTTATGGCCGGGCCTAACAAGTGTTCTTCATCCCCTACGTATATAACTAGGTATATAAAACAGTATATAGAATACGCCCCTGCAGGACTCGAGTGCATCTTCGGGGGGGGGGGGGGGGGGAGGACCCTTCCGAATTGTAGGATCGATATTTTTATGGGAAGTCGGTCTTCTCTTGCCTGGTCGACGTTGAATGAAGTTGTCTGTTTTCCCCTTCTAGACAAACCGAATTATCTCTTCACGTTCCTTAGTTGTAAATTTGGACTGATCCAAGTGAAAGTGGTCCGAAACACGCTGCAAATTATTACGCAAATGTTTATTATTTTTCCGTCTACAGGGTGTAACACTATAAGAACGTCAACCACACAAGAATTTGGATTCTACAACTAATTTCTGATCGAAAATGCATCGCAGCAATTTTCGTTTAACCTCTTGTTTTTCCAAATTTTTTCAATTTAAAGATTTTTTTTGTTTTTGTTTTTGTTTTTATGTCACTAAAACGTCCGTAACTCTCTTTGGATACAGTAACAAATTAAAACTAATTATTCTGTTGAAAAGAGCATTAAATTTCCTATCTTCCTGATGGACAACCAAAGTTTTTTAAATCGGCAAGACGGGTGAAAAATGAACTTGAAGAAGAAAAATTGTTAAATCTTGAAAATTTCAACTTTTCTCAAACGCTCATAAGTCCCTGCTTTCCAGCTTGTAAGTGCTTGCCTGTAAGCCTTAAAGTTGCACCAAAAGCTCACCTTTCCAACGGTTTAGTCATTTTCATTTTTAAAGTAAAATTTATTACAGAAATTTGTGTTTGAACGTGGAAAAACGTAAATTTTTTCAACGAAATCGGCTCCCTGGCTAAGGCGATTTGAGGGGTTCGCCGATGGGATAATTCATAACTTTGGTTTTCCATCAGGAAGATAGGAAAGTTAACGCTCTTTCCAACGGAATAATTTGTTTTAATTTTTTTAAACAGTTACGGACATATTAGTGACATCAGGTCAAAAAAAAAAAAAAACGAAAAAAAAATCTTAAAATTGAAAAAACTTGGAAAAACAAGGGGTTAAACGAAAATTGCTAGGAGGCATTTTCGATCGGAAATTACTTGTAGAATCGAAATTCTTCGGGTTGACGTTCTTATAGTGTTACACCCTGTAGATCTCTCGTCTGCAAAGAATAGGACTGTGACGCTCGAGGGCGTTATCGCAGGTCTTGATAATTTTTCTCTGCTGCACTTGAGCGGGTGAGGCGGTAAGTAGCCATGAGCGAAATCATCAGAACCAATTCTGATCTTCTTTTTAGAAGGCAGCTGGTGACGTGCGTGACGCGAGGGGCGGAATTCATAGTCATTACTTAAGTCTGAGTGCACCCTCAAATGCATCGAAAAGGGTTGGAGGGCACTCATTTGTATTCATAGACAAGATTTGAGGGCTTTGTTATAACCACAGAGAACCGGTGACAAGGTTGTAACTCACGATCAGTGAAGAATACGAGAGGGAAATTCCCCCGTGCTTTTTACCCAAAATATCCATGAAACAGAAATATCTCCACCAAGGCTGCCAACTTAAGGTGAAAATCAGTTGAGTAGCCCCTGAGCGTCCCCTCAGGCTCAGTGTGCACTCAGGCGACCACAAAACTCAAGTGGGCCGTCTCAATCAACTATGAATACGAACTGTTGAGTCGAGGCCGACCCTCAACTCAGATAATTGAGTGCTCGCTCACATTCAAGCCTTGTCTATGAATTCCGCACCTAATCTCCGTTCAAATGTTAGCTGACCGAAATGCGATCGATGTTTTTCTTCAAGTTGGTTGGTGGTAACAATGGAAAGCCGTGTTCTTTGCAGAAGAGTGATCTATACAGGAAAATTATAAACCTTTGTGTAATAATTTGTAGCGTTTTGTGTTAGTGTGTTGGCAGTACTGTGGCCCCAAGTTCCGCACATACACTACTCCTGGTTTTTCACCGATTGCAATACTTTCCTTTTTACCACCTATTTCGAGTGAAGGAGGTAAGGAAGAAGAAGAGAATTAGGGATCTTCTCCACTGGTAGAAACACAGGGTTGTCCCTTTGGATTAAGCGGAGACACGGAAGGGATTAGCGGACGGTCGGCGGGCGGGGGGGGGGGAGGGAGGTGCTTCAAGGGGGCTGCGAGGGAGGACGTTTAAGTGGTGCGAATGAGGTGTCACGGTCTGACGGACCGCAAGCGGGAAGGACCCTCCCTTTGATCCGCGTCTCGTTAACAAACACACACAAACACCCGTCGGCGGTCGGGGGAGGCGACTTTGCGTCAACTTTCCTTAACTAGAATGAAGAGAGAGAGTTCTAAACGCCAGGATAACACTCCCCATTAGACCTCCTCCCCATTAGACTGACTCCCCATTAGCATCCCCCCCATTACCATTTGACTCGGCCGTTGAAATTGTTCATCGGCTCTGCGACACCACTTTGCATAAGGAAGCCAATTCTCCCCTCAAATCCTCCTTCATTTCTATTATTTGTCCTCCTAAATAATCCACTTGACTACCAAAAAACTTAATTTCCAAATTCGAGTAAGAAAAAAGCTGCAAATTATTACACAAAGGTTTATTATTTTGGCGAATTTTCTATTAAAAAAAAAAAAAAATGAAGCTATTGCAATGGCCTCAAAATTTTTAGAATGAACTTTTCGAAAAAAAATTCACTGAAATCCATTTCGGAACATTCTGAAACTATCCCTGAAGTTTTTCCAAAAATCATATATATAGCATTTCAATTCAACCTTATCCAAGTCAAATTCAACCTTTTCCAAGTCAAATTCAACCTTTTCCAAGTCAAATTCAACCTTTTCCAAGTCAAATTTAACCCTTTTCAAGTCAAATTCAACCTTTTCCAAGTCGAATTCAACCTTTTCCAAGTCGAATTCAACCTTTTCCAAGTCAAATTCAACCTTTTCTAAGTCAAATCCAACCTTTTCCAAGTCAAATCCAACCTTTTCCAAGTCAAATTACACCGTTTCCAAGTCAAATTCAACGTTTTCACCATTATTAGGGAAATGACTAAAAATACTCACAAGCCCTAAATGTAGTACCAAATGCTTGTCTGTGATTGGGGACTGGGCTGAAAACAATACTCCAACGCAGTAGGTAGGTACCTGTAAATAGAACAAAGTCATGTTTTATGAATGAATATGGACTCCTAACATCTTCAAAACATACCCAGTGCATACAGTATGTTGGTATGGTATGCTGAACATCCAAAAAACCAAGATAAGTGTAAAAAAAACTTTATGAACGAAATCTCAACACCATTGTTCCTTTTCTTAACCATACCTTCAACTGAAAGATTTCTTTGAAAATTCGCTCATTAATTCATGCTGCATGAATGCAATTTTTTGTACAGATCACTCGCCTGCAAAGAACCCAGCTATGTCATTGTCACTACCTACAAGTCATATTTTCGCTTCACAATCAAGTTGATTTTGAAGAAATAAGAGTTGTGGGGTGTTGGGTTGAGGGTGCCTTCATAATGAAGTTTGATTACTGGTTGCCAGGGACGCAAAACTGAGTACAACTCGAAGAAAAAAATCAGCCTACAGAGCTCCGAGTGGACACTTTCGATTCTAAAAATCCAATACTATTCTGAATCGAAAAAAAAAACCATTCAGCCAGGAGGTTTTGAAAATATCACCCCTTATTTTTCACCCCTTAGAAATGATTGACGTCAACCAAAATCTTCGCGGCACAACTAGACCCCAAATGGAGCCAATCTATCAAATTTCATCAAAATCGGTCCAAGGGAACTAAAGAAAGTGCCGCTTAGTGCGGTTGACGCGAAAATCTCTATTCGATTGTCTGGTTCTACGTACTTTGAAACGTAAACCAACACATTTTTAGGTGTGTTAAAATATTTTACTTGGTCGATTCCAAAGGTTCATTATTGAAAATAATAATTATTGCCATTATTATTATTAGCTGATCACAACAACATAGCCATGGCATCACATAATAACCTCGTATCTCAATTTTGGCCAAACATTATTTTTTAAATTTTCTGAATGAAAACTTTGTGGGTATTTTACCCACCTGTAATTCAATTTTTAGCGGGAATTGCATTTTTGCTCTCTATCACTCCAAATGATTCCCTCGGTTTTGATCAAGAGAGCTGAGCGTCACTGATAACCTCGTAACTGATTGCTACAACATATTTCCAATAATTTTGCATTATCAAACAGTGTTTGGAGTTACGTGAACTTGAAATAATAAATTGACGACTTGGGGAAATTAAAATCACCATTGCCGATAGAGCTAAACAGTTTATTGTCTCTCCTGAACAATTCTATAATTTTGAGATACGAGGTTATCATAATATGATACCATATTCTGATCATATTATGATGCCATCGATAGGGAGGACTGACTGGAAAAAGGAAAAGGCGATTTTGATATGCCTTCTCCCATTAGTAAAACCAGTAACATAAAACAGTACTCAACAGTTTGCTTTATTTTGAATATAGCATTAGCAAACTGAATTAAACCTTTAACAAACTGAATTAATCCTTTCACAAAATGAATTAATTCTTTCGCAAACTGAATTGAACTTTTTGCAATTTGATTCAAACTCTTCGCAAACTGAATTAAACCTTTCGCAATTAGAATTAACCCTTTCACAAATAGAATTAAACCTTTCGCAAACTAAATTAAACTTTTCGCAATAAACAAACAATTTAATAAATTTTTAATTATCAAAAATACTAATAAATAAACACGTTAAACTATCCATGTATAAGTCAATGTTCTAAAGTAAACTATCACATGAATAGTCCGATTTTTCAAGAAAGGGGAAGGTCAGTGGAGGGTTTGGCCTGTAGCTGCAGCAGGTAGTACGAGACTCATGTCCATTTTCAACGGGATTTTCAAGGAATTCGACCGTCCCTCCTTCGAGCCTTCAGCAATACTCACAATACTCAGCAATATTCAGCAATACTCACTGAACTAATATTTGAATCGCTGTCGCTCATCACCACAACAGTGTTCCTCACAAAACCAAAAAAATAGAAAAAACCTACAAACACTTTTACGACGAGAATGTTGACGGGAAGGGAAGGGTGACTCTACACAGTGAAGGTCAATGAAAGTTTGCCAGTCCATAGGGGAGTAATTGACCATCCACAGGGAAGATATTGACCGTCCACAGATAAGGTATTGTTTTGGGGACTTCACTCACTCTTACGAGTCCTCTGATCATGTTTGGTGCAGAGGATTAATTTTATGAAAGGTTCACTTGTAATTGGGATAGGATTAATTCAGTTTGCGAAAGGTTTAGTTCCAATTGTGAAAGGGTTAATTCAGTTTTCAAAAAGTTTGAATCAAATTGCGAAAAGTTTAATTCAGTTTGCGAAAGGATTAATTCAGTTTGCTAAAGGTTTAATTCAGTTTGATAATGCTATAATTTACTCGTCGCAATTTTAGCTGCATTTCTTGAGGAATTCGCTAGAATGCGGCACCAGAAAGTCGTCCACCCCGGAAGGATTATTTTCCTACGATCGAGTCTGTATATAGAAAAAAACTAAAGGGGACTTACAGACGTGATAGGAAGGGGAGATGGAGGGGGTCAGACGTTTGTCGAAGGGGTCTCTTAAGCCCTCAGCTGAGAGATTCCGGTCACGTAGAGGCCGTAGCGATGGACGCTGAGAGAGATAAGGGAAAGGAAGAGAGGGACTAGCCCCTTCAACTCCCCCTTCTCCCCGTACCTTCATCATGTCGCGTCGGAATTTAAATGGTTCATTAAATTCATTAAGTAAATCACCGTGCAGTTTAAAAGGGGGAAGAAGGAAAGGTCTCTCCGAGGAGGTTGTTTTCCGAATGAGTTCTTCCAGAATTGGCGTCTTCCGAGGGGCCGCTGAGGATGCCGACCGCGTAGGGCCTAAACGAACGATTACGAGAGTCGAACCAACTTTGGCCAAATTACGAATTTGCATGATATTCTGGAATTGTCTCTTCGAATGGTATCTTTTCACATTTCGGTTTAACTCTGGTGCTGGTGGAGTAACATTGAGGCTGCGTTAATGAATTCAAAATGGGAGTTTTCCTCCCAAAAGAAAAAAAGAGAAAAATCCTCGAACCAGCCAAATTTGGTAACGTTTCAATCCTATGTGGACCTTATTTACCCCCTGGTGTGTATAAACCCTCTGATGGACTCCCAGTGTATAAAGGGTCTGACAGACACGCAGAATTGAGATACCTACATGATGGGTTAATTAATATATTTTTCGTCATACCAACATTTATTTGTTAAAACAAAGTAATTAGACTTATTCCCAAGTAGTCTATGGGGGTCTCAAGGAGTCTAATTTGGACAGAATTTCAAAAACTATGATCTACAACACCCAACATGCGAATTCGAGTTCACCCCCCCCCCCCCCAATGCTCCTGCAACGGTGCCAGTCTAGGTAGGTAATCCGCAGAAGTTCACATTCGTGTTCCGTGTTCAAAATTAAACATACAAAAACCTACGAAATATAGCATTTCTAAGCCAAATGAAACCTTTTCCAAGTCAAATGAAACCTTTTCCAAATCAAATGAAACTTTTTCCAAGTCAAATGAAACCTTTCCCAAACATAGTGTATTTCTGTAAAGTAAACGATCGTAGATGAATAATATATTACATATTTTCAGAAATTCAGTCTTAGAGGTTCAATCAGTCAGCGTAAGTATTGGTGACTCCCTTCAATTATCGGTTTCTCCGTGTGGGCGTGGTGAGTAGGTCGGTACCCACTCACATTCAACAGTAAGGAATTTCTCAAACTTACTTGTTTCCTATTCTACTAAGGTGAGATCTACTTCGATAATCCTATGTCTAACATTCATTGAATTTTCATTTTGGCAACTTCTTTGTACGATAGGTACAAATGCATCGATCTGAAATTTGCAGAGTATCTACCTATCTAGGTAGCTCATTTCACTCATTTTCTCAATAGGTTTCATTTGACTTGGAAAAGGTTTCATTTGGTTTGAAAAAGGTTACTTTGGTTAAGGTTGGTTCATTTGGTTTACTAATAGTTTCAGTTTTTAGTTACACTTCAGAACTAATTTAGTTTTAGTTTCGGAACTAATTTTTGCCCAACTCTGTTCGATTACAGCTGAAGGTGCGAAATGGAACCTTCTATAAAGGGGGGACAGGTACTGAGCGCCTGAGATATTCAAGATGCTCACTGCTGTCAAAATACTTCATTGAAATTTCCCTCGTGTCTGTCAGACTCTTTATACACATCAGGGGTTATTATTCTCATACAAAGTCGTGAAAAGACCTGTTCGGGTATTCCTGAAGGCTCTAGCTGTAGAGGATCTTCGACGCGTACCAGCAGCAGCAGTTTCAGTATCTGTCTAGGATGCGTTAACTAGAGCCAGTTGATTGAAGCTGACAAGAGCTAAGAGTGGATTTTTGGTATAAAAAAGGTGAACAAATCCACTATAACAGCCCAAACTTTTTTTCAGATTTTTTCAAGATCTTCAGGGGTGCAATGGGGTGTGCACATGGGTCGGAAAAACTATTTATTGTTATTTTCAATCTAAACTAGATCTCATTCAGAGAATTTTGACACCAACCGCGACCTTCTAGCGTGAGAAGACCTTTTTCTATGATTTTTCAAAGTTTCGAATGTTTATGACGTCACTGTGGGCTAGGGGGTCCCGCCCAGGCAGGATTTTTTTAGGGTTGAGGGTGAGAATTCCATCTAATCCGGCCCGAAACCGTAAATAGGTAGGGGATCTAAACCGTAGTAGATGGGAAGATATAAGATCGGCCTGAAACTGTAGAACTCCCTGGACCGTAAGGAAAGTTATCAAAACCTACGTAGTATCGAGAAGAGATGAGACAAGGATGCTTGTTGAATGAGTCTTAACCGTAGAGTGATAGACTACGTAAAAATTACGTAATGAGTAGGGAAATGAGACCCCTAAATCCCCTCTCTCGGCCTTCTTAACTGGGCCTCCTCCAGTGCTATCGGTACCTAGCAGTGAAATGACCTTTGTGGTGTCAAGACCTCATCTCCACTTCTTCCGTCAAGATCTTGGTTTTCCATAACGCCTACACGTCAAAGATACGTAGTCTAGTATTTGTTGAAAATTATTTGGAGTAATTTTTACGTGTGTCTAGGGGTGATTGACATGACGTCTGATTGCTTAGCGACTTTCCATAGTCTGAAGAGAGTATGTACGCTATTTCTTCGAATCGAGTGTGAAGCATTTAGTTCTTCTCCAATGGTTGGTAGGTAAAAAAAAGTTGGTTGGTAAAAAAAGTTGGTACTTAGGTAGAAAAACGCTGCAAATTATTTCACAAAGGTTTATTATTTTCCTGTATAGATCACCCTTCTGTATAGATCCCTCCCTGCCAACCATAAGTACCTACTACCTACTAGGGTATTTTTGAAAATTTCAACCCCAACCACCAACCAAATGGAAATGAAGGGTATACATTTTCAAAAATGCCCTAGTAGGTAGTAGGCACCTATGGTTGGTAGGGAGGGATCCATACAGAAGAATGATCTATACAGGAAAATAATTTGCAGCGTTTTTCTATAACATTTGTATCATGAAAAATTCGAAAATGAAGCTCACCTTTTCTCCACATCTCTAAATAGCAAGAGATTTTTCCTTTTTCTCAAATTTTCATTCATTTTCTCTTTCAAAATATTCCAAGAATAATATATTCATTTCAAAACATTTATTCTATCGAATATAATACATTATCCAGAGTAAAAATCGAGTTTTGGATGTGATATAAGAACATTTATGTGATGTAATTTTGGTATTCATAGCTTCTCTTTAGGATACATTATTTTATATACTCAACATATAAAGGGAAATACTGAGAAGAATGAGTTTATGTTCGTTTTTTGTTGAATGAATGAAAAATGTATGACCATTTTGTGTTGAAAATATGTTTTTCAGTTTCACACGTCATTTTTACGTAGTCTACTAATAACTGTGTGTCAGGGAAGTCTACTACTCTAGGGTTAAGGAAGGTTTGAGTAATAAAGCGAGGGGCTGGTTCTGAGGCCGAGTAAGTACCGAATGTCACGTGACAACTCCTTCCCTCTCTTTACCTGAGTTTGTCTCCTCTTTATTATGAAGCCGTAATAGTTCTCTGGATATTATTATTAGAAATTGGTCGAACAGTTTGAAGTTTTGCCAACAAGCTAGTTGGGCCAAAACTGACCATTTATCCTCCAAGAGAAAAATCGATGTTTCGGAAAATACAACTCCGTAATTTTTCACGATCTCAACAAACCAATTTTTATTTTTAACTGGTAATTTTACCCTGAAGTTCAACTTCAAAAAAATCCCTTCGTTCTGGTCTACGGCGAAACCACACTGTCAATTATTTCCGACAAAATTATCGTTTCAAATTTATCACTTGGAAGAAGCTACGAGTGTAATAACTATAATGCAAGGGACAACTTTTTTTTCGGTTTGTCACCCCGTCAGACACGCCGGATACCTCTCGTCCTTCATAAATCACCAGAAATCTTATCTGTTTGACCAACTGACCACGTCTACCAGGCCCAGCTATCGTGTTTCCTGGTCGGAGTCTGCTTTTACAACGTCTTCCAGTCCGAAACAGACTTCCGCCTCGAGGATCCAAGATAAAGAAGAGCGCGGGAAGGTATGGCAGAGCGCCAATACGCCAAAGGCACATTCGATGGCTGTACGTTATAGAGGAGTACTGAGTTTTTTTTTCTATTTGTATGCAAATAATACCCTGAAGGGAGGAACAAATAAAATTACCCTCACACGATAGATAGCGGCCAATAATTACTTCAATTTGATAGTCTCTTCATTTCCAATATTCTTTAGAGTAGTTTTAATTTTGTATTATTTAGGGATAGTTTATGAAAGGGCCTTCAACTGCATTTGGACTTCACATTGAAGATTAACTGGGTTTAAAACAGCAAGTGTTGTGACTCCGCCACATTTCCGCTGTTGTTCCCTAAATAACATTTGGCCAGCCTTACCTCGACAAGGGAAAACGCTACAAATAATTACACAATGGTTTGTTATTTTTCAATATGGATCCTGCTTTTCCATATCAGTACCTACCAGCAAAACGTCGTTATCCGAGATTTGTAGGTGCCCTCATATAACGAAATTTGGTTCTTGGTTGCCAGGGACGCACAACAACTGAGAGATATGAAACTACAGCTTAGTAGGGATGGGTATCGTTATAAATGTATCGATATTTTGTATCGATACTGTATCTTATCCGAGTATCGATATCCCAAGTATTGTTGGGCATGAGTATCGATATTTTAAAATATCAAGTATCGATACTTTAGTGTCACTAACTATCAATATTATCCAATTTTCTCAAGAAAAATAATTTACTCAACAACTTTTATTCATTTTTCACTATTAAGAGTCCAAGCAGAGTGATTTTTTCCATGTAATAAACGTTATTAGAGCAACCAAAGAGTAATGACCCAAAAGCCTCTCTACCTTCTTCATTTTTTAGCCATTATGTTGAATTTTCCGCGAGAACAGTATCGATATTCGATATTTAGGAATATCGGATCCAAAGTATCGATATCCAAAAATATCGGATAGTGCAGTATCGATACTTAAATATCGAGTATCGGTACGAAAGTATCGATATTTTGAAATATCGAGTATCGATACCCATCCCTACAGCTTAGTCTTGATTTAAGAATTCTGACACTTGAAGCCAGACCATTATGCTCCTTGCATCCCAAAAAACAGAAGAATTTTGGAAAAAATTGGAGTACCAATCAGAGGTTTGAGCGAAATTGGCCTTTGAATACCAAACTTATCAAGAGTTTTGTTGAGGACACATTCCTGTTCTGGACACATTCAAAATCCATGCCTTGGCCAATATCCTTGAGACACGATTCTTTCAGGAACATTAACTAGTAACTACCCATTTCGGCAATAAATTGAATTTTCATGAAATTCTAGACTCCTCAATTCAAAGAAGCGAACCAGTTCTAACCGGCAAACTCCACTCAAAGATTTTGATCAGTCCAAATTTTAACGGAGATTAGGCCTCTTTTGCGAATCACTCGTGATTTTGATTTATTTAAAGTTCTACCCTCGAGTTCTCGTAGGGAGCGAACGGTTTGTCCTACAGAGCTCTGGGTGGTCTCATTCGATTCTAAAGATTCAATTCTTTAAATCGGTGAAAAAACAACAACACCTTTATATCAAGATTTCTAGAGCTTAGACGGTTTGAAGATTACTACCCCTATTTTTCACCCTCCTTAGTAGTGACTGACAATAACCAAAAGCTTTGAAGTACAACTGGACCCCAAATGGAGCCCATAATATGTATTTACCATGGGTAATATGGTAAATGGTAAATATGGTAATATGGGTTTACCATGGACCGATTTTGATGAAATTTGGTATATTATACAAAATTTCATCAAAATCGGTCTATGGTAACAAAGAAATATGGTCGATGGACGGATTTTTTAAAATTCGGTTTTTGGATTCTACGTACCTTGAAACGTATACCATTGAATTTTGAGGGTGGATTAGACAATTTTTTTCTTACTCGATTCCAAAGGTTTATTATTGAAAATAATAAAACAAAACTTGACTTAAGTAATTTGATCGTCACCAGTTTCCATTTTTGTAGTTTATTGTAAGCAGTTTTAATTATGAGAATGCATCTTACTTTCATTTCATATTGCAATATTACTAGAAAATACGAAGATCCTATCAGACTTCAATATTCAAAATTGATAGGGTCAAGGGTCACTCCTGTTTTTCCCGAGCTTTCGGTCAATATATTACCTTCATCAGAGCTCAAGGATGAAACTATCAAGTGAAATCTACACCGGTGCCACAACAAAATTTTGATTGCCTATCAACCCTTTTGAAGAATCAGAAAAGTATTCAAACGACCAATTGTTGTTATCGATTGTTTTAGATAGTAAGTGTTTCTGTGATTTCAGCATAATTGTAGTTTCTTGATGTTTGTTAGTTTTTCAATAGGTTTCTGGTTCTAAATAATAGAAATAGTTTCATCACTTCTTCGATTGATGGCCAATCAAAATTTTATGTAGACGTCGGTGTACTTTTAGCGAATTTTCAAGGAAATAAAAGCCTCAAAATTTTTAGAATGGACTTTTTCGAAAAAATTTTACACTGAAATCCGTTTTGGAACATGCTGTAACGATCCCTGAAGTTTTTTCCAAAAATCATATACATATATTATAATATAATATATGTATATTATATGTATATGTATATGTATAAAATATATTTTATTTTATATATATTACCTCTATTACCGTTATTACCTTCACAATCATGGTAATCTTTGGCATATTCAGATTCAGCACAAAATTTCTGATTTAAATGCGTTTTTCAAAAATGAAATTGTCCAAATTAAGAAAAGTATGTATTTATTTATATATAATGAATACGTGCGTATATTTGTTGTACCCAGAAATGCAATAGCCGTGTGGGTACTCTAAGAGTTTGTGGAGACGAGTAGAACGTGAATATGGACTCCTAACATCTTCAAAGCAGGCCCGGTGCATACAGGTAAAATATTGGCTGAAAGATCGGCAAAAAAGATGTGAGCCTCTATTTGACCGTTTTCCTGATCAATTTGACCATCCCAATAGTCCTAGTTTTATAATTTTGAAATATGGACAATTCATAACCAGTTAAAGCTGCTTCTGTTACACTCTCCTCTCAACATGAGAGTCGTTTCTATTCAAAGTGTCACATGTAACGTAAATATCTCAGCTATGATAAACATTTAAGGATTTTCGTTTGAGTGGTCTTTGATTAAATCGTTTATCCGATTGATCGATAGTGAAGAGGTAAGTTTATTCCCAAGCTCTTCTCCGGTGTGGTTAACTAACTTCGACGAAATTCCAACTGTATTAAAACTCCTTCAACTCCCTTGAAGGAATCAGTCCAGTTATTCCCGGCGCCAGGCTTTTGATCTTTTTATCTGTTGGGCAAATTTGAAGAACCTCTTCCCCCCGCTCGAGCCTCAACCCGATCCGGTTAACTTTTTCCCAAAGTCGTGCATTCCTTGGAAGCGGGCAAACACCTCTCAAAGCTGTGTACACTAGCTGGACTAGTTGAAGACTCTTTGATGTTTAGTTTTCCTTTTTATTTTCGCTGGAGGGCTCTGAGATACGAAACCGTTCCATAACTTGTAGACTGAGTATTCAAATCTTCGAAGAATTCTAGAATTCTTTTGTAGGAATATTTGGCAAACCATACCGACCTAGGGATCGTAGAAATCGTGAAAGTAAGATCTTGCTGCATTTGAGAAAGACTCATCCAGACCAAATGGCACCTATTTGGAACTTTCAGGTGATGAGTCCAAGTTGTTCGGAAATCACCCAGATCAGATAACCCATATTAGGAACTTACAGGCGATTGTCAAAAATCAATTTTGATATCTGAGATTCTGCCGCAATTTGATCCAGAAATCACCATGATCAGGTGTACCTTATTTGGAACCTAACGATTGGATCGAGCAGGCGATGGTGAGAAATCAAGTTTTGATACCTGGGATTTTGATCCTACCGTAATCGATCAGAAATCACCCAAATCAGATGTACCATATTTGGAACCTAAAATTTGAAACTTACAGGCGATGGTCAGAAATCAATTTTTGATACCAGGGATTCTGATCCTGCTGCAATCGATCAGAAATCACTCAGATCAGATGTACCTTATTTGGAACGGGCACGCGATGATTGAACAGAAATCAATTTTCGATACCTGGGATCCTGATCTTGCCGCAATTTCATCTAGAAATCACCCAAATCAGATGTACCATATTTTGAACCTTAAATTTTAAACTTTCATGCGATGGTCAGAACTCAATTTTTGATATCAGGGATTCTGATCCTGCTGCAATTGATCAGAATCACTCAAATCAGATGTACCTTATTTGGAACCTAAAATTTGGGAATGGGCAGGCGATGGTCAGAAATCAATTTTTGATACCAGGGATTCTGTTCCTGCTGCAATTGATCAGAAATCACTCAGATCAGATGTACCTTATTTGGAACGGGCACGAGATGATTGAACAGAAATCAATTTTCGATACCTGGAATCCTGATCTTGCCGCAATTTTATCTAGAAATCACCCAAATCAGATGTACCATATTTGGAACCTTAAATTTTAAACTTTCATGCGATGGTCAGAACTGAATTTTTGATATCAGGGATTCTGATCCTGCTGCAATTGATCAGAATCACTCAAATCAGATGTACCTTATTTGGAACCTAAAATTTGGAATGGGCAGGCGATGGTCAGAAATCAATTTATGATACCAGGGATTCTGTTCCTGCTGCAATTGATCAGAAATCACTCAGATCAGATGTACCTTATTTGGAACGGGCACGCGATGATTGAACAGAAATCAATTTCGATACCTGGGATCCTGATCCTGCCGCAATTTGATCTGAAAATCACCAAATCAGGTGTACATATTTGGAACCTTAAATTTTAAACTTTCATGCGATGGTCAGAACTCAATTTTTGATATCAGGGATCCTGATCCTGCTGCTATTGATCAGAAATCAATCAAATTAGATGTACCTTATTTGGAACCTGTAATTTGGAACGGGCAGGCGATGGTCAGAAATCAATTTTCGATACCTACCTGGATTCTGATCCTACCGCAATTGATCAGAAAATCACTCAGATCAGTTGATCATATTGGGAACCTGTAATTTGAAGCTTATAGGAATCGACAAGAAAATCAAATATCGGTTCGTGGAGCTCACATATCTAGAACTTGAAAGAGATGGTGGTAATCAATTGAATTGAATGATACCGGGGATCCTATTGCAATGTTTGGATCTAGAACAGTCCTGGATGACTTTTCAACTTCCGGAACCTTCAGCCGCTGAAACAACTCTAAGGTTTGCCTGTTGGTCTCTCTTCAACCCCTGCATAATCGTGGTCCTCAATTATCTGCCATCAAGTGGGATCTTAACTGCTCCTGCAATATCCAAGAACTTCACGATGTGGCTGCTAATATGGTCAGCCCTACAATTGCCTCAACAAGTGCTGAGACATAAAATGATCTAATAAAAATAATAAGAAAAATCTAATAAAATAATAAGAATCTACTAAAATTATTCCCACTTGGTTGTCGCATCGGTTAAC
>CM019169.2:43586166-44011564 GCA_009739505.2 Apolygus lucorum
GTCCACGATTATCAAACTAGAGGCTGCGATAAGTTGATTTCAATATTCAATAGACTGAAAAGATGCCAAAATTCCAGTAACTATTGGGCGATAAAACCGTAATATAAACTGCCGATTAACTACAAGAAATTAGACATGAACAATTTCAGAAAGCAAATTACGAATTTTTTGAAGAATCATGCATTTTATTCAACTGATGATTTCCTCCAGTTTCAATTTTAACACAGTTTTGATGAATCTCAAAATCACTTAGTTTTCTTTTTCGTCATAATTGAGAGGAAAATGGGGGGTGCGCCTTGATTTTTTAAAGATTTTTAATCGAAAGTAGACTACATCCTGAGAATTTCGGTACCAACCGCGACCTTCTAGCGTCAGTAGTTCTGTTTCTATGATTTTTCAAAGTTTCGACCGTTTATGACGTCACGCGCCCCTCTCGCCTGGGCGGGACCCCCCAGCCCACTGTGACGTCATAAACGGTCGAAACTTTAAAAATTCATAGGAAAAGATTTACACACGCTAGAAGGTCGCGGTTGGTAACAAAATTCTCAGAATGAGGTCTACCTTAGATTAAAAATAACGATAAACAGTTTTTCCTACCCAGGCGCACACCCTGTTGAATCTCAAAATCACTACAGATACTACACTATACTACAAAAGTAGTACCTACGCTCATTTATGTGCCTGACTTTGTACCTACAATTTTAATTATTTACATTGTTCTTGTTATGATGGAGTTTTAATTATTCTGTAATTTGTTCCTTGGCAGTGATAGAAGCCTGGGATTTCGATTTTTGGGCTGTGATTGTATTTTGTTTTGCATTGTTGAGTTTTAATGAGTATTGCTGTGAGACATGATCTGTTAAGGGCCTTGGTCCATCTCCGCTGTTTTTTTTTTGTTTTTTTTTTTCAATCTGACGTTTGTTATATACCTACTACTGGTATGAAAAACAATAAAGAGCTCTCTCTCTCTCTCTCTATTTGAGCAGCTAACAGGTGGGGTTAACTATTTTGATTTGGGTACAGAACGACAGAAACCTACTTAAAGAAGATTATGGTTATTGGACCATATGATGGACTTCAGGGACCAGGGACAGAGCCTAGTCCTTATATGGTGTACACTTACTGAAGAAGAACTTCTCCAAGTAGGCAGGTATCGAAGTTTACATAGATCTGGCACCGATGCGAGAGTGAATAAAGATACCCAGTAACTTACCTGTCTAGATATCAGAATGCCTACAATCATGGGGTAGCACACGAATCATGACCAAATTATATCAAAAGGCGTCCGCTTAATTAGATTTACTTAAGTGACATTCAGCATAACTTACCTTTTCGTGTTAGCTACAGAATCCGGGACCTCGATGTTCTCCAAAGTTCCAGCCGATTCAAGCGTATTGTTGTTGTTCAGCGTGCCGTTCAAAGCCGTGGAATTCTCATACGAATCGTCCAAACTAATACTCAAATACTCGTCTTCCAAAGTGACGAAAACCCTGTACCACTGACCTCTCACCTGAGTCTCCAAGACGCCCGATCTTCCGAATCCGACTTCCATGGTTTTCAACTCACTTTCGACACAAATTGTCCACTTTATCACTCAAGTTTTCACCTCGAAATTCCCGTCAACTGACTTTAACGGCGAAATTACCAAAAGAAATCATCACAAATACCGCTGAAAGCCGACAGTTGGTGCTGTCAAACGAGGGGGCGATTCGGTTGTCACTTTTCCTTGAGGCACTCGCTGAGAAAAAAAAATCTTTTTATCTGTCTCGAAAAGGGAAACCTGACATACACGGCGGCTCCATTGCTGCGGCACATTCACGTTACATAACTGGAGAACAAATAATTATGGGCGTAAATAAGGATTTTAATGCCTAATTAACCAAAGAAAACTCCAGCAGACTCAACAACAACGAACTGCAATAAAAATTGACTGAGGGCAGCCATTTTGAGTTTTGAACACAGAAAAAGAGAAAACTGGAATCGTTTGTTCGAATTTTCGATGATATGAAATCCATTTTTAGTATCCATTGTTGACAGTATGGATGCTATGCGTTTTATTATTAACTTCCATGATGATCGTCACCTTACATGTCGTCAGAAGGCGTTGGTAGGCAATTCTAAATGCTTTTCTGTCTTGCTGGTCCAATTGAAGGCGCTTTGTAGAAAATACCACAATTTTCTTAAATTTGACCCATTTCAAGCCTAGGGTGGAAATAACAGAGAAGTGATAGGAGGAGGATGAACTTCGTTACAAGATGGCGGCCGAAATAAGGCATAATTTGCTCACCAATTGGAAGCGAAAATACTCCAAATTTTATGAATTTTACATTTTAATGGGATTTAAGAGGCCTCAGTCTTCCAAATCGATGTGATTTATTTGACTCGTGGCCCAGAACGCTCAATCGCCTAGGGTCGAATTTGAGCCACCATAATCACGCTTTTGGCCAAAAGGCCTCCTTTTCAAAAAAAAAATTCCCAAAATCGCATCGAGCTCCCGAATGTCGAAGAATTTTTTTTTTTACGAGTACAGGAACAGCATGAATGAGAAAAAATTCTTCTACGAAGATTTTCCACTATTTTCAATATTTAAAAAAAGGTCGATGCGAAAACGCATCAGTGGCCGGAAATGGGTTAACAACTGAACTGGACAGACAATTTTTATTTTATTTTCACAATTATAGTCTACTTAAGTACTTATTTTGAAATGGACAACATCAAAAGTTTAAGGAAGGTGAAACAAAAAATTGTTAATATGAGGGATACCTAGTAATACTTTTGTGTTCTTGAGAAAAGCCTAATTGATTAATTTGCTCGCCGATATGTTTTTTCTTTAACGATATTCTAATAGTTAATGAGAAGATGAGAGAAAGAGGGAGGTCTAGGCCGGTGTCTATCAAACTATCATTATCGACTCCAGTAAGGTTGATATTGAGCGACCGTTTTAGGTATTGGATTGAGGATTGGATTAATTGAGTCAAGTAGATAGGAATGAATCTCCGGTGCCTATTCTACCTTTAAAGTTCGCGATAGGTAAGGAAAGTAAAGTGAAGTGGGATTGGAATGAATGAGGAGGCTCAAAATTTGGGTATAAATGATATATCCAGTAGGTGAGAACGGGAGTAAGTTAGTTCACCTACCTCATCCTATCTTTATTAGTAAAAGATATATAAGCTAGGAGGAAGTTATGACAGTTAATACAGTACGAGGGACGTCCGGAAAAAAGGGGACAGATGCTGTTAAAATTAGAAAAATGCATATATTTTAATGAAATTTTCAGGATATGTTCAAAATTTAATCCTTTATTTTTCAACATAGTCCCCGGCAAGTTTCACACACTTCTGCATCCTAGGCACGAGCTTTTTTATGCCTTCGTCATAGACGCTCCGCTCCACCTCCAACAGCCACTTCTCCACAGTCTCCTTGACCTCCTCGTCGCTGGAAAACCGTTTTCCACCCAGGAACTCCTTCAGTTTTGTGAACAGATGAAAATCCGAGGGCGCCAGGTCAGGGGAATATGGTGGGTGGTTAATGACATCCCATCCAAATCTCACAAGGAGGTCCTGGGTCACACGCGCGGTGTGGGGCCTGGCGTTCTCATGAAGGAGGCTCACGCCTCAAGTCAGCATTCCCCTCCTTTTGTCCTTAATTTTTTTTTCAATTTTTTTAAGGTTTCACAATAGGCATTGGCGTTAATGGTGGTCCCTCTGACCATGAAATCAACCAATAACACTCCCTTCCTGTCCCAGAACACAGATGCCATGATTTTGCTTTCCGAAAATTGCACCTTGAATTTTTTGGCACTGGGGGAGTGGGTATGGCGCCACTGTAGGGACTGTCGTTTGGACTCAGGGGTATAGTGGTATAGTGACTGAAGGAGTTCCTGGGTGGAAAACGGTTTTCCAGCGACGAGGAGGTCAAGAAGACTGTGGAGAAGTGGCTGTTGGAGGTGGAGCGGAGCGTCTATGACAAAGGCATAAAAAAAGCTCGTGCCTAGGATGCAGAAGTGTGTGGAACTTGCCGGGGACTATGTTGAAAAATAAAGGATTAAATTTTGAACATATCCTGAAAATTTCATTAAAATACATGCATTTTTCTAATTTTAACAGCATTTGTCCCATTTTTTTCCGGACGTCCCTCGTATAAAAAAAAAAGATAAGCGTTGATAACGTTGATAAGCTGATTGGTTGGGATTTTTATGTAGATTCCAGATTTCTACTTGACAAAATTAATTAGCATAAAACTAGCCAGTTTTACCTTTGTAGTTGGTCTGTACTATCATTATAAACAGGTTTTTTGACAAATTTTCCAACATTCAATCTTAGATAGGTACAGCCCAAACAAACAGTTGTCTGTAGAAAACTGATTTTTTCTCCTCGCGTTTGCTATAATTTCTTAAGCAATGAAATCAAGCTATTTGGAGGGGAGAAAGTAACTACCCCTCAAATCAAGTGATTTGACTTTGAGAAAATTACAAAAATCTCATTTATTACCTATATTTTTTATTAATTTTCTTTTAGTTCAAATCTTAGATTGCAGTGATACTTTACAAATTATGATTCTACCTAAAATCCTTTCAAGTGAACTTTGTAGGACTTGAAATTCTGCATCAAATGGGACCATTCGCGTTTTTTTTTTTTTTTGTATGAGCATTTTTGATTATTCTATCTATCTAGTTGCTTACCTTGAACTGTATATTTCTTTATATTACCTTACGTCCTCAGGTAATTGATCATTTAATTTGTACGCTCCAAAATTCTTGTAATTATCAATATAAATATATTATTATTTTTGTTAATTTATTTACGCACTATTATAGGTACTTTTTGTCAATAAAATACGCCGGGTGGGTCCTGCAATGTATACTCATATATATGAGTTCAAAATTGAATTGGTATTCTTTCAGTTTCAATTAGAGTTTAAACTTTTCTCATATTCAGTAATTTCTCTCTTTTATTAGTATAATCTTGTACGATAAAAAATTTATTGACTACGCCATCGTAATCGTAGAATGAGCGTTTGCGATTACGATTATAATCTTAACCGGACCTGTAATCGTAATTGTAATCGTAATTTTTAAGGAAATTAAAGAGCTTATCTCTTGACATTTATGGTGCAGAATCAATGCACAATGCTCCTCAGTGAAAAGGTCCCATACATGCAAAATGCCCAGACACATGCTTTTTAACCATAAGAGGGGTGTCATATCAAAAGATCAATGGATTCGAGGAGTAGGCATTAATTTGAAGGGAATGTGAAGTCAGTTTTGGTGGTAGCTTTGATGCGTTCATTTGCCAGTTCAATCGGTCCAAAAGGTGGTGTGCAAATTTTGAGTGGTACAAAAAGTATACATACAAATACTTTTCCAATCATTATAATTTCCCGTGTATCTTCCGACGCTGAGTAGATTAAAATTGATGGCAGACTTCCTCATCCACATGCATATTTGAAGAAACAAATGCTATTTTTGATTTCAAAAATTGAAAAATCAGGTAAATTTTTCATCCAGTGCGCCTGCGAATTTTCTTGACTATTTAGAGCTTCCAAAGATGTTTCTAACAAAATTCTCACTTCTCCTTTAACCATCCAGCATGATTGAAACCTAAACCTTAGACACAAGAACACCACCTACATAATAGATAAATATGTACCTACTTTGCTAAATTTGTGTTTCCGATTTCCTCTTATTTTTGAGACTACAATTACCTACTTGTGATTTAGGCAAATTTTCTACATAAAAGTATCCATTCGAAAAAATTCCATTTCCTGTAATAAGGACTAGCCATGTCATACTTAGTATTAGTTGGTTTTGGCCTTAAGCCGTGAGCAAATATGAATAAATATGCATTTTTTATATATAGATTATCGGACCGGGGATAGCTCAAACTTGATTCAGCATCATAGGTAAATTTCGAGAAAAAAGTACTTTAATTGCATTAAAAATTATAATTACAGATACGATTACTATTGAAATTACGATTACAGGTCCGATTACGATTATAATCATAAACGCCCATTCTACGATTACGCCCAACTGAGGTCTGGCACCACGAGCGCACTCCATAGTGGTCTCGATATTGTTGTTCTTTTCGAGGTCAGTGGAAGATCACTTCTGGAAGACCTTAAATCAATTTCCTAAGCTATTTTAATGCTAAGACAGGTTTCTGGCCCACTGGTGACTTCTTTTGCGTTTTTAAACACCATAAATACACTAAATTTCTCTGGTAATTGATAAATATGCATATAATTGATAAATATGCATTCTCTGGTAACTCTGGTCTTTGACAGAATGAACAATCCATCTGCATGACTAATCGATGGTTCCCTCTATCTAGCGTGAACTTCATTGAATTCATAAGCAATCTTCTTAGAGCCAACCCCCAACTACCCTCCAAAGTTGAGATAAATTTCAGGGCATAGCAACGTAGCAATAGATGTTTTAGGAAACTCAAATTAACACAGGGCAGACATCAATGAAATTCTTGGGGGTCCACATAATCCTCAAAAACTCCATCAAAATCTAGCCATGATTTCGAAAGTATATTCCTACCTACATTTTCTTGACGGTGTGAAAATCAGAAAAACTCATTTCCCCAACATAAGTACGATCGTACTGGTCGATTTTGCTTCCGAGTCTACCAAGGTAGCGGAAGCTTTGTTTTCACTTTTCAAGGACGAAAAAAAAGAGTTCTACAAAATCAAAATTTCCACCCGCGTTTTGCGTTTTAGACCTCCCTGAACAATTTTGGTTCCGTGTCTGTCTGTGCGCGTCTGTCTGTCTGTCATGAATTCCTTGTAACGCGCATAACTATACGAAGTTATTGTCCGATTTCTATGAAATTTTCAGGGATTGTGCGGGTTGGTGTGTAGACTGTCCCCTATGAAAATCAAGGCCCTCAAATTTACAGAAGCCTCTGCGCATGCGCATACTTAAAATCCTTTTAACAGCCATAACATTTACATTTTTCATCCGAATTTGATGAAATTTTCTTGGATTGTCCAGATTAGCGAGAACTTACCCTATGAGGGTAGTGAAAGGTACTTAGAGATTGATGTTTTGAGATTAACTACTATGCATCGGATCATCTATATAATCGGGTTATGGATACGAGGAAGCTATGTGCCACACCCACTTGGCAGACGTTTTAGGTTGCCAAATGTTGACGATTTTGGAAGTTTCTCTTGTACTGATCGGATCATGATGAAATTAAAGAGCAATTTTATTTTGAGCCCCGAATTGGGTCGATAGATCGCGAGAAAATTGAGGATCCATCAAAATCTAGCCATGATTTCGAAAGTAGGACATAGGTACCTACCTAAATTTTCTTGAAAGGCATACAGCCAAATTTTTGCAATTAGCTCAGAATAGCAGAGACTTTCTTAGACAAACAAATTTTTCTCTCTTGTATGAATTTTTATTACCTTTCACGGTGTGAAAATCAGAAAAACTAATTTCCCCAATATAAGTACGATCGTATTAGTCGATTTTTAGATTGCCAAATGTTGACGATTTTGGAAGTTTCTCTTGTACTGATCGGATCATGATGAAATTAAAGAGCAATTTTATTTGAGCCCCGAATTGGGTCAATAGATCGCAAGAAAATTAAGGAAAATTTATGTTTGTGTACGAGCAGTCGCCACAGTTGTATAGGGAACCCAAATCAGCTCAAACCTCCACAAATTTCATCAACATAGTATTATGGAAAAGTTATGCACAGGACAAATAACCGATCCCATACAGACACTCTGAAACACGGAATACAGGAAGTTTTTCAGGTAGGTATCAGTGTTATACAAGAGGAATTTGCATCAATCGAATGCTTAATATGTACTTAATTCTGAAAACGGTTTTGTATTCTTTAGAGTATAATGCAAATGGCTATAAAGCCACTTTTTGAGAATCTTGACAATGGGGAGTACCTACTTACTTCTGTTTTTTTTTTAAATTTTTAATCGAAAGTATACTTCATCCAGAGAATGTTGACACCAGCCTTTCTCTTTTAGGATGAGTAGGTCTTTTTCTATGATTTTTCAGAGTTTAGAATGTTTATGACGTCACGCGCCCCTCCCGCCTGGGCGGGACCTCCCCCCAAGCCCACTGTGACGTCATAATATTCGAAACTTTGAAAAATCATAGAAAAAGGTCTTCTCACGCTAGAAGGTCGCAGTTGGTGTAAAAATTCACAGAATGAGGTCTAGTTTACATTAAAAATAACAATAAACAGTTTTTCCGACCCAGGCGCACACCCCATTTGAACTATTTTAGTTGGCAAAAAAATGAGCACACTTTTTAAACCAATAACCCATAATTCTTCGTGAATCTTGAAGAAAAATCAGTTTGCGGAATTAAAGTATTATCGTTTTGTTCTCAAATTAAGAGTTAGTACGAAATTTGGCTCTGTTCGTGCTGCCTTCTCTTGTCTCTGAATCTCACTAAAACCTCGTGACATTTAGCCTCTGATTACCACAACTTCTGCGTAAAATTCTCGATGGGGATGGATTGGTGATGACATTGAGTAACTACGCATTATAGTTTAATCTTTAATGAACATTTCAACATCAAATAAAGTCACTGGTTTAGGCCAAACATCAGTCATCGTACATTTAAAAAGCCTAGACATGCTAAAAGCGACTCTAAAATGGAGGTGGTTACCTCGAATAACTCGTTCTCTGTCTCATTTCTCCTTCGAATAGTTTAAGATAATCTTTTCACGATAAATATATATTTTTTGCAAGACACCAATAGCACAGAAGAATAATTATCGAAAGGATGGAGGGAAGGACGAAGGAATGTCAAGAATTCGATCAAAACCGTCAACTCAAACGATGAGAAAAATATGCTACATCGATATATTGTTAGTCGTAAGTATACATTTGAATGTAGAACCTCAACATCGTCCAATGTTATTCAAATACCTGAAATCATATTGCAAAGGCTCGGTCCTCACGCTCAAATACTGGATTTATGGATCAGCTATTCGCCACAGAGTTCGGGAAAATCAACTCCACTTCGTACAGCTGGGAAAAGCGATACTGCGCCAATTATAACGTGCCTACTCATTTCACCAATAAGAGTACAATATATTAGTAAAATAATTTCTAAATTGTTGAACCAAAATTTAATCATTTAAGGAATTGTTATTGCCAACCGTTGTGCGTATTGTATCTTCTGATGGTTTCAACGGTTTGGGTTGCCAACTGAACTTGAGATTTTTCGTACGTTGTCATAATTTTTGATGGGGTTGCATTGGTAGATTGTTATGAAAGTAGAGCAACCATGATGGGTGTAATACAACAAAAGAAAATTTAAATATATTACAAAAGTGCACAGGCTGGAAATTTTAGAGACATTTTATGTCTTAACTTTGGGAAATAAACGAAAAAACGTTATGAAAGCGCCACAAAATTGGTCACAAAATCGGTCAAGAAAAAGCGTTACAGTTTTTTGATGATTTCCACTTACAACCAAGTCGTTGCTACGGAACTTTATCTTCGTCATCCGTGTTCGTAGAAATCGTTCACCATTCGTTGGAAAGCCCTAAATTTATACATAAAAGACATAAAATGTCCCAATGTGTTGCAAACTCGTATGCAAGCGTTTTTCGTTTATGTGCCCAAGTAGGACATAAAATGATTTTTTATACAGCAGAGGGCTAAATGAATGAAGGTAATAATTACAATTATGAGAAGACTTCAAAATTAAACTACATTACAAAACTACATACCAAAAAATGATCTGCAATTTTTACAATACAATTGATGAGATTTCCCATTTAGATTTGTTGTTAAGTCTCTTCTTTGATATATTTTACACGTTGTAGATGTACCTAGATCTTCATTTCTGTGAAAATATTGGCTTAATGGACGGGAACTGGTTTTTTCATAAACATGTATGGTGAAAATAAGGGGGTTATTTCAGGGTACAAATTTCTATGATAGAACCTGCTAACTTTTAGAAGGTTCAGAGAGTACGTAACAAATCTATTCTCTGAAAACTGCACGGTGCAACAAAAGAGTGAATAATACAGAAGTGAGCCCAAGCCTTTACAATTTTCTCTTTATGAGGAGAACCAAAAGTAGAAGAATATTTAATGATTGAAACAATTTGTATCAGTAAAAAATCGTAAAATGATAGTAAATTGGTAAAATATCAGTAAAATTTCATCTAATAGTAAATATCAGTAAAATGAATGTAAAATTTCATAGAATCTTAGAAACAACGTTGACTCAAATTATTCTTCAGTTATGAACTTGATATGAAAGAATAGGTACCTGCCTTTACATTGTGAATATTATAATGTAATGGAAATGCAAAAATGCTCATCCCAGCAGTAAAAAATTGAAGTAATCAATCATTTCAGGTTGAATTTTCGTTCGATTGCCATTCCTGGCTCATCCCAGCAGTACTTCGTCCAGGACACTAATGATGGGTTCAGCTACCGTCCTAGCTTGCTGCCTGGGTAGCCCTGCCAGACTCAGTAGACGGTACTATTCTTGCATACTTACGCTACACAGGTATCTTCCACGCGTTTTTTGCATTGAATAATCTCTGTGAACTTTTCCACTTTTCAGGAAAAGTCAATCAAAAGACAATCTCTTAACAGATTGTCGATGAGAGTGGGCGATATTTTTGAAATAGGTATTAGAACGGAATAGACCTTTTCTGCCAACCTTCTTGCGTACTTAAGCCCATCTTCACTCAGGTACCAAAGCCACTATACTTTGTCTACGCGTTCTTGGAAGGTTGCCCAGGTAAAAATCCCCTTCGTCCCCCACCATGAATTGGCAACGCCTGGAGCTTGACCGACCAGCTAAGGAATAATCATTTTTCAACCCCAAATTTTATGACCTCCTTCAATAAACGAAAGCTCAGCTAAGTATGATACAATATCTACAGATGAATTTGAATCCTTCGTAAAATTTGAATCAGAATGAGACAAAACAATACAAAATTAGGCAGTGTTTAAACTTTTTTCGTCATGCAGCTGGTTTCCCCTGTAATACAGACTTGAAAAAAATCAGTGTTTTTGTACTTGTAACAATTTGGGACAAATTTCACAGTAGAGGTCCGGGATAAGAATGACGTTGTCATTAAAACAAAAAGCATTAATAAAAATAATAATTTTTGTGTTATGTTTGTGTGTCGTCGAGTGAAGGAGATGACCTTCTCAATGAGGCGTTTGTATTTTCTTTAACCCCTATTCAACGAAGAGAGAATGATCCCTAAGCTAGTGACTTGCATTGTCGCATCCGCGGCTTATTAGCCCGACCGTCATGCGGAGTGCATGGAAGATAGGCTAGCCCGGCAACCCCGGAGTTTCAATCAGAAACCGACCGTCAGGAGGCGGGATATTTACCTAGTGAGCGAAATGAATAAGTCGGTTGACTGAACTAGATTGGCATAAGGGAGCATAATAATAAGGGAGCATAATAAGGGATAATAAGGGAGCATCCCTGAGTGGGCTTATATGTATACTCGTATAGTTTCCTCGGGGGAGAGAGAGGTGGAAGGGTGACGTCATGTTGACGTGTTTCTCTTTACCTCGTCTCCCCCAGTGGGTGATCACACTCAGGGATCCTCCTGTTCGCTTCTTTATTTAAGAACTACTGTTAGTTGATATGTGGGTCATAACATTTTGTATTACTTAAATTACTTTTTGAAGCATGTTGTGTTTAGACTTGTTCTTATCAAAATTTTCCCCTTAATTTGAATTTTATTGAAATAATGACCAATCTCGCAATCTAACGACGTTGACTAATCGTAGAGGAGTTAATTGAGGGGGTGAGAAGAAACTCGAACCGCCCAGCGTTGCCGGACTAGGGTCGCCTCAGGTAGTCGGACTGCCAAGAACGCATGGACAAGGTATAGCGGAGATTTTTGTGTACAATTTCCTATTTATGAACTTCTATCTTTATAACGAATTCAGGGCTTCATAAAGGATTATAGAACGTATTGATACCTGTCAACAGTAAGAGAACTCAATATTTTTCAAACAGATATTAGAACATTACAAAAAATGCCTCCCAGCAGCATTCATTTCGATCTGTGTACTGTACGAACGTTTTGTTTTCCTAGTTGTCAAAATTACTCCCGTTTTCAATACATATTGGTAACTCTAATTTTTGAATTGGAGAGTCAAACCTAACGTCAGCTGAAAGAAGACAAATAACACCAAAAACAGGATTTATTTTGTATCCACATTTCCAACAGGAATTAGGTACCTATGAGCTGGAAGGCTCATACTTGTTCCTTCATACTTGAAAATTCACGCTTTTTTGAGACATTCAATGCAATTTTTAGATGTATTTTAAACTATAGAATCCTTCACAAATCATTCTAGTATCGTTGGGTTCCTCAAAAGGCGTAATTCAGGTACGAATCAGAATATTAGGACGTTGATTTGGAGGTCAATGAAATTTTGTCGGATCACTTTTTGAACAGGTAGGTTAAAAGAGGTTTAATTATAGTTTTTTTATAACATTGATCACTAAAGATTGCAGTTATGACGTTCGATAGTTATAAATTTCGTTAAGATATCTCGAACAACGGAATCAAACGGCTAAACCCACAAAAATCATTTCGGTTTCGTTGAATGAGCTATAAAGTTCTTTTTAAATTGGATTGGACAATATTAACAAGAATTGGGCATTTAACCCTCTCGATGGTGACGAAGCAGTCAATTTTCTCCTACTGATGTCCTACCATGATGGAAATCACCCATCGATAAGGGACCTTCCTCTCGTTTTGCCGTAAAAAAGTGAAATCTCAAGACCAAGAACCTGTAGGTGGGGAAAACTGAGCATCAGATGTGAATTTTAAGACTTTGACCCTCCTTGAGTTGGTGCCATCGAAAAAATACAGTTGCCATTTTCATTATTTCTTCTTCTTTTATATCAAGTTTTTGAACTGTAGCTGTTTATGAATAAATATCCAGTCCACTTCAACCTCGAATGTAACTGGAATCGTTTGCTTCAATGCTGAAGTTTCAGTGAGTTTTCGGTATTTCATTGTCGCACGCTGACGTCCAACCATAAAGGACGGGTTCTCAAAATCGTCAAAAACTTAAAATTTGTATCATACTTACCTACTAACACAGTTCTAATGGCATTTTTGACGTTTTGAAACAATATCGTGTAATTGAAGGAGTTGTAGTCATGGTTTTGGCTTCATCATGGAGAGTGTTATAGTTGAGTTGCTTTCTTGACTACAAGCCACCTTTAATTCGAACAAAAGTGATTATTCAATGACCGTCCATTCCAATCCATTTTGAAGGAAAGTCGCAATCGATTCGGTTCAGCCGTTTGGGTCTGCAGTTTGAGTCTGTATAATCTAGACAAACACAATATAATTGTATAAATATAGAGACAGGTAGGTACAGTCAAATAGGGATGTTTTCAACTTTAACGACGATAGTGTCAATAAACATTTAATCATTAACGCCAATAAAATATTAGTAGGCATGTTACCTATTTTACTATAAATGCGATAATTCATATCTTCTTACTGCCTGTCCATACATATATAAAAATATACACCTGCCTCGAGACGAGAGCAACAATAAAAAACGCACCTTACTTTGAAAAATTTTTCAAAAATATCAGACGACTTCACAATTTTTTTTCAAATTTGTTCACCTTGTTGTACAGAGAAGGAACGACTGGAACGTTTGAGTGAAGAATTTAGTTTTAGACGTTTGACGCTTGTAAATTGAAATGTATTCAATTACAAATTCTATCAGAATTATTTCGTATCCACAAAAAATTCTATTTCTCCTATCTCGTGGTTTTCAAAAGTTTTTCTAACGGTTGCCTAAAATTAAAATCGCATAATCTAGATACAATAGTATTTAACTATGTATATACTATTATGTACATCCAAATTTAAACGGTTTTTTTATGACCCCTCGAAATAATTTTGAAATCCTTAAACTTCGGGAAAAGGTTATGAAATACAAAATTTGAAGGTAATGGAGTTGTTTCATAAGAAATACACCTTTTTCCCGTCAATACTGGCAAAGTGTTGCATTACAATACACTATCAGTAATATTAGTTAATAATAAAGATTATCACACATCAATAAATTTCATTTTAAAAACAGTGCTTTTATTAATTTATTATAAAAATGTGCTCGAAAAAACGGTTCTAGAAAACAATAAAACAAATTAAGTAGACCAATAATGTATCTAGCTTGAGATATGTCTGGTTCGTAAAAGTTATCATGACTGCCTGAATTGTTTTAGTTTAAATCTTGCTCGCTAGGAGTGTGTTTTCAACGTAAGAATACATATTGTGTAAGTGAACCTAGGAGGTGAATCCATATTGGCTAACCGAAGACCATGAAAATGTAATGATATACAGAAAGTAGATATGGTTACACATAGTTAATTTGGAGTAAGTTGATACGTTATATATTTTAATGTTTGCAAAAGGTTACACAGTAAGTACAAAAAGTACCATAAATGCGTTTTGTATCATAATATGCCAATATGACGTAATAATAATAGAGGAAAATTACATTTTTTTTCTTTGCGTTCAAATACGAGTAATTAAAAGTTAAGTTTCCGAAACTTACGTTTTTCGAATAATAAGAAAGCAACCGAGAGCCAATCGGTTGCTTAGCGTATGCATCGGAAAACTGGATAGTGTGTAATTACTAACGTAAAAAAAAATTATATTTAAAATGTGTGCGTTTAAAAAAATATACGTAATTTAGTTTTAATACGGTATGTTATAATTACTGTAAGACACCAAAACACACTCCTTTACAATGTTATGACATGGTATGTACACAGATTTGAGTGGAGACGTATGACACCTTCGATTGCAAACTGCGTGGTATGAAAGGGGATATTTGGAAGGACTTCTAGTATTTGGACGATGTTATGAAATTTCTCATAGTATTGAGGACATGAGACAACATCAAGACCAAAACTGTCATCCTAAATCCGGTATGCAAGTATTTAAGTTCCAAAAATTTAGCTGCAATCATAACACGTAAATGAGTTAATACTAGAATACCAATCTCCTCAGTTAAGAAGCGAAAACATTCGCTTAAACGTCTCTGAATCAAATGGGGAAACTGTTTTTGGAAGTACCATCATGAAATAGGCTTCTCACTGAACTAAACTAGGATTTTTTGATCGGGAAAATCGCCTTAAAACACCAATTTTTATTACATTAAAGAGCTTTTTTCTTCAATAAATAAGCGCAGTTGAAGATTAAAAAAAGGAAAAACATAAAAACTCAAAACGTTGTAGGTAATTTGCATGCTGCTTGCGGATCGCTTTGAAGATGTCATACGTTTTTGATAAATCGGAATCGATGGATACCTACGACGCACAGTGGACAACTTTCCCCATTTAGGCGGAGGAAACTATTTTGAGATCCTATCTTAAGGAAAATTCAACGACTTTAAAAAAAATGCCCCAATATGGCACACCTTTGCGTTTTCCCAAGTACTGAACACCTAAATAAAGTTTTATTTTTGACAAAAAAAATGACAACTTACGAGGGTTGTCTCAAAAGTAAGGTTCCCTATTTTCTAACTTGGAGGGAAATCGTCCTACAATCGGGAAATTTTGAGGGAATATTTGTCGGGGTGTAGTGGCAACCCGTAATTTTTTTCCAGCCGTTTGGATCTACCCTATGGCAGTAACACGCTAGTAACCATGGAGATGCCTCTCAACCCCGTGTCCAAACTGGAGTTACGTTCTGTCATTCGTTTTCTCACGGCCAAAAATGAATCTGCGATAAACATTCATCGAGAATTAGTGTCTGTGTATGGAGAGGACTGTATGAGTGTGCAACATGTGAGGAAATGGAGGAGATTGTTCCTGGAAGGGCGAACAAGCGTGGAAGATGAAGAGCGGAGTGGGCGGCCTTCAACATCTCGTGGAATGATTATTGATGAAATCATTGCTTTGTTGCCTCCACATATTGAGGTAAGCCGAGCATCAGTTGGGAGGATAATTGATGACCAGGGTTACCACAAAATTTGTGCAAGATGGGTGCCACGACTTTTGACTGAACAACACCGAGAGCAAAGGATTGCTTCAGCAAAAAATTTTTTGGAATTTTTTGAGCAAGAAGGTGAGTCTGTTTTTGACTGTATAGTGACTGGAGATGAAACATGGGTGCACCATTCGACACCAGAAACCAAACGCCAAAGCATGACATGGAAAAAAACAACTGAAAGTCCAGTCAAAAAAGCGAAAATGGTGCACTCAGCTGGAAAAATCATGGCAAGTGTTTTCTGGGATGCTAAAGGGATCCTGCTGATTGAGTATATGCCTAAGGGCACCACAATAACTTCTGACACTTACTGTGAGACTCTGAAAAAATTGAAATCCGCAATAAAGCAAAAACGACCAGGACTTTTGACGAAACAAGTTTTTTTGTTCCACGATAATGCTCGCCCCCACTCGGCTCGAAAGACTCAAGATCTTCTCAATTCATTCAGATGGGAAGTTTTTGGCCACCCACCATATTCACCTGATCTGGCACCAAGTGACTTTCACTTATTTCCACATCTGAAAGCTCATTTGGGGGGGAAAAGCTTCCGAACCGACGACGAGCTCAAGACTGCCATCTGTGCTTGGACCTCTAGTTTGGACACGCAGTTTTTCAAGGAGGGCATACATAAATTGCTCCCCCGGTTCCAAAAGTGCATCGATCGAGCTGGGAATTATGTTGAAAAGTGATATAATGTTACTAAACAAAGCAATAAAAATTTTTGAAAAAAAATTTTTTTTGAATTTTTTATAGCATAGGGAACCTTACTTTTGAGACGACCCTCGTATATTATTTTTTGTATAATAAGCAATAGTTCTGCAACTGTTCTTCTAAAAAGTTTTATTTTTCGTCAGAAATTAAAATAAAAGAGTGGCCTGATAAGGCACATAGACTTGTCCTAATATGGCACAGTGATAAGTATGCTTTTCTAGCATGACACACCACAATGAGCCATAATAGTCTACCTTCAATAGAGGAAACGAAAACACCAAAATGTGGGCGGATTGTGTTTTTTGGAACATAATTAATAAGTTGATAAAGTTGATTATTTTACTTGTTTACTCGAGTAACAAGAAATTCTTACACAATTTTTACTAGATGGTGTCCCCTTTGAGGTAATTTGTAAGAGCAGCAGCAATGAGAATGATCATAAACTCTACCACTTAGTGCACGAGACCTCACGAATGAACTAACTATACTGATTCCCACCAGAATGGGCTCTTGTCTTCTAAGAAATATACAATGTCGTCATGATAGGAGCTACGTCATATTAGGGCACTTTTCCTCTAAATGCAGTCATTTCCCGTATTATGGGAAGTACGAGTATAAGAATGGTTAGGTGTTGTAGGAAATCTTGGAATTTCGGATTCGACCACTGTGCGACGGAGATAAAAAACAGCTTATCGTCTTGGGGGCACGTGTACGGAAGCGGGCTGGACTTGGGTGAGTACTCCGCTGAAGGGGATTCCATGAGGAAGTCCTCCTCCAGGATGGTGGGCTGTCACGATGGGTGTGTACTCCTGGGCCTGAGTCGAGTAAGCTGATAGCAGGAAGCTGAGGAGGATCATCAGAGCAGCTATGCACAGAGCTCCGAGCCCAACCAGTCGGCACAGCTCCAATCTACGACAAAACATGTACTATAATTAATTCAAATTACTGATAACCTCTATTAGAGCTATAGTCAATAACAACGAATAATCAGTCGAATACAGAAAATATAACACGACACAAAAATATTCTTGAACGTCATAATTGTACATTGACGAAGCTAGAATCTCTATCTGACAACACCTTTTCTGAGAAGCTGAAACTCTTTTTTTTTTTTTTAAATTGAAAAGCTGAGACTTCAGTAGGAGCGACTCTAAGAGGTCTGAAATGTTTCATCAAAGCCTGGTCTAAAAACTGAGCACCTTCAATTTCTGTAGATGCAACTTTTAAGAGTATGAAGAGTCTCTCCAAAGCCTGATATAAGAATTGGGCTACTGAAATTTCTCTAGGAGCGGCAAAACCTGGACTAAATAATAAACCAAATTCAGCAGCAACTCTTGGGGGTCTGAACAGTCTCTTCAAAGCCTTGTCCAAAAATTGAGCAGCTGTGATATCTTTAAGTGACATTTAGGAGTCTGAACGGCTTCTCCAAAGCCTGGACTAATAATTGAGGAGGTAATTGAGCTGTTGTATCAGGTCCAGTATGTACAATATTTTGTTGTTTTGCACTCCTGCTGTAGTCATATTGTAGTTATATGTGGAGAAGGAAGCAGTAACACCCAGTTCTCATTTGTCACTCCATTTTTTCAGGCGAGCGCTTTCAGGGCAAACTGTGGGCTCTTCCTCAAGCCTCAGAGTTTGTAATGGAAGTTAAAGTATGACTGCAGTTTTTTGAATATAGGCTTGAGAAAGGGCCCACAGTTTGCCCTGAAAGCGCTCGCCTGAGTAAATGGAATGACAAATGAGAACTGGGTTTTACTGCTTCCTTCTCCATATATAACTACAAAATATTTTGAAGTATGATTCAAAATTTTGATTTCGCACCACCAACAATTATCTCAATAAGACAAAAACACTTTTTTTTTTTTTTTGAGCGGCGATGGTATGAACTGTGAGAGGAATGTTTAGGTTAGTATCAAAGTGTGAGGAACAAGCCAATTAGATGTTGCTAGACAGATAACCCGCAAGACCGCTCGGTCGTGCAGGAGAGGACCCCGTCGCCGTTCCCGACTCACGCGATCCAGATTTCACCCTAATGGCGTTCAACCTCATTCAGATCTCTAATGAATAATGTCCTAAGGTCAAAGAATAATTATCGGATTAAAAAACTCACGTCAATTGATCCTCACATCGAATTTGAAAAAAAAAACATTCAAAACTATCTAAAGAAACTTGCTTCAATTACCTGAAAACATTATGTTATATTAAAAAATAACACAAATAATTAAATTTTAAACGAATCTAACAATTTAAAGGAGTTACTTACCTCGAATTAAACGTGAGAGCTTTTCTATCAAGATACGCAAAATGTCCGCGTCTTGCCACAACTGGCTCTCTTGGAGGGACAAGCTGACCTGAAAATAGTAACATATTAATAAGAATTCGACGTTTTTGAACAAAGTTTTTATTACAGTTTTATTTTAAGGTGAAATGTTATGTTCATCAAAAATTTGGAACTTATCGATCAAATTAAAAAACTCAGTTGGTGGAATGCAAATTTGACAGTATAACGAACAAATGGAAATAAAAACCGAAATGACAATTCGAAATTGAAGACAACAATAAAAATTAAATAGTGGCTAAGGTTAAAAACACTGAATTCAAAATTAGAAAGGAGATAGTGAGAATTTTGAACAACGGAGCATCCCAATCTTTTCACAAAAATGTGGAAATTGGCGTGGCTCTAATTATTTATTCAATATGTAAAAATTTACCATATTTTAATTGAAATAATGTACAAAAATCAGGATTTTTTATTTCCTCAATATATTTGTATTGAATGATTGATGGTAGAACTTTTTTAGACAATTAAGTCTAACGGTACCAAACACCTCCAGTTGTACATCTTCAGTTATGATACTATTATCATTTTTATTGTAGGGAGCATAGGTGTTGCTGATCCTTTTTTGATACCGTACAGCAGTGCATTTGATGTAGCAGCGTTGAAAGGATCGTTTTTTTTATCAAATAGGTGATGTATTCCTGTATGACTAACATAAAATATAGTACCTATGAGAACTGCTACGACTCCAGCTATGAGGAGAGGGAGTCCGCACCACATGCAAGCTTTATCCCAGCTGCAGCCTTTCCTGGATGGATTGGTCATGTAATGGAAGTCCGACTCCTGGAGACAAACACAAAGTTCTTGTTAGATAATCACATTCATATCTGTGTAACATTTTGTGGTTATACGTCGTTGGAATAAGCAATCATTTTGAGCAAGAGAAGATTGGGGATTTCAAAATAGATCTATCCGTCATAAAATATAATCTGTTTTTGACAGAATCTGCACAAAATCATCTGAATCTAGATCCACTCAAAATTTAGGACATAAATTGTGTTTTATAGGGATATCCTAATACGATGTCTAGACCAAAACTAAGTTTAATGAAGTTCTAAAAAATCGAATTCATTAAGAAAAATTGAATTAAAAAATAATGTATTTACGTAAGTTACGCTCAGCTCACTTCTCGACATAGTCACCAGCCGATTCTAAACATTTTTGGTAGCGAGAGTTAAGGGTTTCGTTTATTATTTTCACTAATGCACCTTTGGAATCGAGGAAGAAAAAACATTAAATGTTTTTGTACATTTTTGTACAAATTTTGTACCCCCATAAAATCTGATGGTTTAGTATCAAGGTAAGTACAACCCAAAAATCGAATAAAAATTTTCCGTTCGTCCGCCGTACCCTGTCCGCCTGCACTTTGCATAGTTCCCATTGACCGATTTTGATAAAATTTGGTATATTGGAACGATTTGGCGTTTAGTTGTGTCCCGAAGGGTTTGGTTATTGTCAGTCATTTCTAAGGGGTATAAAGTGGGGGAACACGTTTTAACCTAACTCGAAAACTTCCGAGATTAGTCGAAAGTAAACTTCAGTTATTAGTTTTTCATTTGCTTAATATTTCCAAAAAAATTCAGAATCGAAAGACCCACCCAGAGCTCCGTGGGACCAACCGTTTGCTAATGAAGGAATTAATTATTTAATTAATGAATGTTCCAAGACTTTTTCCCTAAGTAAATTTAAGATTGCGTTTAATTTTTAGAAACGAATAAAACCAATAAATCCGCCAAAAATGATAAAATTATTCCATTTCAAACGATTACCTATTGTGAAATTAATCCGAACACTGAATGAATTAGATATTTTAGAACCCTATTAAAATTGCTGTTGGTCTAGCCCTTGTAGACCGTAAAATCGTAGTTACCTACTCGATAATTTTTTTTGTCAAGTTGGATGGGTTGAATAGCTTCGTCACGACATGGTCATGAAGGAAATCAATAGCTGTTCAATTAAATTATTTACAATATGATGGTGAGGTTTGGAGGTGTTGTTTCTGAGCCGTACCCAACTCCATCGGGCGTCCCGCAAGGTTCCCATATTGGGCCCTTGTTTCAATTGTTAATAAACGGTGTTAGTGCTCTGTTCTCTGACATCAAATATTCGCTGACGACCTCAATATGCATTCCTAAATTAGGTTAGGTACCTTCTGATTGTTGGGGTTTGCTTTGAACAATCTTGCCCTCAACCCATCTAAGTGCTCTGTAATTTCCTTTTACAGATCCCGTAGCCTAACGGAGTACCCTTACAAGATCGGTGGACATTTACTAGAGCGTCAGTCATCGATTGGGGATCTTGGAGTAATTCTTGACTCCCAGCTGACCTTCTCTGACCAAATTGAAGCTATTACCAGCAGGGCACTTCGTACTTTGGTTTTCCTGAAGCGCAATACCCGTGACTTTACTAGTGTCGAAGCCTCTACAGCCTCGTCCTCCCAATCTTGGGGTATGGATCGGTCGTGTGGTCTCCATTCTATTCCACCTTCAAAAATCAATTGGAAAGAATCCAGCGTAGATTTATTCGATACCTGGCATTCAAATTGCATATACCTACTGAACTAACTGAATATACCGTCTATGAACTCTCTAGAAACCACCACATCTCACCACTGGAGGATAGGCGGTTCATGGCAGACATTGCTTTCCTTCATAGACTTATTAACGGGAGTCTGGATTGCCCTGCACTGCTTTCCAAAATTAACATCAATGTTCGCCAGTACTCGACCCGCTCAAACCATTTATTTTTCGTACCCTTTTCCCCTGCAAATTACACGTATAGCCCCATCTGTCGTTTGCCACGCGAGGTCAAAGTGTTCCTTGAAACTTGCCAGGAAGTTGATCCCTTTATTTCTCCGCACTCCTCCTTGAAGCGAAATGTTAGGTTATACTTCGGTGTGTAAAACAACATTCTATAATTCAATGTTTCGTTAATTTTGTTATATTTTGTCCTGCGTCATACTATCTTTTCTGTACTTATCTTATATGTATTACTGTTTTCTTGTTAATCGAATTTAATATAATTTAATTGGTAGTATTTACCGTATAATAAATAATTAAATAATTAATAAAAATCGAGGGGAAGAGTGTATTTTTTTTAACGGTAGGATCGACGTGTTGTTTATTCATGATTTTCCCTTTGTCTCACTTTGCTCACGCTATCAAACTCATTTCCTCCGAAAATGACGATAGGGGATGTTGCCGTGACACCCACAAAATGCGGTTGGGAGTCAGGTCCGTGGAAAGAAGAGGCTACAGGTGTCAGCGACCGAACATCTACAACCGCAAGTTATCTTCAATTTACACCCCAGCGACCTTCGCCACCTGATTCAGCAGCGTCGAATCCCTTAGGAGAGGTGGGGAGGATTCCAATTAATTCCGAACTAGAGTTTCAGCGTCTTCTGAGATCGTAATATTGTGATGAGGGGTTTTGAACGGAACACAATGAATGGTCTGGAAAGCTGTGTGAATCATAATAAACCGATAGAGCTCTGACAGTTATTCTCAAAGTAGGAGGTAGCATTATAGCAAAATTTTCGAGGTTGTAACACTTTATAGGGGAGAATGTGAGTTCCAAAGTACTGCGCAAAATGTTTTGATATGGAATTTTTATAGTAAAAAATGTGGATCAAGGATCACAAATCCAAAATGCGCTTTGACCCATCGGATCAAAATTTTGAATTACAAGCAATTTAAAAAATTTGATTCCAATTGTCGAGTATTTCTAGAGCTGTTCTTATGTGTCATTGGAGTCTTGTCAGGTACGGTTTGAGTCTTGAGAAGGCGTGAGTATGGAGTGCCTCAAGGGTCGGTATTGGGAACAATTTTGTTCAGTTGCCATCACTAGTAGATGATTTTGATGTATGACCATGCTATTCTAAGTTAGTTCCTAGTTCTCTATCTAACGTGGCAACAATTTTTTTTACATAGATTTGGAACAACCAGCTATCTATCTACTACCTATGCTACTATCTACTACGAGCAACTATCTATCTACGCTACCTATCTACCTCGTATTTAGATATAGGAAATACGTGAATGGGCTAAAGGTTTGTTTATGTGGACGTCTGTGAATGTAGGTATGTAAGCAAGCGGTCGGTTTGTCTCCAGTTGCAACGATAATACGCTGTTATGGATCTCGACAGGCGTCAGGATTGCCTATTCGATTGCTGCTTCAATATTATGTCTGGTGGGGTGACACAAGATTCATCAATCAGACGGAGTTGAAACGTAAGCTCATGATCTCTAATTCCATAGTCCTAGATAAATACTACGGAGCCGCTAGAATCAACCATTTCTGGTTGATAAAATTGGGATGGTAATGATAAACAGAAGCCCAGTTCGAGCATGACTGATTGAGCAAATTAGAAGGTGAGAAAATCCTTGCGTTCGTACAGCATGTCAAAAACATGTCCCTCAAAATCAAGATGTTGTGCAAAAAACGTTCTCTAAAGTAAAAATCTCCACTCGCTTTTTACGTTTTGTACTTTCCTGAACAATTTTGGGTTCGTGTAGATGGTTTCCTTTGAAATTATACTCTGTTCAATTTCTCCCTTGCGAGGGAAAAACATTAAATCATGTTTAATGTTTTTCCCTCGCAAGGGAGAAATTAGATTGCCGATCACTCAGCTGATCAGTGACCACTCAGGCGCCTTCAGCATTCTCCATTGACCCTGCTTCTCAAATTTCAGCTTCCTGCGTTCAACAGGAGAGAAAATGGCCTTGGAGCTCACTCAGCTGATCAGTGACCATCTTGGTACAACTAGACCCCAAATGGAGCCGATATAACGTGGTAACTAAGAAATCGGTCCGTGGTAACTAAGAAAAAAAAGCGTTGCAGATTTGCGTGTCGGAATTCACAGATAGACCCCCAGCCCTAAAACATTAAACATGTTAAAATTGTAAATTTGATCAATGAGTTGTGGGCTTCAGGGATTGAAGGGATGTTTTAAAACTTAAATCAGCATATTTTCATGTTCGACGCATCTTTTAGAAAATTTTAATAAATACCTATCTACCAAACTTCAAATTTTGTAGTGAATTTAACTTTTTTCAATCCAATATTCCAAACATTTAAAATTTATTTTTAGAGAAAACTCGGCGCTGCGCGCCTCGGCGGGGGCTTCGCCCCTGCACCCCCGGATGATTTCCGCTTAGAGCCTAATGGCTAAAATGTGACATACCTTGAAAAGGTTTTTGCTCCCTCTCCCTCTTTATCTTTCTTCCACTGTAATATTTAAGCTCACTCAGCTGATCAGTGACCACTCAGGCACCTTCAGCATTCTCCATTGACCCGCCCTCTCAAATTTCAGCTTCCTGCGTTCAACAGGAGAGAAAATGGCCTTGGAGCTCACTCAGCTGATCAGTGATCACTCAGGCGCCTTCAGCATTCTCCATTGACCCGCCCTCTCAAATTTCAGGTTCCTGCGTTCAACAGGAGAGGAAACGGCCTTGGAGCTCACTCAGCTGATCAGTGACCACTCAGGCACCTTCAGCATTCTCCATTGACCCTGCCTCTCAAACTTCAGCTTCCTGCGTTCAACAGGAGAGAAAATGGCCTTGGAGCTCACTCAGCTGATCAGTGATCACTCAGGCGCCTTCAGCATTCTCCATTGACCCGCCCTCTCAAATTTCAGGTTCCTCCGTTCAACAGGAGAGGAAATGGCCTTGGAGCTCACTCAGCTGATCAGTGACCACTCAGGCACCTTCAGCATTCTCCATTGACCCTGCCTCTCAAATTTCAGCTTCCTGCGTTCAACAGGAGAGAAAATGGCCTTGGAGCTCACTCAGCTGATCAGTGACCACTCAGGCGCCTTCAGCATTCTCCTTTGACCCTGCCTCTCAAATTTCAGGTTCCTGCGTTCAACAGGAGAGGAAATGGCCTAGGAGCTCACTCAGCTGATCAGTGACCACTCAGGTGCCTTCAGCATTCACAATTGAGCCGCCCTCCCAAATTTCAGCTTCCTGCGTTCAACAGGAGAGGAAATGGCCTTGGAGCTCACTCAGCTGATCAGTGACCACTCAGGCGCCTTCAGCATTCTCCATTGACCCTGCCTCTCAAACTTCAGCTTCCTGCGTTCAACAGGAGAGAAAATGGCCTTGGAGCTCACTCAGCTGAACAGTGATCACTCAGGCGCCTTCAGCATTCTCCATTGACCCGCCCTCTCAAATTTCAGGTTCCTGCGTTCAACAGGAGAGGAAATGGCCTTGGAGCTCACTCAGCTGATCAGTGACCACTCAGGCACCTTCAGCATTCTCCATTGACCCTGCCTCTCAAATTTCAGCTTCCTGCGTTCAACAGGAGAGAAAATGGCCTTGGAGCTCACTCAGCTGATCAGTGACCACTCAGGCACCTTTAGCATTCTCCATTGACCCTGCCTCTCAAATTTCAGCTTCCTGCGTTCAACAGGAGAGAAAATGGCCTTGGAGCTCACTCAGCTGATCAGTGACCACTCAGGCGCCTTCAGCATTCTCCTTTGACCCTGCCTCTCAAATTTCAGGTTCTTGCGTTCAACAGGAGAGGAAATGGCCTAGGAGCTCACTCAGCTGATCAGTGACCACTCAGGCGCCTTCAGCATTCTCAATTGAGCCGCCCTCCCAAATTTCAGCTTCCTGCGTTCAACAGGAGAGGAAATGGCCTTGGAGCTCACTCAGCTGATCAGTGACCACTCAGGCGCCTTCAGCATTCTCCTTTGACCCTGCCTCTCAAATTTCAGGTTCCTGCGTTCAACAGGAGAGGAAATGGCCTAGGAGCTCACTCAACTGATCAGTGACCACTCAGGCGCCTTCAGCATTCTCCATTGACCCGCCCTCTCAAATTTCAGCTTCCTGCGTTCAACAGGAGAGGAAATGGCCTAGGAGCTCACTCAACTGATCAGTGACCACTCAGGCGCCTTCAGCATTCTCCTTTGACCCTGCCTCTCAAATTTCAGGTTCCTGCGTTCAACAGGAGAGGAAATGGCCTAGGAGCTCACTCAACTGATCAGCATTCTCCATTGACCCGCCCTCTCAAATTTCAGGTTCCTCCGTTCAACAGGAGAGGAAATGGCCTTGGAGCTCACTCAGCTGATCAGTGACCACTCAGGCACCTTCAGCATTCTCCATTGACCCTGCCTCTCAAATTTCAGCTTCCTGCGTTCAACAGGAGAGAAAATGGCCTTGGAGCTCACTCAGCTGATCAGTGACCACTCAGGCGCCTTCAGCATTCTCCTTTGACCCTGCCTCTCAAATTTCAGGTTCCTGCGTTCAACAGGAGAGGAAATGGCCTAGGAGCTCACTCAGCTGATCAGTGACCACTCAGGTGCCTTCAGCATTCACAATTGAGCCGCCCTCCCAAATTTCAGCTTCCTGCGTTCAACAGGAGAGGAAATGGCCTTGGAGCTCACTCAGCTGATCAGTGACCACTCAGGCGCCTTCAGCATTCTCCATTGACCCTGCCTCTCAAACTTCAGCTTCCTGCGTTCAACAGGAGAGAAAATGGCCTTGGAGCTCACTCAGCTGATCAGTGATCACTCAGGCGCCTTCAGCATTCTCCATTGACCCGCCCTCTCAAATTTCAGGTTCCTGCGTTCAACAGGAGAGGAAATGGCCTTGGAGCTCACTCAGCTGATCAGTGACCACTCAGGCACCTTCAGCATTCTCCATTGACCCTGCCTCTCAAATTTCAGCTTCCTGCGTTCAACAGGAGAGAAAATGGCCTTGGAGCTCACTCAGCTGATCAGTGATCACTCAGGCGCCTTCAGCATTCTTCATTGACCCGCCCTCTCAAATTTCAGCTTCCTGCGTTCAACAGGAGAGGAAATGGCCTTGGAGCTCACTCAGCTGATCAGTGACCACTCAGGCACCTTTAGCATTCTCCATTGACCCTGCCTCTCAAATTTCAGCTTCCTGCGTTCAACAGGAGAGAAAATGGCCTTGGAGCTCACTCAGCTGATCAGTGACCACTCAGGCGCCTTCAGCATTCTCCTTTGACCCTGCCTCTCAAATTTCAGGTTCCTGCGTTCAACAGGAGAGGAAATGGCCTAGGAGCTCACTCAGCTGATCAGTGACCACTCAGGCGCCTTCAGCATTCTCAATTGAGCCGCCCTCCCAAATTTCAGCTTCCTGCGTTCAACAGGAGAGGAAATGGCCTTGGAGCTCACTCAGCTGATCAGTGACCACTCAGGCGCCTTCAGCATTCTCCTTTGACCCTGCCTCTCAAATTTCAGGTTCCTGCGTTCAACAGGAGAGGAAATGGCCTAGGAGCTCACTCAACTGATCAGTGACCACTCAGGCGCCTTCAGCATTCTCCATTGACCCGCCCTCTCAAATTTCAGCTTCCTGCGTTCAACAGGAGAGGAAATGGCCTTGGAGCTCACTCAGCTGATCAGTGACCACTCAGGCGCCTTCAGCATTCTCCTTTGACCCTGCCTCTCAAATTTCAGCTTCCTGCGTTCAACAGGAGAGGAAATGGCCTTGGAGCTCATGAATAGCATATGATAAATCATAGCGCTACTTTCCTGTCGCTTTTTCCTGTCGCTTTTTACTGTCGATATTTCCTGTCGCTTTTTACTGTCGATTTTTCCTGTCGTTTTTCGGCGGGGGGTCCCATCGCTAAAACCTTTTCAAGGTTAGAAGTTGGAAATCGCAACAAGCTTGGCTGAGGATACTGTGAAAACTGTTCAATGTAGAAACGTTAAGATTTGGGGGAACGAGAAGTTTTATTATTTTTACCTGATTTCAAGGAACTAGTTGAATTTGCTAAATCCTGACACACACCCGATTCTCATTGTTTTGAGGGCTAAGGGATCCATCCTTCACGTTCTTGTCTTGACGCAAGTGTTATCCCGCTAAATTGGGTTCTCGCACGAAAGTCAGGTAAGAAAAGTGATTCGCGTCAGAACTGTCACGAAATCACCAACCGCTACAAAACGTTTCTCGCCCAGACGTCACAGATTTCGGAAAGTGATCAATTAGACGTCGACGTGAGAGGTCGACTCGGCAGAAAATCAAAAGGTAAAAACACCTCGTAATGACGACCTCCTTCAAAAGGAGAATCGATTCCCACCGAGGGGGTTGATCGTCGTTTGATGAGGCGAGTCTGTCAAACGGAATCGTGAAGTTAATTGGACTGATCAGCAGTTCTTGCGGTCTTCAGACCAAAACCACTCGCTGGGGTTGTCAAGTCCTGTTGACCCAACCGTAAGATCTTTGTTGAAGCAAAACCGCCATCAAACTGCCTCCAATTTACCTCCAGAAACACCCTCCAACCAAAATACACAGAAAATGGTTTCAAATCAGCTAATTATTCTACATTGACGTATTTTTAGGTTGTAGGTCAGTTGAATCATACAACAGTGCTGAGGTCGTTGTTCCTTAACACAACCCGCAAGTGAACTAAGCCTTCCACCTCCATAAACCAGCTAGAACAAAGATGAATCCGAAACAGAAAACGTATTTCAGAAAAAGAGAGATAATAGAGAATAGAGAAATAGAGAAATAGAAGAAAATGAAGAAAAGAATAGAATAGAGAAAAAAAACGCTGCAAATCATTGCTCAAAGGTTTATTATTTTCTGTATAGATCACCCTTCTGTATAGATCACTGGTTCTCCATCAATAGCACCTACCACCATCTGTATTCTCCCTTGACCTTCCCTCTCAAATTTCAGCTTCCTGTGTTCAATAGGATTGAAAATGGCTTCGGAGCTCACTCAGCTGATCAGTGATCTGAAGAGTGAAGAAGATATCCTCGAATGCTGGAGACGCCTGGAAGAGCACTTCCATTCAATAGGAGTAAAAATGGCTTTGGAGCTCACTCAGCTGATCAGTGATCTGAAGAGTGAAGAAGATCTTCTCGAATGCTGGAGACGCCTGGAAGAGCACTTCCATTCAATAGGAGTAGAAATGTCTTTGGAGCTCACTCAGCTGATCAGTGATCTGAGGAGTGAAGAAGATCTTCTCGAATGCTGGAGACGCCTGGAAGAGCACTTCCATTCAATAGGAGTAGAAATGGCTTTGGAGCTCACTCAGCTGATCAGTGATCTGAGGAGTGAAGAAGATCTCCTCGAATGCTGGAGACGCCTGGAAGAGCACTTCCATTCAATAGGATTGAAAATGGCTTCGGAGCTCACTCAGCTGATCAGTGATCTGAAGAGTGAAGAAGCCTTTGAGCAATAATTTGCAGCGTTTTTTACCCACCAACATTTTTTTTACCTACCAACTTTTTTTTTACCTACCAGCTAGGTACTACCTACCACACCATACTGGCTTCACACCTTCACAATCAAGTTTATTAGAAAGAACTAAACGCTTCACACTCGATTGGAAGAATAGAAAGCTTCGTATGGAAATTTGATTACTGGTTGCGCAGAAGGCAAAACTGTATACAAATCGAAGAAATGAACAGCGATCGCATTTTAGTCCGATAAAATTTGAATGGAGATTAGACCTCTTTTGCGATTCACACTCATGATTCTGTTTTATCGAAGGAAAACCTTCAAGTACTCGTAGGGACCGAACGGTTTGTCCTACAGAGCTCCGGGTGGTCTCAAAAATTTTTAAAAATTCAATACTATTTAAAATTGGTGAAAAAACGATACCTTTATTTCGAGAGTTTTCGAGCTATGGCACTCTTGAAAATTTCAACCCTTAATTTTCACCCCTTAGAAGTGACCTACATCAACCAAAAGCTTCGCGGCACAACTAGACCCCAAATGGAGCCTATATACCAAATTTGAACCAAATCGGTCCAGTGTTGCTAAGAAAAGTGCCGCGTACGGCGTACGGCGTACGGCGTACGGCGTACGGCGTACGGCGTACGGCGTACGGCGTACGGCGGACGGACGGAAATTTTTTTATTCGATTTTCGTATTCTACGTACCTTGAAACGTAAAACATCAAATTTTGAGGGGGGGTTAAAATTTTTTTTTTCTTGCTCGATTCCAAAGGCTTATTATTGAAAATAATAAACCAATAGAATAGAGAAAAAAAAGAGAAATAGAGGCACCCAATCGCAATCCTACTGGTCGACAAAATTTCACAAAATCCTCTGAAAACGAGTAGAGTTCTTTGTTACATAGAGCCACAAAAAGTGCAATGTAGAGGCATTAATGAAGTTGCACTGAATGTGGTGGCACTTATCACACTTAAGGCTAAAACCAGCATGAAAAGATGAGGAGAGAGCAGCTTAATATTGCAGTTCTTGGTCTTGAAAAACATTCTGCACAGAGCATCAAAGAGGACTCTGCAGAGGCGTTAATGGATTTGCACTAGACGTGGAAAACTCAACGCGGTTGGGAAAAGTGAGTTTCATAAAGCTTTTGTGATGTTGAAAAAGCTTTGCGCTAAAGTGTATGTTTTGTATGATGAATGCGATAATGGTTACAATGTGGACTAAACTGTATATACATTGAGTCGATCTATTGAAATGCATCCTCACGGAAATGGTGTCTCTTTTGGAATCCTGGGTGAAATTAACGTGATGATAGCATGATCAAATGCAGGTGTTTGAATTGGAGCGTCTTTGGGAATATCAAGAGAGAATCGAGTGCGTATTCAACCTAATCAGTTGAATCCTTGGTACGAATCATAATATTATTAATTGGAAATTGCAAGCTCAAAAACCGTGATGTAATGTTTTTTGCTTCCGAGTCTACCAAGGTAGACGAAAAAAAAATTCTCCAAAATCAAAATTTTCACTCGCGTTTTGCGTTTTAGACCTTTCTGAACAATTTTGGTTCCGTGTCTGTGTGTCTGTCTGTCTGTCCGTCATGAATTCCTTGTAACGCGCATAACTATACGAAGTTATTGTCCGATTTATATGAAATTTTCAGGGATTGTGCGGGTTGGTGTGTAGACGGTCCTCCATGAAAATCATCATCCCGGATTTTCAGGGATTATGTGGATTAGGTTTCTACTCCCACATTTTCAATCTGATTTCAATTAATGTTTCAGGAATGTTACAGATTAGTATTTAGATGGTCCCCTATGAAAATCACCACCTTCGGACTGATAGTAGCCACTGCGCATGCGCAAACGTGAATTTCCTCGTAACGGCCATAACTTCTACATTTTCCATCCGATTTCAATGAAATTTTCAAGGATGTTACAGAGTAATGTTTAGATGGTCCCCTATGAAAATCATAGAGAATGGTTTTTCATAGAGGGATGGTCCCATGTGAGAATCTCAAATCCTATTCATTACATTACTAGGCCTCAATAGCTCGGAGGGTAGAGCATAGAACTGTCACCCAGGGGTCGCGGGTTCGAATCCCAGCCGAGGGTTAAGTATTTTTTTGATCCAATCACATACATCTACTCACTTAATTTTTCCTCCGAATTTGATGAAATTTTCTAGGATTGTCCAGATTGTGTAGATGGTCCCCTATGAGGGTAGTGGAGGGTACTTAGAGATTGGTGTTTTGAGATTGACTACTATGCATCGGATCATCTATATAATCGGGTTATGGATACGAGGAAGCTATGTGCCACACCCACTTGGCAGACGTATTTTGTTGTGTTTATAGACACTGAGATAGCTTTTGGTAACTCAACTATCCTCCCTGGATCTAATGGAGACAAATTAACAAATACACGAAGGTTTACTGAATAATGACTTAAATCTAGAGTATAATATTGAATATCTAGTCAATTAGTAGTAAATAACTGTAGGCAGTAATCAATAGCAAAGGCATTAGCAGGCAATAGTTAGTCAAATTACTGTTTTTAGGGGCGATATTTTAATTAAGGAGTAAGGTGTCAAATCCCATTTTTCGTATTTCTCAATTGTGCGAACTATCAACAACATTTTTTTTTGTACGGCTATTCATCAGATCTTGGAATCCGTTGGAGGATGCTATATTAACGTACCAAGGTCTCACTTTGCAGTACAGGTAAATCATGTCAGCGGAAATATGATCAGATGGGGGGAATTGAAATATGCTTTGAAGTGAAATGATGTGTCGCTGGTGTGTCGATGTGTCGCTTGACCTAGCTGCCCATTTTATAGGGAGAAAACTTGCTTTTTCCCGGATGTATGTGTCTTCTGTAGTGTACTTCCTCCTTTTCAGCCCACCAACCAGTTCTTTGTGATAACTAAATTTGTAATTTCCCGGAGAATCTTTTTTTCAACCCAGACCCTCGCAATCTCCAGCAAAAACAGTTTTTTCTGGGACGCGTTGGTGTTATTGTCTCTGAAAGCCGATGAGAAAATGGGAGGACCTGTTGAATTGGAAAGTGGCTTACAGGTGCCCGCAATCCGCTTGCCAGGGCTAAGCCTCTGATGCTTCCAAAGGAGATGAGAGTCGGTCGATTTCTTGTTAACTCGAGTCGTTTATGGGTGTCTCCTTCGGCTCCACTTCCGAGAATGTGATTTTGATTCATAACAACGAATTGACACTCACATCAAGAGAGGAAAAAGATACATCTTTATAGTCACGTCACATCACTCATTGTGTTATATCGAATTTGGAACAGAAGAAAAAAAAGAGAAGAATGCTTGTTCAGCCAATGCTTGCCGCTATCTCTAACCGCTATTTGCATTTGTATTAACCTTTAATTTTCATGAATGGATTCAGTAAGTTTTCTTGCTATTTTAGATCATGATAACAATATTTATAAGAAGGGTGTTTCAATGACTAAAGATATTTTAATCTCAAATCTTAAGAAGTGTTTCTGGTCTTCCACCCCTAAGCACAAACCTTCAAGTTCACCTTCAAGTTCAACCTTCAGTTCAGTTTCTTCAAAAATGTTAATTACGACAACTTTTAATTTTTAGCTTCTGTAGTTAGGTGGATAGGAAAAGCTTTTTTTAATTTTATACAAGACTCGGGTGAAACGCTTCTTCCTCTTTGCCCACACCTGTCAAAGTTAACTTCACAGGTGTTTCAAACCTTGAAAAACTCCCACTCAGTCGTTTAGTTTGAAAATGAGTTTTGATTATCAACCAAGCGGTTTGGACAGGAGAAGAGTTCCATTTATCGACATTTTTCCCAACTCACTAAAAGTTAAAACTGTGCTACTTTTGAAACTTTGGTTCAATACTAATATAGAAGCATCGGGTTATCAAAATTTCCCTGATAGATACTAAAAGTCAACCAAATGAATTCAAGAGGGCACTTAGATAATTAAAAACGCTGCAAATCATTGCTCAAAGGTTTATTATTTTCTGTATAGATCACCCTTCTGTATAGATCACTGGTTCTCCATCAATAGCACCTACCACCATCTGTATTCTCCCTTGACCTTCCCTCTCAAATTTCAGTTTCCTGCGTTCAATAGGATTGAAAATGGCTTCGGAGCTCACTCAGCTGATCAGTAATCTGAAGAGTGAAGGAGATCTCCTCGAATGCTGGAGACGCCTGGAAGAGCAGTTCCATTCAATAGGAGTAAAAATGGTTTTGGAGCTCACTCAGCTGATCAGTGATCTGAAGAGTGAAGAAGATCTCCTCGAATGCTGGAGACGCCTGGAAGAGCACTTCCATTCAATAGGAGTAAAAATGGCTTCGGAGCTCACTCAGCAGATCAGTAATCTGAAGAGTGAAGGAGATCTCCTCGAATGCTGGAGACGCCTGGAAGAGCAGTTCCATTCAATAGAAGTAAAAATGGTTTTGGAGCTCATTCAGCTAATCAGTGATCTGAAGAGTGAAGAAGATCTCCTCGAATGCTGGAGACGCCTGGAAGAGCACTTCCATTCAATAGGAATGAAAATGGCTTCGGAGCTCACTCAGCTGATCAGTGATCTGAAGAGTGAAGAAGCCTTTGAGCAATGATTTGCATCGTTTTTTATCCACCAATATTTTTTTTACCTACCAACTTTTTTTTACCTACCAGCTAGGTACTACCTACCACACCATACTGCTTCACACCTTCACAATCAAGTTTATTAGAAAGAACTAAACGCTTCACACTCGATTGGAAATCATTGCTCAAAGGTTTATTATTTTCTGTATAGATCACCTTTCTGTATAGATCACTGGTTCTCCATCAATAGCACCTACCACCATCTATATTCTCCCTTGACCTTCCCTCTCAAATTTCAGCTTCCTGCGTTCAATAGGATTGAAAATGACTTCGGAGCTCACTCAGCTGATCAGTGATCTGAATAGTGAAGAAGATCTCCTCGAATGCTGAAGACGTCTGGAAGAGCACTTCCATTCAATAGGATTGAAAATGGCTTCGGAGCTCAATCAGCTGATCAGTGATCTGAGGAGTGAAGAAGATCTCCTCGAATGCTGGAGACGCCTGGAAGAGCACTTCCATTCAATTGGATTGAAAATGGCTTCGGAGCTCACTCAGCTGATCAGTGATCTGAGGAGTGAAAAAGATCTTCTCGAATGCTGGAGACGCCTGGAAGAGCACTTCCATTCAATAGGATTGAAAATGGCTTCGGAGCTCACTCAGCTGATCAGTGATCTGAGGAGTGAAGAAGATCTCCTCGAATGCTGGAGACGCCTGGAAGAGCACTTCCATTCAATAGGATTGAAAATGGATTCGGAGCTCACTCAGCTGATCAGTGATCTGAAGAGTGAAGAAGCCTTTGAGCAATGAGCGTTTTTTACCCACCAACATTTTTTTTACCTACCAACTTTTTTTAACCTACCAGCTAGGTACTACCTACCACACAATACTGGCTTCACACCTTCACAATCAAGTTTATTAGAAAGAACTAATCGCTTCACACTCGATTGGAAAAATAGAAAGCTTGATATGGAAATTTGATTACTGGTTACGCAGAAGGCAAAACTGTAAACAAATCGAAGAAATGAACAGCGATCGCATTTTAGTCCGATAAAACTTGAATGGAGATTAGACCTCTTTTGCAATTCACACTCATGATTCTGTTTTATCGAAGGAAAACCTTCAAGTACTCGTAGGGACCGAACGGGTTGTCCTACAGAGCTCCGGGTGGTCTCAAAAATTTTTAAAAATTCAATACTATTTTAAATTAGTGAAAAAACGATACCTTTATTTCGAGAGTTTTCGAGCTGGGGCTCTCTTGAAAATTTCAACCCTTAATTTTCACCCCTTAGAAGTGACCTACATCAACCAAAAGCTTCGCAGCACAACTAGACCCCAAATGGAGCCCACATACCAAATTTGAACCAAATCGGTCCAGTGTTGCTAAGAAAAGTGCCGCGTACGGCGTACGGCGTACGGCGTACGGCGTACGGCGTACGGCGTACGGCGGACGGACGGAAATTTTTTTATTCGATTTTCGTATTCTACGTACCTTGAAACGTAAAACATCAAATTTTGAGGGGGGGTTAAAATTTTTTTTTTCTTGCTCGATTCCAAAGGCTTATTATTGAAAATAATAAACCAAAATAGAAAGCTTCGTATGGAAATTTGATTACTGGTTACGCAGGAGGCAAAACTGTATACAAATCGAAGAAATGAACAGCGATCGCATTTTAGTCCGATAAAATTTGAATGGAGATTAGACCTCTTTTGCGATTCACACTCATGATTCTGTTTTATCGAAGGAAAACCTTCAAGTACTCGTAGGGACCGAACGGTTTGTCCTACAGAGCTCCGGGTGGTCTCAAAAATTTTTAAAAATTCAATACTATTTAAAATTGGTGAAAAAACGATACCTTTATTTCGAGAGTTTTCGAGCTAGGGCACTCTTGAAAATTTCAACCCTTAATTTTCACCCCTTAGAAGTGACCTACATCAACCAAAAGCTTCGCGGCACAACTAGACCCCAAATGGAGCCCATATACCAAATTTGAACCAAATCGGTCCAGTGTTGCTAAGAAAAGTGCCGCGTACGGCGTACGGCGTACGGCGTACGGCGTACGGCGTACGGCGTACGGCGTACGGCGTACGGCGGACGGACGGAAATTTTTTTATTCGATTTTCGTATTCTACGCACCTTGAAACGTAAAACATCAAATTTTGAGGGGGGGTTAAAATTTTTTTTTTCTTGCTCGATTCCAAAGGCTTATTATTGAAAATAATAAACCAAAAACAATAAAGCTACTTGTATTGAACACTAGACAATGATTTTCTAGCTTAATTGTTCATTTAAAATTAGAAAGGAAATCACTGTATTATTTCCAGTATGTACTTTCTTATACTACATGAAAAATGTCTGCCAAGTTGGGTGGGCAGTATATCTATCAGGCGTAAAATAGCAAGGATGTACGGTATTGATAGGTGATAAAAGGTTGAATGATAACTGATCAGAGCACTTTTTATTTCCCTGAGTAAGAGTGAAATGAAACATGATGTTTTTTCTTTCGTGCTTGCATTATGCTTGCAATCATTAAAAATCAACAAATGAAGGAAAATCCTAAAATATTCTGCCAAGTTGGGGTGACATAATAGTAAAATCATTGAGTGGTATTGAGGTTTCTCGTGACCTCCTTCTAGACTCAAATATTTTACAAATAAAGCAGAGAATTTTCCTCTATAGCTCGAGCAGACCCATGAGACTTGTAACGGTCAAGACTGGGGGCGCCAGCCTCCCTTCGTCTTCCGCTTATCTCAACTGATTAATCTATTAACGGTTTCAGGCCAGTTAGATCCACCGTCACCCTCACCATGTTAACGTTTGTGGGTTGGCTGATGCTTTCCTCTAAAATACTATTCTTCTCTTTTCTCTAGTCGAGTAAATTCTAAAACACTAGTTCAATTTTGGTTTATTATTTTCAATAATAAGCCTTTGGAATCGAGCAAGAAAAAAAAATTTTAACCCCCCCTCAACATTTGATGTTTTACGTTTCAAGGTACGTAGAATACGAAAATCGAATAAAAAACGCTGCAAATCATTGCTCAAAGGTTTATTATTTTCTGTATAGATCACCCTTCTGTATAGATCACTGGTTCTCCATCAATAGCACCTACCACCATCTGTATTCTCCCTTGACCTTCCCTCTCAAATTTCAGTTTCCTGCGTTCAATAGGATTGAAAATGGCTTCGGAGCTCACTCAGCTGATCAGTAATCTGAAGAGTGAAGGAGATCTCCTCGAATGCTGGAGACGCCTGGAAGAGCAGTTCCATTCAATAGGAGTAAAAATGGTTTTGGAGCTCACTCAGCTGATCAGTGATCTGAAGAGTGAAGAAGATCTCCTCGAATGCTGGAGACGCCTGGAAGAGCACTTCCATTCAATAGGAGTAAAAATGGCTTCGGAGCTCACTCAGCAGATCAGTAATCTGAAGAGTGAAGGAGATCTCCTCGAATGCTGGAGACGCCTGGAAGAGCAGTTCCATTCAATAGAAGTAAAAATGGTTTTGGAGCTCATTCAGCTAATCAGTGATCTGAAGAGTGAAGAAGATCTCCTCGAATGCTGGAGACGCCTGGAAGAGCACTTCCATTCAATAGGAATGAAAATGGCTTCGGAGCTCACTCAGCTGATCAGTGATCTGAAGAGTGAAGAAGCCTTTGAGCAATGATTTGCATCGTTTTTTATCCACCAATATTTTTTTTACCTACCAACTTTTTTTTACCTACCAGCTAGGTACTACCTACCACACCATACTGCTTCACACCTTCACAATCAAGTTTATTAGAAAGAACTAAACGCTTCACACTCGATTGGAAAAATAGAAAGCTTCGTATGGAAATTTGATTACTGGTTACGCAGGAGGCAAAACTGTATACAAATCGAAGAAATAACAGCGATCGCATTTTAGTCCGATAAAATTTGAATGGAGATTAGACCTCTTTTGCGATTCACACTCATGATTCTGTTTTATCGAAGGAAAACCTTCAAGTACTCGTAGGGACCGAACGGTTTGTCCTACAGAGCTCCGGGTGGTCTCAAAAATTTTTAAAAATTCAATACTATTTAAAATTGGTGAAAAAACGATACCTTTATTTCGAGAGTTTTCGAGCTAGGGCACTCTTGAAAATTTCAACCCTTAATTTTCACCCCTTAGAAGTGACCTACATCAACCAAAAGCTTCGCGGCACAACTAGACCCCAAATGGAGCCCATATACCAAATTTGAACCAAATCGGTCCAGTGTTGCTAAGAAAAGTGCCGCGTACGGCGTACGGCGTACGGCGTACGGCGTACGGCGTACGGCGTACGCGTACGGCGTACGGCGTACGGCGGACGGACGGAAATTTTTTTATTCGATTTTCGTATTCTACGCACCTTGAAACGTAAAACATCAAATTTTGAGGGGGGGTTAAAATTTTTTTTTTCTTGCTCGATTCCAAAGGCTTATTATTGAAAATAATAAACCAAAATTTCCGTCCGTCCGCCGTACGCGGCACTTTTCTTAGCAACACTGGACCGATTTGGTTCAAATTTGGTATATGGGCTCCATTTGGGGTCTAGTTGTGCCGCGAAGCTTTTGGTTGATGTAGGTCACTTCTAAGGGGTGAAAAATAAGGGTTGAAATTTTCAAGAGTGCCCTAGCTCGAAAACTCTCGAAATAAAGGTATCGTTTTTTCACCAATTTTAAATAGTATTGAAATTTTAAAAATTTTTGGGACCACCCGGAGCTCTGTAGGACAAACCGTTCGGTCCCTACGAGTACTTGAAGGTTTTCCTTCGATAAAACAAAATCATGAGTGTGAATCGCAAAAGAGGTCTAATCTCCATTCAAATTTTATCGGACTAAAATGCGATCGCTGTTCATTTCTTCGATTTGTATACAGTTTTGCCTTCTGCGCAACCAGTAATCAAATTACCATATGAAGCTTTCTATTTTTCCAATCGAGTGTGAAGCGTTTAGTTCTTTCTAATAAACTTGATTGTGAAGGTGTGAAGCCAGTATGGTGTGGTAGGTAGTACCTAGCTGGTAGGTAAAAAAAAGTTGGTAGGTAAAAAAAATGTTGGTGGGTAAAAAACGCTGCAAATCATTGCTCAAAGGCTTCTTCACTCTTCAGATCACTGATCAGCTGAGTGAGCTCCGAAGCCATTTTCAATCCTATTGAATGGAAGTGCTCTTCCAGGCGTCTCCTGCATTCGAGGAGATCTTCTTCACTCCTCAGATCACTGATCAGCTGAGTGAGCTCCAAAGCCATTTTCAATCCTATTGAATGGAAGTGCTCTTCCAGGCGTCTCCAGCATTCGAGGAGATCTTTTTCACTCCACAGATCACTGATCAGCTGAGTGAGCTCTGAAGCCATTTTCAATCCTATTGAATGGAAGTGCTCTTCCAGGCGTCTCCAGCATTCGAGGAGATCTTCTTCACTCCTCAGATCACTGATCAGCTGAGTGGGCTCCGAAGCCATTTTCAATATCCTATTGAACGCAGGAAGCTGAAATTTGAGAGGGAAGGTCAAGGGAGAATACAGATGTTGGTAGGTGCTATTGATGGAGAACCAGTGATCTATACAGAAGGGTGATCTATACAGAAAATAATAAACCTTTGAGCAATGATTTGCAGCGTTTTTAAACAATTATCCTAGACATAATTTGTAATTCACTTTTGCAAGGAGTCAGGAGAAGAGCTTGCGGCAAAGTTCAAGTTAGGGATGGGTATCGAATATCAAATACTCGATTAATGGAATCGACGATTGTTTTATCCGGACTAATCGATTCCCCAATTAATAGAGGCTTCAAAAATCGATTATTTCAAAAAATGTTGGTAAACACTGGGTGAAATGAAAATAACGAAGAAATTAGGAAACCACACACGCATTTTTGCCCGCAACAGTGAATGATATTGGAAGCGTCAGACGAAATGATCTACACTTTCTTGCCTGAAGAAAATCCAGTATTATGTGCCTCAATCAAAGAAAAAATCGTCGATCTTGAAATATGAAATCTCAGTGAAGAGTAAAGTTAACCGCTAGTTATAAAATAGATAATATCCGATTAATTTAACCCTACTAATATCAAAAAATTACCTTAAAAACATCGAATAAATTAAAAAAAAAATTATCCAATTAATCCAACTTTACTGGAATCAAAATTGCATTAATTGACACTAAATCTAATAGCTATTAATTATAACAATTATGTTAACTATCAATTGACAAAATAATCTATTATCGATTATCTTCGATTAATCGATACGTTTTTCTTTAGGTCAAGCGTCTTTCTATGATTAACGATATTCGGCCAAACTCACCTCTAGATAGTCGACAGTCTCTATCTTCTCCTTGTCCTTGCCAAGAGGGGGTATTTGACTGAAGTAAGTTCTAAGCCCGAAATGAAGGGGACACGACCCCTTGCCGCCCTCCACCTCTGCAATCACCACCTTCTTGTAAGGGCTTTTGGGGGCCTTGGCCCGCCTTGGGCTGCTCTCCATCTCTCAGCCTTTTTTCATATCAATTGTTCAGCCCTGCAACAAAAAGAAAGGACGTAAGATTTAGTTTAATGGTGAAAAAATGTCATTTTTGAATCCTAAGAAGAGCCGGGATTCAGAAATTCATTTTGGGGGGCTTTGCAATACCTCACCGCCTTTTAATAATGTTCCTGGTGAACAGTGTGGTGTCCACTTTTTAGCGCGCTTAGTTCGAAGCACAAAATCATATTAGAATGAGATCAATTTCTCAAAAACGAATATTCCAATACATAAAATCCCAACCGTAGGTACGTGTATGTCGCCCGAACGTGAGAGACCCGGATTTGATTCCAGGCCGTGACATCAAAATTTTTATCTAATTTAATAAATTACGGTTTTCTTTTCACATTTGTACGATTTGTTTTTGCCTGATTTTAGCAGGCTTTTCAGCTAGTAGATAATGATGGTTGTTACCCCATATTACCTTAAAGCACATAGGCGCTATGTCCAAAAACGGAGTTTGAGAAAAATGCAAAAGAAGTTTTCACTAGTGCACAATTCTTAAAATTATGCTGACCTCTTTAACTTCTGCAATATATTTTCAAGCTACAATCATCAAGAAAGTCAATAATAGTTTGGTTGAATTTGAGTTATTCTGAAATTTAAAAAAAATTTAAAATGTGGAAAATGGATGGACATAGCGCATTTGCGCTTTAAGGTATTGAATACTCAAAATTTGTAAAACATTTAAAGCAATTTACGACCATGTTTTTATAAAAAATCGGCAAATGGCCAGAAAAATGAAGTTGATTTGCATCTTTGTTAAAAATGTTTGTTGATGACTTCGAAAGTATTTTACATTCTTGTCTTAATCAAAGCCTGATTAAGTAACTCAAGAACACAGGGAAGGTATATGGGATGCGTTTTAGAACTACCTTTACAAGTCCCACGAAATCGCTACGTACTTGGTTAACCTCCGGTTTGTCATTAATCTCAAGTAAGTCAAACTCATTTAATAAAATGCCGATATTATTCAAGTAGTCAAGCAGCAACACAGGAACAGGGGGAACATGAGCCAGAGCAGGAAACCAAACTCATCCTCAAGAAATGTGAAAAGCCAGTATCAGGCTGAAGAGATGAGGTTTTAGTGTGGTTTGAATCCCACATAATCAGTAAGTGCAGTCCTCATCTGATATCTTACAGCGATCACTAATCACTAGATCTTACAAATTTCCTCGCCAATCTACAAAAAAAAAAAAAAAAGCTCAGCAGAATTATAAATCAAAAAGGACAATCTATCCTTGTATTGTCTAGAGACCTCTGCTAGACTTCGAATTGTTCTTAAACCTCTGTCTGATTATAAATTGAATTGAACTGTGTAGGTAGTGAAAGACTTCTGACAAGCAAAATCAAATATTCAGGAGGTGTTAATAATTTCAATCATCGGTTTCAAAGATTTATGATCAAAATTTAAAAAATTGAAAGGCTTTTTTTTTGTCAAAGCAATGCAAATGTTGAAAATGTGATAAATACGAGTATCAACGATTTTCCCCACCTACCAACTTTAACCCTGAGGGCCCCCTGTTCCTCTGAAAGGGGAACAAGATGTCCGATTTGTATGAGATAGTGATGAGTTGATATAACCCTCATCCAACATGAAGGAAAATCGGAAATTCTGTATCTTCATTAGTGGCATTCATATCTAGCGTTCATGTCGGGTAAACACAGAGCTCTATGCTAATCATTTCCTTCGAGGAATTACCGTCGGATTGCCGCCTGAGCGACGAAGTAATTTATTAAGGGGAGAACTGGAGCAAGAGATAGGATAGGGCTGATGAAGGGGACGTCACAAGTTCAACGCTGGAGTGACGCTAGCGTGACAAACGTCTTCTGGCGCGGGGTTTCATCACGAGTTGGACCGACGATCGAGGTATAAATTTACCAGCAGGGTCGACGGATGCCTAGGAAATGGAAACGTGAAAAGGTGAAGGGAGTGAAAGGGAGGAGAAGGGGTGTCGTGTTTTTCTTCATCCTACCTCGTGAGTTGGAAATATATTGAGAAAGAGCGAAATCAATCGTGGAAAACGCGATCGCGGCATACGAAATCACTCGATGCAGCATTTGACGGTCACATTCAGCAACCATTCATGTGTTTCATCAGTGGAAAGATACTCCTCTCATATTCTAGAACAAAAGACGAATTCCAAAAAAACAAATTGGAACCCAACCCCTTTACATGGAGAAGTTGAAAAGTCTAGTCTGCCGTACAGTGCACTCACCTTCAAATCGAGCTCTTATAATTTATAGGAAAATTTACTACCCTAGTGATATTTGAATCATAATTAATATTGAGTTTTTGTTTGACCATTTAATTCTGGTGGGTTTCATATACGTATGAAGTTTCCAAATGAAGCAATTATCGTGTGGGTGCGCCCCCGAGTTGTCACCGTTACTCTGTGGCCCCGATAGGGTAATTAGATTCTGAGAAAATGTTTAAAGGAAATCATGATTGCGCGTTTACTGGTGAAATTCGTAGGGAACCATCTACAGGCTAACAGTCACAAACCCTGAAGTTGTCATTGGTTTATGAATCCAGTGATGAAAAGAAAACGCTGCAAATCATTACAGAAAGGTTTATTATTTTTCTATACTATAGGTAGATAACTCGTCTGCAAAGAACACGGCTTTGCCATTGTTACCACATACCAACCAACCTACCTTCAACATACTTCACAATCAAGTTTATTTGGAAGGAATAAACGCTTCACACTCAGTTCGAAGAAATAAAGAGTCGTGGGTGCCCTCATTTGAAATTTGATTACTGCTTGCTAAGGAAGCAAAACTGAGGACAACTCGAAGAAACGAACAATCGCATTTTGGTCAGCTATAATTTGAACGGAGATTAGACCTCTTTTGCGATTCACAGTCGTGTTTCTGAATTATCATTGTTCTGATTTATCTTAAGTTCAATCCTGAAGTTCTTATTGGGACCGAACAGTCGGTCATACAAAGCTCTGGGTGGTCTCATTCGGTACTAAAAATTCAATACTATTTTAAATTGATAAAAAACATATATTGCTTTTCCAAATTAAAATAAACATTTTCAAAATTGAATAAACATTTTCCAAATTGAATGAAACATTTTCCAAATTGAATGAAACATTTTACAAATTGAATGAAACATTTTACAAATAGGAATAAACATTCTACAAATTGAATGAAACATTTTCCAAATTGAATGAAACATTTTACAAATTGAATGAAACATTTTATTACTAATAGAAATATTAAACATGAAATTTTAATAGAAATGAAACAGTAAATATGAAATGAAGAAAAAATAACGTACAATCGAATCCAAAACTGGGTACTCAGCATCACGGTCCAGAATCAGTGAAGAGGGAGACCTGCAGCGGTCTTTGGCAGGAGGAGGAAACTGTTCATAACGTAGTTGCTGCAATCTGAAGATGTGATTGCAGCAACACCTCTTGTGATTGCTTCATCCAATGAGTGGTCTCTTACTTCGCTCAGGATGCCCCGAACTACGGATTTTATTTTAGAGAAGGCATGTTCTGCCGGATTGAGCATAGGGGAGTATGGTGGAAGATACATAATTTTCATCGAGGATGATATACTCAGCTCTTGAATTTCCCTGGAACGATGTATTTGAGCGTTGTCCATCACAAACGTGTAGTCGGTAACGGGTCCTTGGTGTTTTCCTCTGAGTTCTTCCAAGAACTGACAAAACAGCTGAGCATTAGTTGTACCACTAGTGATTATTTTATAGTGTACAACACTTTGGCTATTAATAGCAACAACCAGAGAAATATTCCGGCCTCTTACAGTAGGAACCTTTACAATTGCTCTCGAATTGACTTTTGATCGGGCTTGAGTTCTTCTTAAATGCAGATTAAAACCTGATTCATCTATAAATACTAGCTTTTCTCTGTTTTCGGGAGCGGAGTTGTTGAACGTAAGAGCGTAATCTTTTCTCAACTGCACCGTTCTTTCGCAGTTCATTCTGTCTAATTCTATAGAGGCTTTTTTCAAGGTTATTCGTAACTTTCTAAGTCCATTATCAATTGTAGATTTACTCAAATCGGTGCCTTGCTCTGCAATTTTTTCTTGAATTTTTCTAAGTGTTATATCTGGTTGTGCTTCGACTGTTGCTTCGATTGCAGCGAGTATTTCAGGTGTCAGTTTGCAAGGACGGTTCCCTCCCCTTCTTCTCGTTTGCATAGGTGAACACCCTTTTGCCCGTCTTGCAATAATAACCCTTGCAGTCGCGTAATTTAAAGAAGATTTTGATGATGCCTCTTTTATTGAGTAGCCCTCCTCATATAACGTGAGAAATAGTTTCTTTTTCTCTAGAGAAATTTTTTGGTTTTTTCCCTGTCTACGTCTGGTCCGCCTACGATTATTCGTTCCCTGTTGTAGTTCGTCTTCATGGTTATCCTCATCAGAAGAACTGAAAAGAACATTACTTCGTCGTACATACCCAATCCTTCTCACTGGTGCTCCTGAAGATGAGTCGGTATCCGAATTGTCAATCATTTCGGTAATTATTCTCGTAGTGAGTTGTTAAAAATGAGCACTGACAGTAAATAGGTTGATGAGGACTATTTTGGATATGTAATGAAAGCTAGGATAATATCGTTACGAACCGGCACAAAGATATTGAAAATCCAACGGCGACAACTAATGAACAGGCGAACAGAACATTGTTGACTACACGGCATTGATAAGAGATTCCGTAAGACAAGCTAAAGAGTGTCACCATTCAGTAGTTTTTCAAACGGCGGGGAAGCCGTCCGTCGGATGGGAGGAGGATTGCAGACCAAATCCTTCAGTCTGTCATGGACATAATCGAGCGTGAGCTGCCGCTATACGAATGTTGAATTTCTATTTGTAAAATGTTTATTTCTATTTGTAAAATGTTTATTTCTATTTGTAAAATGTTTCATTCAATCTGTAAAATGTTTCATTCAATTTGGAAAATGTTTCATTCAATTTGGAATATGTTTCATTCAATTTGGAAAATGTTTATTCAATTTGAAAAATGTTTACTTATTTCAATTTGGAAAAGCTATATACATTCGCTATTTGGTAAAGTTAGTAGTAAGTAGGAGACCAAATCTTGGATAGGCGACTGGAAAATTCAAATTTAATGAAAAACTTGATCCGGTGAAATCCAAGAAAACTTGATCCTTCCTTTACCTGAAAGTCTGAGGAAATTGAAGTTCTCGACTGAGAGGAAGTGGTTCCGTTGGATAATGCGGTATTGCCACGCATTCCTTTCTTTGGGAAAGGAATTTCTCAGGGGGTTTTCAATTGCTTCTTGGTGACGCCCACCAGTCCCATTCATCCCTTCGGGCTCAAAGTTTATTAATGTAGATCCCTGTGGTCCTGTGCCGGCATTATGAGGGTTGGCACGTGTTATGAGTCGGGCAGTAATAATAAACCCAATAAAAACGTCTGTCAAGTTGGTGTGACCCATTGCTTCCTATCTGAGCTTCCTATTCATAAAAGAGTGATAGATTGATGGAACCATCCAACACACAAGCAGACTATAAGGTTATGCAAAAATTATGTTTGGAGGTATTTAATTTTTCGATTGCTCTATTGAATTAGGTATTTAATGTGATTAAAATTAATTCTTAAGAAATAGGTATAAATGAGCGAAAATTTATCTGACAGACCACAGATCTTCAAAAAACTGTCCCGACGAGATAATATATTTAACCCTCCTGTTCCTTTCTTCAAAATGTTCAGAACAAATCGAGCTGAAATAAATGCGCCGTTCATCGGTTCCCCGTGACTGCAGTACAATACATGTTTTGGAGGGACTAATCTATCGGTTCCGGTCGGTTACCCAATGGTGTTATATCAGCTTCTAACTCGCAGGACCGTCGTTTACGCCCATCAATTCACAACCTCTGGTCAACGGCCTTTAGACCAAGTGAAGAAATAAGACTTATAGAAATAAGACATGAAAAAAAAGAAGATAAATAAAGATAAATAAAAAGAATAAAATAAATAAATAAAACGCTGCAAATTATTACACAATGGTTTTTTATTTTTCTATATTGATCACTCGTCTGCAAAGCCACCAACCATCCAACATGAAGAAAAACATCGATCGTATTTCGGTCAGCTATAATTTGAACGGAGATTAGGCCTCTTCCGCGAATCACACTCGTGTTTCTGATTTAACCTTAAATTCTCGTAGTGAGCGAACGGTTTGTCCTACAGAGCTCCGGGTGGTCTCAAAAAATTCTAAAAATTCTATAGAATCTTAAATTGAAGGAAAAACAATACCTTTATATCGAAATTTTTTGAGTTAGGGCGTTTTCAAAATTTCAAAATTTATTTTTGAACTCTTAGAAGTGACCTACATCAACCAAAATCTTCGGGGCACAACTAGACCCCAAATGGAGCCCACATACCAAATTTCATCAAAATCGGTCAATGCTAAGTGGGGAAAGCGCCGCGTACGGCGGACGGACGGCCAAATTTTGGTTTATTATTTTCAATAATGAACCTTTGGTTCTCAAAAAATTTTGATACTCCAAAAACTCAAAACACTTTTGAGTGTCAAACTCAAAAAATCTTGATATAAAGGTATTGTTTTTCCTTCAATTTAAGATTCTATAGAATTTTTAGAATTTTTTGAGACCACCCGGAGCTCTGTAGGACAAACCGTTCGCTCACCACGAGAATTTGAAGTTTGGACGTACGATAAATCAGAAACACGAGTGTGAATCGCAAAAGAGGTCTAATCTCCGTTCAAATTAAAGCTGACCGAAATGCGATCGATGTTTTTCTTCATGTTGGATGGTTGGTGGCTTTGCAGACGAGTGATCTATATAGAAAAATAAAAAATAATAAACCATTGTGTAATAATTTGCAGCGTTTTATTCGATTTTTGGATTCTAGGTACCTTGAAACGTAAACCATCAAATTTTGGGGGGTGTTAAACAAATTTTTTTCTTGGTCGATCCCAAAGGTTCATTATTGAAAATAATAAACCAAAAACTGAATCCTACCTCCGTTTATGAAGTCTTATGAAGTAAATGAGATATCCCCCTTCCTATCTTACCACCAAATCTTAGTAAGGAGCTAGCCCATAAAGAATCGACGGGCTGTTAAGGTAATACCTGTAGATAAGTAGAAGTCTAACTAGTTTATCCTAGAGCTCTCAAATTTCGTAACGATACAGCCTATCATAGAATTCTGGCAATTATTAGGATGTATTCAGGCTAGCCAGATTAGCCTACTGTGTGATAAAGCTCTCCCTAGAGTGCTGGAGTTCTTTACAAGCCTTTCGGCAACCACTGGAAGTCATTGTGAGATAATCCGAAGTCAGATCGGATGTGAGAGCGATTTTAGCTATTTTTTCTCTAGGTGAGCCTACATCTCTGAAATCTGTAAAAAAGGCTCTTGGAGACCACTGAATGTGATTATGAAGAGCTGGATTTTCACTAGTGGCTACTTGTGCTCTACACAGGAATACTGTGTTCTTACTGTTGGATTGACAATGACAACCAGAGTGTTGTCGAAAGCTCTTCAAAAATAAAAGAGAATGGAAGCAACAAAGGACTTTCATTGTAAAAAAACGCTGCAAATTATTACACAATGGTTTATTATTTTTCTATATAGATCACTCGTCTACAAAATCACCAACCATGCAATATGAAGAAAAAAAAATAAAAAAAAAAAAAATAAAAAAAATAAAAAAAATAAAAAAAAATAGAAAAAAATTTTTGAAAAAAATCAAAATCACCAACTATTGATCGCATTTTGGTCAGCTCTAATTTGAACGGAGATTAGGCCTCTTCCGCGAATCACACTCGTGTTTTGATTTATATATATATATTTCAATATAAACCCTTAAATTTTCGTAGGGAGCGAACGGTTTGTCCTACAGAGCTCCGCATGGTCTCAAAAAATTCTAAAAATTCTATAGAATCTTAAATTGAAGGAAAAACAATACCTTTATATCGACATTTTTTGAGTTAGGGCGTTTTCAAAATTTCAAAATTGATTTTGGAACCCTTAGAAGTGACCTACATCAACCAAAAGCTTCGGGGCACAACTAGACCCCAAATGGAGCCTACATACCAAATTTCATCAAAATCGGTCAATGCTAAGTGGGAAAAGTGCCGCGTACGGCGGACGGCGTACGGACGGCCAAATTTTTATTTGATTTTTGGATTCTACGTACCTTGAAACGTAAACCATCAAATTTTGAGGGGGTGTTAAAAATTTTTTTTTCTTGGTCGATTCCAAAGGTTCATTATTGAAAATAATAAACCAAAACCCCAATTATTTGAATAGAAGAAAAAAGTCCATATCCACACTATATTATAAACTTCATTATTCACCTTGCACGATAATTTTGAAAAAAACAGCCGCGTTCTATGCAGGCAGGTGATCAATACACTAATAATAATAAGTGTAATAATTCGCAGCGTCTTGGCTTGTAAGAGCAGTACAAGTAGGCTTCCATTTCTAGTAGGCTTACAATTATTGGGTAAAGTTACGGTGAACTTTTTTTCCAACCCAATGACTTCTATTAAACTGGGTGTCGAGAATAACACTTTCCCCGCTATCTCCCTTCCTTCCTGTGTTTGCTGCTTCCCGAAATTCTTTTGAACTTTCATCTCTCACTTTTGTTCTTCGAACCTTTTTAACTTCCAAGTTCTCCCTTATCTCTTAGGGTAAAAAGTTACACCGTCTTTAGTTATAACCTTCAAAAGGTTGTTTCTCGCTGCAACGATACCAACTTTTGCAACGTACTGTGTCTCTCTACTTCCAAGTTTAGATCTACGAAGAGTACCGTTATATTACTGCCCTTATCCCCATGGTTTTAGAAAACTCGACTTGTGATGGAAAAAAATCGATAGAATTTCCGGTTTATTGTGATATAGACATTGAGTTGTATACTTATATGTGATGAGTAATAAATAAATAAATAAATAGAAAAAGTGTGCTAATTGGGTGTGGCACATAGCTTCCTAGTTTCATAACCCGATATTATAGATGCTTCGATAGTACTTAATTAGATAATCTCAGAACACTAATCTCTAAGTACCTTGCACTACCCTCATAGCGGACACACGTCAAAACGCCCAATCCTTGACTAAGTCATCTAATTCGGATGAAAAATGTAGAAGTTATGGTTCCTACGCATCCACAGAGGCTCTTGTAGATCCGGGGACGGTGATTTTCAAAGGGGACCACTTACACTTCAACCTGCACAATCCCTGTAAATTTCATGAAACATAGAATAGAAACACGCAGAAGAGATACGCATGGGAGAGATACAAAAGAAAGAGACGAAAATCGACAAATTTGAACCATAAAAATTTGTATTTAGGATTGATAGCCAGCCATCAACTAGGTGAGTCAAAATTTCTCACAATTCTAAAAGACGGGGTTATGGAACGAGAGAGATCCATTTTCCTTCTTACCGTGGAAGTTATTCATTTGATCAAGAATTGGTAACTTTTTTCGACCACATTCCAACGGGAGAGAAACATACAGAAGAGATACAAAAGAAACATCTAAAATTCGACTAATTTGAACTATTTCCACTGATGGACATAAAATATGAATAAATAATTAGTTCTTGTTTACTAAAGACTCTGTTTAGAAAAGAATCAGCTTCTAGCCTATCAAGAGAGAAACAAGCAGAAGAAGAACAAATACCTACACACGGGAGAGATGGGAAAGAAACAGTTGGGAAGTCGAGCTGCGTGTTCATCAGCCTATTGTTTCCGGTACCGTGTTTCTTTGTGTTCTATTATTCAGATATGTTCCTATAATATAGGAAAACCTAAATATTATTTAGATTATTGTTGTTGTGCGTAGGAAACTACGCATGGAAACGAAAAGTGAACGAGTTTGAGTGCTTACCTAGTTGAAGATTACTGCTTACTAGTTGACGATTACTTTCGATGAGCTTAAACCTACGGTAGAAATACACTTAATTATTCACTACCTATGATATCAATCTTAGTAACATTGATTTGGTAGTACGGAGCCCTTTTTAGCGAAAATTGAATCCCTTTGCTCACCGAGATGAAGAAAGGACTGAGGACTTCTCACTTGAACGTACGTACCAGACTTAATAGTTATTATCTACATTAAGATTCTAATGGAAGATTGCCGCTGGAATCATCAAAATCGAACAATAATTGCCTGAGAAATAAGGGAAAAACTTGAGAAAAACCGTTTATTCGGTAGTTTTTCCCATTTCTCTTTGGCAATTATTGTTCGATTTTGATGATTCCGGCGGTAATATTTCAGATTTTTGATTCCCTAGGGCCGTGCACTAATGAATTTCTAAAATTCTTTAAAATTTCAAATTTAGGTACAACTTTTTAAGTTTTTGCGCCTTCAATTTCAAGAAATACTGAGAACGGACGGCGACCGACTGAGACCCCCCCCCCCCCCTTAACGTTTATAGTAACTTTTATTAGAGCGTTGATCTCAATGGATCAACGATGGATTTTTTTTATTTGTTTATTTATCTGAGGAGACCCAGGTTCTCTAGAGGACTGTAGCGCAGCGGAAAGTAAAGTAAAGCCCCATACAATACAGCCCATCCCATACAAAGCAAGCCACTTAAACCATATTTGACCTATTGAGGCAGAATTTTTTTAAATAGTTTAGAGCATTTACGGGAATCAGTTTTTGGCGAAGAAGGGATGAAGGTTTTTCAACTCCATGTTTCTGATAAAATGGTTGTTCACAAGAAACACAAATGCAAAGTCATTCATTCGTGCGAATCTTATCCCACTGCTTCTCTCTTGTCTTGTAAGAAATGAGAGAAGGATACCCAAATACCTAACATAGGTACTTCCCTTATCAATATTGCACTAATTTCGATTGAATTATTCGAAATTAGAGTTAACCGTTTAAACATAATTTTCTCAATACATAGTAATTCACACATAAGTGTATTTTACTTCCATACTCACATGCCCTGGTTAGTGCTCACAAGCTTCGACAGTGCAATACAATACAAGATTAAGGGTTGGTGTCATTGAGTTAATATTTATGTATTCTAAAACTGTAGCACCTACGCCACTTCTGAGGATATAAGTGTAACAATAATTGTGAATCTCCCTAGGAGTTGTTGGTATCCCAGCATACCATCTTTTGATTAAATATATTTCTTCAATTCCTACTGTATCAAGTAGGGTTTGAATTACACTGACGTCGCATGTACGACTATGGAGTTCATGAAGTGGGTTTGAAGCACGGGTATATTGGGTACCTACGTATTTTACGGAGAAGAAAATTTGTAGATGATTCTCCAGTATGTTTGTGTCTATTCCAATGCATATCTACCTACCAGTTTATTTGAATACGTTGTTATTTTCTCTTTTTAGTGGCTTGACATCATCAGTTTTGAGATCGGCCCATATTTTTATAAAAGAATGACGAGTTGGAGTGATCTTTGGAGCTTCAGCCGAGTGGGCGATGAACCCGAGCTGAAATTAGGCACAAATACTCTTGAAGACCACTGAATGGATCAATGATGGTGAGGAAGTCAGTTCAGCTGGAATAACGTGCACGCTGGGATGCGGCACACATTTTCCTTGCTAATCAATGTAGGCAGTCGTAAAAAAAAGGGAACCCTCCTCTTCTCATAATCTATGCCTTGAGTTAAAATTCATCAAACTGAGTTGAGAATAGTGAGTAGGTATAGAGTAAGTTGTCTCAACGTGGATACCACAATTTTTTGTTTAGATTGTTTATTAAGTCTTTCGATGGATGTACCTCTGGATATTGTTGACAGACCCTCAAATTAGATCACCCCAAATGTAAACCACCAGGTTTTCCTGAAACTTGAAAGTGTTGATTTTGAAAAATCTATTGTTCCTGCGCTTGAACGCAAGAAATTGGTGGATTGATGAAGACAAGAGATCGTCCCTTTGATGAGCGGTTGATGGAGACGAGACAAGAGACTATCTATCTAAGCGACACAAGGCTCGCGAGGGATGAAAGGAAAGATGGCAACGCGATGGCACGGAAGAGATCCGTCTATGAAGCGCAAAAGGGGTCGGAAACCCTGTGTGGCGCGAGCTATGGTAATAGACTGTCAGAGACCGGAGAGAGAGCTTAGGGGCCCGGAGAGGGGAGGTAGACGAGCCTTTCAACTTCAGAGGACCTCGACTATCAACAAGTGGTTGACAGAGGGTAAGGAAGCCTCAAGAACCAAGGCGATATTCCTGCTATCTGCCTTCCAACCGTGTTTCCCGCCGTCTATCGGCCGGATTCTCTTGTCGTCAGGCTTATGGTTTACCATTGCACGAGTTTCCGTGATAGAGCGTGGTGAAGTATCTTAAAACCTTCAACTGAATTTACTAACTCAAGTAAGCCTTCTTGTTCGTGAACATTGTTGTATTCATTTGACAAGGAATACAAATGAGGCAAAGGGTAATCAAATTTGTTCCCTCATTCGCCGTTTGCCGAACTTTGCCTTGTTCCCGTTTTCCTGTAATTTTGATAAATTCGGTACCATATGGGCTCCAATTCGGGTCTAGTGGTGTCCTGAAGCTTTTGGTTATTGTCAGTCCCTTAATGGGTAAGAATAACTTGAAAAAATTGTCAAGACCCTAACCCCTTCCTTTACTCCGTAGATTAGACGAATGATGAATCAGAAACAAGAGTGTGAATCGCACATAAACGTTCTCCGACGGAAGTGAGGCGAATTTCACAGATGTGTGATCTTTGCAGGGAATGCATAAACCGTTGTGTAATAATTTGCCGCGTTTTTAGGGACCGTGTCATCGGTTCGATAGTGCAGTCTACGCGTAAAAAATTTGATTTTGCAGATATATTTATTTCTCACGATCTATTCGCTTGATTTTGCTTTAATTTGGATGTAGTTTGGATCCGTCCCGATCAGAGTTGGATGGGCAGTTGTTTTCTCACATACGAGTATAATAGTGGGTGCAAAAATAATAATGGCACTGAGTATTGTGAGTATAATTATTATTGAGCATTACCATAAATATTTTTGACTCTACTGATGTCATGATCATGTTGACAGCTCTTCGAGTTGACAAATGATATCAACAGGATTGAGAGGTTGTTTCTGAATAATAATTATGTTGATTGATTTTCTGCCTTTTCTTATACGCACTGTACCTTTTTATTGAAAGAAATCACAAGGAATTCGATAAGGTATTTATGGTATACAGAGGCTATTGATAACAGGCAAACTTATCGGGAGACAGCCAGACAAACACAGGATATAAACTGATCTGAAAATCACAAAAATGAAGGAGAAAATCTTGATTTTGGAGAACGTAGGTAATGGTTTCTTCACTCTGTGGTAAGTACTGAGGATGCTAAAGAGTATTGGGAAAGTCCACAATAAATTAATATTTCTACTTATAAATTCAGTTTAAGCAAATCAAAAGCACTGGTATTACAAGAGTTGTGGATCTTAGTGGGGTACATTATAAATAGCTTTGAATAGCTACATATTTTCAGAATAAACTGTAATGGGGGTTCAATCAATATTGTTTCACCCCTTCACGACCAATTCAATGAATTAAATAGGTAATTAAATAATTGTATCCAGGAATTTATGTTCAAGTTGACACAATTTAAGGAGTGAATCAGCATCGAAGCAAGCTGGTGCTCCAGTAGATTACAATGTGCGTTTATCGATTTTATAATTAACAATAATATACAATTTATCAATGGGTTCTCCTATCCAATAAACAAGGTTTCATGGTATTAGTTAACCCTAATCGTACCAAAGTTTTACTAGTGTCACCGAAAACATCTCAGGAATTCCATAGCTGTCAATGAAGTAATCAAAATTAAATTGAAATTTTAAATTTAATGGACAGCAGAATGTTTTGTGGGTCATTGGAAGTCTCAAAATAGAGTTATGACAAAAATTTCCAAGGAAATCGATCAAAAAATTTTCAAAATTTTTGTCGTATCATAATTTTTGCTTCCGAGTCTACCAAGGTAGCAGAAGCTTTGTTTTAACTTTTCAAGGACGAAAAAAAAAGTTCTCCAAAATCAAAATTTCCACTCGCGTTTTGCGTTTTAGACCTTTCTGAACAATTTTGGTTCCGTGTCTGTGTGTCTGTCTGTCTGTCTGTCTGTCATGATTTCCTTGTAACGCGCATAACTATACGAAGTTATTGTCCGATTTCTATGAAATTTTCAGGGATGTTACAGATTAGTATTTAGATGGTCCCCTATGAAAATCGCCACCTTCGGACTGTTAGTAGCTACTGCACATGCGCAAACGTGAATTTCCTTGTAACGGCCATAACTTCCACATTTTCCACTCGATTTCGATGAAATTTTCAGGGATTATGTGGATTACGTTGTTGATGGTCCCCTATGAAAATCGCCACCTTCGGACTGATAGTAGCCATTGCGCATGCGCAAACGTGAATTTCCTTGTAACGGCCATAATTTCTACATTTTCCATCCGATTTCAATGAAATTTTCAGGGATGTTACAGAGTTGTGTTTAGATGGTCTCCTATGAAAATCACAGAGAATTGTTTTTCATAGAGGGATTCATTCATAGAGGGATGGTCTCCTGTGAGAATCTCAAGTCTCATTATTTGCAGGTTCTCGGTAGCTCAGAGGATAAAGTCTTGATTTGAGCTCCTAAGGTCGCGGGTTTGAAACCCAGCCGAGGCTATGTATTTTTTTGATCCAATCACATACATCTACTCACTTAATTTTTCATCCGAATTTGATGAAATTTTCTAGGATTGTCCAGATTAGCGTGTAGATGGTTCCCTATGAGGGTAGTGAAAGGTACTTAGAGTTTGCTGTTTTGAGATTAACTACTATGAATCGGATCATCTCTACAATTGGGTTATGGATACGAGGAAGCTATGTGCCACACCCACTTGTTTTTACTTCTAATAACTTACTAAAAATTCAGCTAAATCCATTAATTTTTAAATTTCAATTTAAATCTAGTTAATTTGGTGACAATTTGGGACAGCTGTGGAGTTCCTAAGATGTTTTCGGTGACACTAATGACACCATGGATGATTTGGGTTAACATTTTTTATTTCAAGGTATTTGTTCATATAAGGGGATCCGAGATCATTAATCTTCAATCTTCTCTAGATCTCGTTTAGAGTCAGGTTGCGGCCTTCCTCCGACCCAATTCTTCCAACGACAAAATGTCAACCATGCGATTCTCTCTGTATAGCCCTGACCTCGGAAAAAGGGTCAGGGAATTATGAAGGTCCCCCGTAATGTTCGACATGAGGGCGACCGAGGCCTGTACGAGGGAGGGGAGAGATAATTTGCGGTCCAGTCCCCAACCTCCCCGGTGGTGTACAGGATATTGGAGGGACGACCGCGATGTCTGCCATTCACGAAATATTGTGGCGACCTTCATTGGAGAGATTGGGTCCCTATAGAGTAAAAGTGTATTACTTACCTGACATTATTAACCATTACTGCACCGTGCAATGCTTGCGCCGTACAAGAAGATTACACTCGGATATTACTTATTGAAGAAATTGACAAATTAGTAAAAATTCTGCTGACTCCTACAAAATGGATTTTCTTGGATAGTGCCAGACGCGCTGTTGATTTGATGATGGCCCTGGAAGTTTCATCGCTCTCGGGTAGTTAAAATCCTTCGCTGTTATACCCTTCTCCATCCTTCATCTTCGTAAAGAATGTAGTAAATTCATTAGAGATATTCATGGAGTAAACACGTTTTTGAAAAACGGTGAAGGTTCGTGGAATTTCACTCCTTTCTCGGCCGATTAGAACAAGTCGAAGAAATCACATCAGATGAGTGTGATAAAAGTACAGCCAACTCATTTCCAGTTCATCCTGGATATGTGAAAGTTTGTACATAGACTCTTGGGGAATACGAACGTGATCAGAAGATATTAACTGAGTGAAAGATAAAGTTCATTGGTCTCCGAGAGTTTGTCACAGTCTCTTGAGGACCACTGGAAGGGAATCATATCAGATCGGCAATTGTTATGGAAAGCAACTTGAAATTTGATACGATATCATCTCTTCAGTGGTCTATAAAAGATAGATCATAAAGCGAATCAATAAGTATTTTGTTATTCTAAATATTTACCATCACAACCTACTTTATGAGCTTCCTAGCAACCTGTTTTAAGGGCCGATTACACGAGCAACAAAAGTTGCGCAACTCCAAAAAAAATTGCACTAGAAAAGTTGTACGCAACACAAAGCAATAAGATTGCCTTGTGTTGCGTTAAGATGTTGCAAGGAATTAATTGCACTGTGTTGCACCAATAAAGTTGAGCAATAGAAATTGCTCAATTGTTTCGTTTACTTGGGCGACAACAGTTTGCGCCATGGACGGTGAAGAGGTGGTCGTCGCTGCTGCTGCCAACCAAAGGAAAAAGAGGGGAATTTGGCAGCGCCAGTTTCTGAGCCAGAGAGAATGTGGGTTGGCTCTCACCTCTGAAATTCTATTTGACAGTGATCTATTTTTGAACTTCGCCCGAATGTCAAAAGCAGATTTTGAAATGCTAATTGGAATGGTTGGACCCCGAGTCTGCAGACAAAATACGAATATGCGGCTGAGCATTCCAGTGGCAATTTGACTGGCCATTGTTCCGCGCTTTTTGGCAACAGGCGATTCGTTCAAGAGTTTGATGTGAGTACACGTTTCGGGTGCACTACACTACGATAAGCCAAATAGTGCCAGACGTACTCCAGGCTCTGATGAAGGATTGAAGGAGTTCATTGAAAAAAGCTTGGAAACTCTCAATGTGATTGGCTGTTTCGTTCCCTCTCGCGACCCAAGGCCGAAAAATTGCCGCGATAGTGCAATAATTTTCCAAACCCCTTGGACTTCATTTCAACACGATGCAGCAGTTGCCGAGAGGGCTTGCGGGCCTGAAATGTTGTACAACTCCCGTCAATTAATTGCCTGCAATCTTCGGTAACTTTTTCGAGGAGAGAATAGTTGTCCAACTTTTTTGAAATAGTTGCGCAATACTTTTTTCTGCAATTATTGCCGGAAAAAATCGCTCGTGTAAAAGGGCCTTTATAATTGCGGGCTCTTGCAACGCACGGATAATCGGCTAGTTTTTATTGAGCAAGGGATAAACAACATCTTTGGATAAGTAATTAGTTCATTCGTTAAAGATATATCTGGCGAGCTGATCTCAAAATTACGACATCCTCTCTGGGAATATTTATCTCCCTCCTTGCCCCATAAATTTCACAAGTTCTGTTCCCTCGAGTTGTAAATCTTGTAATCTTAACTTTCCGCTCACCATCTCCATTGTACAAACTGTTATTGTTGAAGGAGAATTTGGGTTGGGTGTACGTACTGCGACGATCCTCTAATAACATCTCGGATATCTTGAAACGTTGAATGAAACATGAACAAACTCCTTTATTTTCAAGTACTGTTGCTTCTCGAAATGGTGCCACGGGATCTTTTCTTGAGCAAACTCTGCAATTCCTCTCGTAGGCTTTATTAGAGGTCCTAAAGCGCAAAATTTTAGTAAAAAGATTTTGGAGGTCCAAAATTATCCAAGTTTTTTAAAAATTAAATTTTTTTCTACACATACATACTTATCATCTACAAGGTCAATAATTTTTCCCTAAGGTTATTCAGCTATTTTAAGGTAAGTTCGAGGATAAATATTATTCGCGATATTAAAACCTGGCGGGGGCTGACATCACGTAATAAGGGTTGGAAGGAAAAGCACCCCTTTGATTGAGCGACAAAAGGAGAACCGAGAGAAATTGGTTCGGAGACGAGGCTTTCGACAGTAATATCATAAAAACCTGAGGAAACGGAGAGCTAAGGGGTGAAGTGGAGGGGGCTTATATTCTTAATAAAACTGACGTTTCTTTTCATTCTTCAGTTATCCCCCGACTCCTCATTCTCACGCGTTCTCATCCTGTTTGCTTTGTGTGGCTTGTTCAATAACCTACGCGGAAGGGTCATTGCTCTGGTACAGATAATTGGTAGATCTGAGATTGGGTTCATTCAATTCAGCATTTGACTAACAAAACGAGAGCTACAAATGACAGATAGGTTTACGATGAGCTCAACTGGCCCACATAGTCCAGAAAAATAGGAAAATCGAGGGAACGAAAACGTGTAGTTCCAACTTTTTAGGGCATGTGTAAGAAAGATTGCCCTGCGTCTATATGTCTACGTATATAAATATTTTGCGTTTTATACATATCCTTATGATCATGTAATGGCTATGCCCATCTATTCTGTTGTATCAGCGCCAGTACCCATTAAAAGGCATTAGAAATTAATAAAGAAATAAATGAAGTCAGAAAATTCTAATTAAATCATGTTTATTACAACAACAAAAAGATTGGAAAATTAATGACAATAATATTATACCATATCATAATATTGATTATGTAGATAAAATCTAAAAAGTAGGTAGTTGTTCTCTTCCACTTTAAAATCATGTTTTCTCGCAAACACCGTTAAAATGCTGTATCATGAGAAGTGTTCCACATATTTATGTATAACTATAAATTCTTGCACGGAAATTCCCTACAACATTCTATCAGGCAAGTTTTGTCTAATTTGAACAATCGAGAACGCTCATCTAAAAATATGAAGAAAACTACGAGGAAATCGTTTAAAAGGAATGGTCAACTTTTAGAGCGTTGTAACTCGAAACTGGTAAGGTTTTTGTTTTGCATATTTATATCACGGCAAAGTTGTAGCTTAATTTGAGGGTTTACTTTTTAAAGTACGTAGAATCCAAAATTCGAATACCTACCTAACAAAATTTGTTTTTCCGTCAGTCAGCCAAACGCGGTACTTTCTTAAGTTACCCTGGACCAATTTTGATGAAATTTGGTACGAGTATATCAGGTTCATTGGAGGTCTAGTTGTGCCCCACAACTGTTGGTTAGTGTCTGTCACCTCTAAGGGCGGAAAATAGGGATCCCCATAATTACGTAGGGGTTGGACTTACAATAAATCAGAAATACTTGTGTGAATCGCAGAAGATTGTTCATGGCGGAAGTTAGTATGCCTGATATCCGTTCAAATTTCGGCTGATAAAATTCATTGATTGATAAGTTAAAACTTGTTTGTTTCTTCGAATAAAGTTTCATGTCACTCAGTTGTGCTTCCTTAGCAACTAAGAACCAAATTTCGTAATGAAGGCAACCACTGCTCTAGGATAGCGGCGATATTGCTAGTAGGTACCAAATGTTGATGGAGTTCTACGCAGACGGGTAATCTATACAGTAAAATAATAAACCATTGAGTAATCCTCCTCTTTCACCAAATTTTTGAAAAATTTATTTTCTTCATCAGGTAGTGAAAGAGGAGGAAATTTAGTGAAAGAGGAGGATTTTGCTGTTGGACCCAAATCCCAATAAAGTTGACATAATTTACTTCGGGTCGATTGTCATACACTATTGAGTAATCATTTGCAGCGTTTCTGAGGGATCCTTCTCTCTTGAGGGACCCGTCGTCTCTTTTCTTGTTTAGGGGACCCTTCTCCACACATTTCCGAAACAATTCGAACTAGAACTAGTTCCCTTGAACTATAGAATCATAGAATGTCTGCTCAGAGCGAGAGCATGCGGCGGGCGTAAAAACGTGTATAGCAGTGAATCGGCCTCCGAGTAATTTCTTTGTTGAATAGTATTATTGGAAATTAGATGTTTTGGTTCGTATTTCTGATCATTCACTTGCTTGGCTCAGTGGTAGCGAGCGCGACTCAGGTTAGTATAGTTCAGTAGAAAAGTCTGGAGACCGATCTCCAGTCGAGGAAAGCTTTTTTAAGACAACAATGTCACAATTGCGGAGGCTGGAAGTTGATTTGCAGCGATCGTTGTAGTCATCAAATACTGGGGCGCCTAGGATCAAGGAAGGAAGCTTGTTCAGCACTGTCTTTTGAAAGAAAAGTCAGTCGATTTCTTGAAAAACCTTCAAGGTCTAATCGATACGAGGGAGAAGGCAGAAAAGTAATATAGTTCTTTTTACTGCTTATCTTGAATTGTCCCGGTTCAAGTACGTATCACTCCCGCCAGGTGCTGGATAGCGCTCTCCATCGTTATCACACTTATCTCTAGCTTGTTTTATCGCTCTCTGGCTCTCTACTCATTTTACGACACAGAGAATACCAATCATACTTTGTTCGTTTTTTACGACCTCTCAAGTCGTCTGAAAACCATCTTTTCCTATTTAAGTTTTCCCTACTAAGGTACTATTTAAGGGTTCTTTTAAAAATTGAGTGAGTAATCTGGATATAGAATTATCATTACCTGTCAGTACTGCAATTCGGTGTTGGAAAGTAGCGACAGCCTACGAAAACATCTTAACAAATATCACCGTAATCGCCCCCAGGAATCTTTTGGTCCGAAAATGGTTTGTGTGATGTGCAAAAAATGTATCCCCAACAACCAGGATTTTGACCTCCACGTACAGTAAACTAACGGTGTGAACGTTTTCAAGAATTTAAAATTCAACTAGTTCGAGGAGCTATTTAGTAAGAGCTGGAATGTGGTGGGAAAAAGATTGAACAATGGGATTTTGGCTTCATTTTTCGCTGATTGCATCTGATAAAAAAAATGTTCGGTATCAGGATTTAAGTTTTTGAGGCTCTGATCAGTAGACCTCCTGGTGCACCTAGTGTTTCGGTTTACCTCTGGAGAATATTATTCGAGTGAATGTCTGAGGATTCCCTAATCACCTCTCCCAAATGAAGGGTCACGGGGAAAAAGGATCTTTAAGAAAAATTAAGTAGTATTAATATAAGTATAATTAACTTTAATTAAAAAGAAAATTAAGTAGGTCGAAGATAATTTCTAGAAATAATTAGGAATTTCAAACAAGGTAAGGACTTTGATCTTTTTCCCCCACAAATATCCGCGTTTCGGTCACCATAATACCTAAAATTATATCGCCATGTTACCTGTTGTATCTTAATAAGATTAATTTGAATCCTATTAGAAATTGGGTTTTGTAAAAATGCACACGTGTTTTTCGTACTCGACTGATTATATTGATAAAAAATAATGATCTATTCTGGCTGGTAAAGGTTGTCATGAGATGCATGGATGAAGACGTTACAACATCTTTCCCCCCTTAGGAAAAAATAAATGTTACTTCAGTTTACATAAGTAAAATAAATTCATAAGCGGGAATGTCACTGAGGCACAAAACGGTCTGGTTGCTTCACATGAGGTCTGAGCTGACGCTGTGGATTCCTGGAATCCAAAGGAGGGGTTTGGCTCATCTGAGGTTCTTGGTTGGTTGGTTTGTACCAAGCCGGAATGGGTTTTGGTGGTGAATCGAATCCCTTAAATGGTAGTGAAGCTCTTGAGTTGGGAGATTGATATTCCTCAGGGTGGAACTCCTGGAAGGGGTACGGTTCAGGATCCTCTGGTGGGGATGGTAGTTTCTTTGGTTCAGGTGTTTGTGGAGTCCATGCTGTCGAATTGGATTTGGTTCCTGGTGAAACATTGGTTCGAGTTCCGCCCCATATCTGGTCTAAGTGGCGCGTCCACAGAGCTCCATCTTCAGTTTGAACTCTGTAGGTTTGGGCCCCTAGAGCTGCAGAGATCACTCCTTTTGACCACTTGGGATGGTGGGAGCGATAATCTCTGGCCCATACTTCATCATTAGGTTTGAAGGCTTGAAATCGGCGTCCTCCCTTAGAAATCCAGTCAGTCTGTCTGGAATTCGCCAGGTCTTCAGTTGAAGGTATCAGTAGGTCGAAGACTGTCCGCGCTTTTCTTTTTAGAAGCATGTTTGCTGGGGAATCACCGATAGCTGCGTGCTTGGTGTTTCTATATTGGAATAGAAATTTGTTAAGGGCGAGCTGGAGTGGTTGGTCAATATGTTCCGATAAAAATTTCTTCAAGAACGCTTTAACCATCTTCACCGCAGATTCTCCAGCCCCATTGGTCTGTGGGTGGAACGGAGCACCAACGAGATGTTTAATGCTGTAGTTGTCGAGGAAATTCTTCATTTCGTGGCCTGTGAAGCACTTTGCTCCATCGGAGGAAATTGAACGTGGAAGTCCAAATCGTGCAAATGCATCACTAAGCTTTTCTATGGCTACCTCAGCATTTGCAGTTTTTACTACTGAAGCTTCTATCCATTTGGACGTTGAATCGCAAATTACGAATATCATGATTTTGCTATTGATTGGCCCCAGGAAATCCATAAAAAACCATCCAAAATAGCAAGTGAGCTTAGTAATAAACACGTTGAAGTCGGCTGTGTCGTCGAAATAGATTCCTTGTAAGGACGATGTCATCTCGATGCGAATGGTAGGCACCACTTTCAACACTTAATCGGATTCCGCGATGTTGATAATTATCAACAACGTTCGAAATAATAAAGTAATAAAATCCCGTCGCCAAATGTTGTATCTTAATAAGATTAATTTGAATCCTATTAGAAATTGGGTTTTGTAAAAATGCACACGTGTTTTTCGTACTCGACTGATTATATTGATAAAAAATAATGATCTATTCTGGCTGGTAAAGGTTGTCATGAGATGCATGGATGAAGACGTTACAACATTACCTATTGCTTATTCAAATCTCGTAATTCACTTCAGTAAATTTACTAGGGTTTCTAGGTACCTTACTGTCACCTCCAGAAAAATGTTGGGCAAAAAGTGGCTTTATTTTCGAATTAGGTATAGTTTTGTACAAAACATTAATTGCAAAAAGGCAAAAAAATCAATAAATAAATCATTCATCTAAAGGATCGTCGCAATATGAAATGGCGTCATCATCTCCTACATTCCCCAACCTGTTGGACAGTGACTCAGAAAATGTTAACACCGGGGTTGACGAGAAACTGACACAGTGTTTTAAATCCTTCGATTTTGCAGGTTTTGATGCAGGTTTGTAGTGTTAGGTAATTACTACTTCAGTCATTACTGCAACTTTCTACAATGCTCCATATGTTACCATGGAAACGTTGATACTAAATATAGTGAGTTCTTACTTTGTTCTGAATGATGTCTTATTAATTCTCATAATAACTAATTATTATTATAATAATACTACATGGTGTCAGGTGTATTATAATTTGGTGAATTAAGATGCCAAAAATTAGTAAGAAGAAGGATCGAAAGGATCCCAAGAAAGACTGGGGGGAGAGTGGATCGGAAGAAGAAAACACGCATGTCGAAGTTGCCGGCCGATCGACTAAAGGTAAAACTGTACAGCAAGTCGTCCAAACCCGACCAGGTATGTTATCTCAATATCATGTTTCTCCTCCCGACAATTTTGATTTCAATAATCCGGCAGTATGGCCTAGATGGATTAAAAAGTTTGAGCGATTCCGTCTCGCTTCTGAGTTGAATATCAAACCTGAAATGCAGCAAATTAGCATGCTATTGTACACACTCGGGGATGAAGGCGAAGAACTTTTCCATACATTCAATCTAGGTGAGGAAAGTGAATTAAGCTATGATGAAGTTGTTCTGGCTTTTGAAAATTATCTTGGGCTGAAAAAGAATATTGTATATGAGAGAGCCAAATTCCTGAAAAGAAGACAAGAACCTGGGGAGCCGGTAGACGGGTTCATAAACGATCTCCATAAGTTAGCTGAGACTTGTGAGTTTGGTCAATTGAAAAACAGTCTTATCAGAGACTTGATTGTTATAGGAATAGGCAATGCAAAGTTATCTGAAAACCTTCAAATGGACGAGACTCTCACGCTAAGTAAAGCTATTACGAAAGCGCGGCAAGCAGAAGCAGTTGCTAAACAACAAAAGGTCGTCCGAGAAAAAGCACTGGACAACGTTCATGCTATACAATTTAAAAATAAAAATAATACGAACAAAACATTCAAATGCCATCGTTGTGGGCAAACGCATGGCCCAAGAGCGTGCCCAGCTTTTAAGGAAAAATGTAAGAATTGTGGTTTACTGGGCCACTTCCCGGAATGTTGCAGAAAGAAAAGAGTCAATGAGTTGGATGCGGAATCCGAAAACGAAGAGCGGTATGATTCTTACCTAGGTGAAATTGGAACTGCTGAAGCTTTTCGTCAGTGCCCGACAGTAAGTTTAATCATAAATGATCAAGAGGTAAGCTTCAAAATGGATTCCGGAGCTGACGTTTCAGTGATGGGTGCAAAAGAAGCAGAATCACTCCGTTTAAAAGTTCAGCCAACATCAAAAGCTCTGTATGGCCCAGGGAGGACAAAACTTCAAGTGTTAGGAGTAGCCCATGTCAAAATGAAATACAAAAAAAGGTCCCTTAACGAAGACATCTACGTACTAGCCAATCAAAATTCACCCCTTCTGAGTAGAAATGCCCTTTTAAATCTGGAACTCCTCTCATTTAACGTCAGTCTTATAGATGATGAAATCGTTGGGAAAATGTTTCCAAAAGCATTTGATGGGATGGGCAAACTAGACAACCCTTATTCGATCAAGTTACAGGAAGATGCTCGACCTTATGCAGTTCTAGCTCCCCGTAGAGTAGCAATTTCTCTCCACAATCAACTGAAAGAAGAACTTGATCGGATGATGAAGGAAGGTGTCATTGAGCCTATTACTGAGCCAACGGAATGGTGCGCCCCGATTGTGGTAGTTCCTCGAAAAGGAGGTAGAATAAGGCTGTGTGTTGACTATACACGACTTAACCAACATGTTAAACGCGAAATGCTTTTATTACCTTCGGTAGAAGAATCACTATCCAAATTAGAAGACGGAAAATTCTTTTCTAAATTGGACGCGGCAAACGGCTTTTGGCAAATTCCCCTTGAAAAAGACTCCTATAAACTTACTACGTTTATTACACCATTCGGAAGATACTATTTCAAACGTCTTCCTTTTGGCATTTGTTCGGGGCCAGAAGTATTCCAAAAACGGATCAGCCAAATAATAAGTGATATACCGGGGGTCATTAATCAAGCTGATGACATACTGATAATGGGGACAACCGAAAAACAACATGACGAGAGAGTTAAACTTGTGATAGAACGATTGACTGAAAATGGAGTTTCCCTCAATAAAAGCAAGTGTGCATTTGGAATGAAGAGTGTGGTGTTTTTGGGAAATCTGATTTCTGAAAATGGCATTTGTCCCGAACCTGCAAAGACCAAAGCAATCGCTAATATGAAGTCGCCAATAAATGTGACGGAATTGCGACAATTTCTTGGAATGGTAAACCAACTAATGAAATTTGTTCCCAATCTTGTTGAAATTACTGCCCCATTGCGTATATTATTGAAGAAAGAAAGTACGTGGATATGGGAGTCAGTTCAAGAGAGAGCTTTCGAAGATTTGAAGAAAGCAGCAACGAGAGCTCCGGTCTTAGCAACGTACAAACGAAATGCACTAACTCGTATTACTGCAGATGCATCGTCTCACGGATTAGGAGGAGTTATTGAGCAAATGAACGAAGAACAATGGCGTCCAATAGCATATGCTTCCAGAAGTATGACAGAAACTGAATCAAGATATGCTCAAATCGAGAAGGAAGCTCTAAGTCTGACTTGGGCATGTGAAAAATTCTCAAGTTACATCTTAGGAAGAGAATTTCAACTCTATACAGACCATAAACCACTTGTAGAAATTCTCGGAACAAAACCAATAAGCGACTTATCTGCAAGACTTCAACGATTTCGAATGAGACTCCAAATATATGACTTCAAGATTACATACCTTCCCGGTCGTGAAAACCACGTTGCCGATTGCTTGTCGAGAAACTCACCTGAAGTCGAAGAAGTATGCTGTGGAGCAACAGATTCTGAAGAAGAACTGTTTGTGAGAAGCATTATAGAAGCTCTACCATGTTCAGATCTGCGTTTGGAAGAGATTCGAAGAAATCAAGAGAATGATATTGAAGCACAGACAATCAAAAAATCAATCCTGGAAAATAATTGGAGACAAAACTCCGTATTTTGGAAATACAGAAATGAGATAGTATTGGAAGATGGGCTAATTGTAAAAGGAAGGAGGATTTTCATCCCTAGAAACATGAGGAAAGAGATATTATCTAAAATACACGAAGGTCATTTGGGTATAGTTAAGTGTCGACGGCGAGCGCAAGAATCGGTTTGGTGGCCGGGATGTGCAACTGATATAAAAGAAATTGTGGAAGGTTGTGTCATCTGTATTGAAAATCGTACAAATAAGAAAGAGCCACTAATTCCGACAAAGCTCCCTCAGGAACCATGGAATTTTTGGGAGCGGATATAATGAAACTCAATCAAAAATGGTATCTCGTATTACAAGATTATTATTCAAGATTTATCGAGATTATTAATTTAGGGACACTTACTTCACAGATGGTAATTGGGAAGATGAAGAACGTATTTGCTCGACACGGAATTCCGCTGAAAATACGAACAGATGGTGGAACACAATTCACTTCAACTCAATTCCTACAGTTCTCCAAGGAATATGGCTTTGAGGCGACAACTAGCAGTCCTCACTTCCCTCAATCGAATGGGGAGTCCGAGAACGCAGTCAAGATAGCCAAGAGTATACTGTTGAAGAATGAAGATCCCAACCTAGGTTTACTTGCTTACAGAACAACAAAGTTGGAATCTGGTCTCTCCCCTGCTGAGTTACTGTATGGCAGACAAATAAGATCTACGCTGCCTTCTCTAAACAATTTTCAGAGGATCGAGAGAAAGCAATTGGAACAGTTCATTGGGAAGGATTGTGAAGTGAAGCAGAGAATGAAGAGGAATTATGACGCCAGAAGAGGAGCAAGAACTCTTTCCGAATTAGCTATAGGTGATGAAGTATGGATCGTAGATTTGAAGCGAAACGGTGTGGTGATCTCCAAGGCTCAGCATCCAAGATCATACATTGTAAGATGCAGTGATGGAGCTACAGTGAGAAGAAATAGATGGCATCTCATAGTAAAGCCCAAGAAACGACTACTCGAAGATGACACACCACCAGCTGGAGATGATTCCAATACGACACCACCTACGCAACAGGTAATCCGGAGAAGTGGCAGAACGATCACGAGACCATCGAGATATCCTCCATAAGAAATGTTTATCAAAATATTAAGAAGTGAAGAAAGGGAGATGTAGTGTTAGGTAATTACTACTTCAGTCATTACTGCAACTTTCTACAATGCTCCATATGTTACCATGGAAACGTTGATACTAAATATAGTGAGTTCTTACTTTGTTCTGAATGATGTCTTATTAATTATCATAATAACTAATTATTATTATAATAATACTACAGGTAGGTATGGGGCCGTTGTGAAGGTTTCCCAATATTACAGCTGCTTTTGGTACTGAAGTCTTCTTCTTCGAGGTAGGAGGGGTTGTTCAACCATTTAATGGAATGAAATATAGTTTTGGTTGATATTTTGAGAAGAGCGGGGCTATAAGAGACCATGGGCTATTTTGCACCTGGTGGAGGTGAGACACATTCAAATTTTGAACCAGCTCTGCGGATAAGGTCGACTCATTCTATTCATCCTTGGCTACGAGTGCTTGGATCTTGGAGTGAATTGATATTCTTCGATCTGTGGACATCACCATATCAGAGAGTGTTTTTCAAGCAGAATGATTTTATCACAACATCAACAATTGGATCATTTAATCTTTTGGATCAAAAATCAATGTTCCATTAAGCACTCCATTCAAGCAATACATCATGTGGCATTTTCTTGTTTCAATGTTTCAACCTGTTGCCAACGCCATCAAAATTGACACTTTGGCCAGTCAATAGCGAAATTGCTGGGGTTTAATGTCGTCATGTCCAACATGAATTTTCGTGGAAAGAGAATTTTGATAATTTAGTAATCAAAACTCAGGAATGTGGACACGCGTTTTCATAGTGGTCGGTTTCTCCTTGTTGGCAGTCACACAGGCGTTTGCGAGCGATGGTAAGTGAGAATAATGAAAAATTTACTTATATACCTAGTTAATTTATTATTGTTGTACTCTTGATGCTTTATTTATGAAACGGACGATCCAAGAGGCAATTTTTCTTACGCTGGAAATATTCTCCAGCATGTTGAATTGACCAGACCGACGCAAAGTGGTCAAAAGCGTGAATTTCTCATGTTGATTTCAATATAATTTTCAAATTCAGGCAATGTTTACGGGTGATTAAAAAAACAAATGAACGGACTTGTTAGTTAAGAACTAGACGCCGTGTGCTTACAAATAATGGGATCCTGGTTTCAGAGTGCCAGTCACTGGAGGCAGGGCCAATGTCCCCACAACCTTTATTGAAAGATATTTCAAAATCATTAGATCATTTCGAAAAAATTGGGAAAGGTTTACAATTTTCAATCGTATTATTTAAAAACTGATCCTGACAAGTAGAACATAATAATAATAATATAATAATATAATAATAATATAATTGTAAACATTTTCCAATTTTTTCGGAATGACCTAATGATTTTGAAACATCTTTCAATTAAGATTGTGAGGACATTGGCCCTGTCCCCAGTGGCTGGCACTCTGAAACTAGGTGCCATTATGTCATAATGAATGCTTTCTCATCACCACAACTTTCTAAGATCGCAATGTAATGATTCATTATTTAATTTCAGGAATTCATGGTAATTTATTGGGACGTTGGTTCTTCCATGTCATATCACGTGGGTTCTATCTCATTCTAATCAGTATGATTTTCGTCTGTTTTGTGATATCCGCAATTAAAAGCAAGGTGAGATTTTTAAAAACAAATATTCAGTATCAAAAAATTAATAATGAAGAAGAAATTGTTCATAATTTAGGAACATACTTTTTCAAATAAATTGCCCATCGTACCTATCAGAATTCTTAAAATACAAGTTTCCCTTTAAGCTCATTCGACTAGATACCCATGGAATAGGGCTGAGGTAGTTAGTACCTACATAAGAAGAAACATATCTTGGGACTTAGAAGTAAAATAGGGCTGAGGTAGTTAGTACCTACATGAGAAGAAACATATCTTGGGACTTAGAAGTAAAATGATTCTGGGGAAACTCGTTCGAAACTGCCAGCTACTCTGATTGGAGCAGTTTCCTCAGTTTGCTCTGAGTCTAGTGTGTCTAAAACATTATTTTGGATATCCTGTCCCATAACAGTCTTTTCCCATTTGTCCTATTTTGGATATTCTGTCCCATAACAGTGATCCCAATTGTTCTATTCTGGATATTCTGTCCCATAACAGTCTTATCCCATTTGTCCTATTCTGGATATTCTGTCCCATTTATGTCGTATTTTCTTTAAAAAAATGAAAAAATACTTCTGTCATTCAATATTCAAAAGAGCAAACATATTGTTTAGTAATGCATGCATTCCAGGGGACGTCCCATTGGATAAGCATTAGATCAGTTTAACCAGTTGGTAAGCGATAAAACTGTTTCACTCGATGTAATTTGGTTTATTACTTTAGGCAAGAAATACTGACCCCCCCCCCCTTCACCATTATCTACCAAAACATTTCTAGCGGCGTGGGAGCGTCGAATCTGAAGATTTTAAAATCCATGTTCTACGATACCCAACATGCGAATTCGAGTTCACCCCCCCCCCTCCCCACCACCGCCAATGGTGCCAGTCTGGCACCAAAGCGGAAATACGTCGTAACATAAACTTTCATCTATTAGTTTTAGTAGGCGGTCCATCGAGGTTCACATCCGTATTCAAAGTGAAACACAAAAAAAAAAAAAAAAAAAAAAAAAAAAAAAACACGAAATATGCGGTTTATGGTCTCCTGGCACCACGGTGGCACCACTATTAGTTCTATGGTGGTACAGAGAATAATTCATGAAAATCCGGAGGTTTAATGAGAATTTTTCCTCAATTTCAAAGGTTGGGTACAATTAGTAAGCAGTAAAGGAACCGAAATATTGAAAAATCGGATATTTTGTGAATATTATCCCCCCACTTGCCCCCTCCCCTTGCGAATTTTGGTACTCGGGTGAAATTATGTACAACTCGGAAGTTATTTTAGTCAAACAAAAAAGAAACACACAAATCGGTTGGAAATTGAGGCCTGGACAGAGTTTACAAGATTACGCCCGCAAACGCACGTTTTTTAAGCATTAACCCCCTCTTTCCCCCCTTAAAAGGCAAAATTCAAAATTCCGGCGCCGTAGTGCACAACTAGATAGTTTTTCGCGTTGATGAAAAAAAAACCTCAAAAATCGGTTGAGAACTAAAGCCTGGGCAGACGACACAAGATTATGCCCAAAAACGCACGTTTTTTGAGCATTAACCCCCCCCTTTCCTACCCTTAAAAGGCAAAATTCGAAATTCTGGCGACGTAGTGCACAACTAGATAGTTTTCCGCGTCGAACAAAAAAAGAACCAGGAAAATCGGTTGAGTACTAAGGCCTGTGCAGACGACACAAGATTTTGTCACACACACACACACATACACACACACCTACACACACACACACACACACACACAGACATACACCTATGGTTTTTTTCGCGGATTTGGATTCAGAATGGTCTAAAACGTGTGGTTATTTTTTTTTTCTGTTGAGTGTTGTCCAACTTCACCCCAGATCGATCGCATAAGGACGCCCAAGTCTTACTGTGGGACGTCCTAAAAATGAATGTCACGAAAATTTGTCATAATTAAAAATCTATGGTGAAAATGAAAACCTCGTAAGTTGAAGTTTTGTCAAAAGTAAGATTATTTAGTCAACCGTGGCCTTGCATAGTGGTTCTATTTCTTTTCTGCGATGGCTTGTAATTTAAGTACGCTTAAGACTGAAACCTCCCTGGCATGATTGAAAAAACTTGTTGGTTGGTGATGATCGGGTGGACGATGCTTTATACGAGGTTTTGCATTTAAACAATTATTAATGTGTTGTATTATTCAGGTTAGTTCGGCCTGTCAAGATAAATCTGGAATCCCAAAACCCACCATTCAATCAGAACTGGAAGAGACCGACGATTATGACGAAAATCGGTGAGATGAAAATATCCTGAACTAACCGATTTATTTTAAAAAAATTAGTTTAATTCTGTGATGAACTCATGAAACGAATAAAGTGAATTTAAAGGCGGAAAAATATATTTCAGGGACGGAGCACAAGAAAATTTAGAAGCATTAAAGGACAAGCTGCGCCAAGCTGAGGAATTGATTTACGCCCTTCGAAATGAAATTGGAGAAACTCAAAAGTAAATTGGTCATAAACTGTACCTGATGATATGTATTACTTTTCGAGTACGCTATAGGGTCACGGAAGGAGAGTGTTCATGGTCATTTTAGGCGCATCTAAGTCTTCCCGGTAATGAGTATTTTTTGGTATCAACGGTTAATATTTGTACTTTGTCATGGGTGCGGAAATGCTGATTAGTTTGAGAATCTCAGGACTACGTCGTATTATGACGTTACAATATATTATTTTAGAAATTTCTAGAATATTGTATATTGTGTTTCTGGAAGATCTTGGATTCTGTTGTCCTCATTATTTGTAATGCATGCATTTACTAAGCCTCGTGTTTGTTATTATGTTTTGGAGTCGGTCAAAAACACTTGAAATCACTAAACTGTCTATCAGGTTAATCATAATCGCTACCTAGAAAATAATTAAAACCCAGTTGTTACGCCCTCCGGAACTTCGGTCGAAAATGTCATATTGACCACGAAGTTGGAAAATTATGGAAGTTCCACAATTTTGATCCCAATTTTTCGTGCACCACTTTTAGAATTGAAGGGTTTTGATCCATTAATAGGCCAGAGATGGAGTTAAGCAAATAATACTTGGGTTTATGGATTTCCACTTGCTATGTCAATAGAAGTAGCATTCTTAGAAACATTTCAATTACCTACTCATATTTTTCAGTTCAATTTTATTTTTTAGTAGAACAGTAAGCAGTCTGGAAGTCAGCGTAGACGAAATCGACAGAAGCAGGAGCTTCTCGAAAGATGAAATTATCAACACGCAATTGGACATATCAATGGAAATTGAAAATATGAGACACGAGAACGCCGTGGTTCAGAGGCAGCTCGACGATGCAAAGACGGTTAGATGACATCATGAGTAAAAGTAAAAATGACTTATTTTGGCGCAGTGCCTAAAATGGTCAAGTGAGGTTTAGTATCAATTTTTAGGGTTTCAGAAATCACAAGGTTGTATAAGTCCTAATACCTGGGAGTGGAACTTGTAACGATTTTTCAAAAGCAGTGTCCAAAATGTTGGTTCATATTGTGGTATTACCTTAACTTCTTATAATTTTGCTCGACTTGCAAAGTATCAGATTTTACCAGTTTTAAGTACCCTATCATTTGAGAAAAATTATGCTTGAATTCAATCCCTCACTATAAGGTTTTTAGGCATGTGAGGTTCGAGATTGAATTTCTACTAACATAAATCAATCAACCACTTTTTTTTAACCCCACAGACATTTGCTGTTTTAGTTTCAAGGAAGATGAATGAGCAAATAGGTATCCTATTGTCACATCCGAGGGGTTGGGAATAAGGGAAGGATATTTTAAAACGCTCCAAGGCGAGAACTTCGATAACTTTTCAAAATAAATTGTATTTTGAACGGTTCCCACTTTGTGTTTTCTATTTTCAATAATAAACCTTTTGAATCAAGCAAATTTTAATAGTTGTAATTGTGTATCTGCAAATAAAATGAGACTTACTGGAGTGTTCAATTTGAAAAAAAAGTTATAATTTGTAATGTTTTCTATATTAGGGATACCTACATCTTCAATTACTCGTAGGTAATGATTCAAAAGAAACTCTTCTCCCTACCTGTTAGTTAGTATCAAGCTACGGCATTTGAGTTAACTGCATGATTTAACTGGTCGATCAGTATATTATAACATAGCCGAGGGAATAAGATTGAGGATCGTTTTGGCAGGATAACACGAATTTGATCAAACAAATCGAAGTGCTGCAAAGAGAAGCTAGGATATCAGAAGCAGCTCTCCGCGACCAGCAGAACCTCAGCGATCGATTAAAAGGAGCGAGATCTGAGTTGGATGGACTCAAATCACAGTTGCAAGGTAAAACTCGCTGTTAACGTCGAAATGGTGCTAACTGCACGTTTCAACTCTACAGGGTGTAACACTATAAGAAAATCAACTCGAAGAATTTCGAATCCACAACTAATAATTGGAAATTATTTCCAATTGAAAATGCCTATTAGCAATTTTCGTTTAACCCCTTGTTTTTCCAAGTTTTTACAATTTTATGATTTTTTCCGTTTTTTTGACCTTAGGTATGTCACTAAAACGTCCATAACTCCCTTGGGATACGTTTCTGTTACAGAATTACAATTTTTCAAGTACATAATGAGAGGGAAAAATTGGCCTGAAGAGTAAAATTTGTCGAATCTTCTAAATTTGAGGTCTTTTAAAGCGTTTGAAAGAACTGGTAATCATACTCGATTATTTCCCACTGTAATCCCAAAAGTTGACAGAAAAGCTCAGCTTTCCAACGGTAAGGTCAGAATCGTTTCCTATATTTATATTAGTGGAGAAAATCTCGCTTGAATGCGAAAAAACGTGATTTTTTTCAACGAAATCGACGATTTGACGGGAGGATTCGGGGGTCTCCTCCGCCGCCGCCCCTCTCACTCACCATCCAACCCCAAATCCTCCCGTCAAACCGTCGATTTCGTTGAAGAAAAATCAAGTTTATTAGCATTCAAGCGAGGTTTTCTCCACTAATAAAAATATTGGACAAGATTCTGACTATACCATTGTAAAACTGTGCTTTACTGAGCTGAGCTTTTCTATCAACTTTTGGGTTACATAGAGAAACAATCGAGTATGATTACTAGTTCTTTCAAATAATTGGAAAAAACCTAAAATTTAGAAGATTTGACAAATTTTACTCTTCAGGCCAATTTTTCCCTCTTATCGTGTACTTGAAAATTTTTAAAAAAATTAATTTTAAAAAATTAACGCTCTCTCCAACGGTATAATTAATTAAATTTTTTACTATATCCAAAGGGAGTTACGGGAGTTGACAAGGGGTTAAACAAAAATTGCGAAGAGGCATTTTCGATCGGAAATTACTTATTTGTAGAATCGAAATTCTTCGAGTTGACGTTCTCATAGTGTTACACCCTGTATAGTAAGACATTGATTGGTTATTTTTTTGTCTTTTATAGAACGTCTTCTTTCAATCACAAACAAACGACCAATAGGGTGTGCGCCTGGGTAGGAAAAACTGTTTATTGTTATTTTTAATCTAAGGTAGGCCTCATTCTGAGAATTTTGGTACCAACGGCGACCTTCTAGCGTGTGTGAATCTTTTCCTATTTATAATATCTTTTCCTAATCTTTTCCGTTTATGACGTCACAGTGGGCTGGGGGTCCTGCCCAGGCGAGAGGGGCGCGTGACGTCATAAACGGTTGAAACTTTGAAAAACCATAGAAAAAGATCTACTCACGCCAAAATTCTCAGGATGTATTCTACTTTCGATTAAAAATCTAAAAAAAATCAAGGCGCACCCCCAATTAAAAAAATGAACAGTAATTCTTGATTAGTGAGCAATTCTATAGGAACATGTTTAAGTATGTAAAGGACAATTGTCATTGGAAAGTGATTCCGAACAACTTGTCTCATTCGCTATTAATGTTGATTCATCAGGCATAAAAGTGGAAAGAGATACAGCAGTCCGAATCGCTGCTGAGCACATCTATAAGATGACGCCAGATATGACGCCCCAAAAGATTGAAGTAATCGAAGCAATGATTGACGCGTGAGTTGAACTACATAAAATATAGGCATCCTAAAACGGCCATCAGAATAATATTCTGAAAATGATATTATCATTTTTGCGATGTGACCTTCATTTTCGGTTCTTTTGGGTAAAATCCAATTCAATTAAAGATGTCATGAAGGTTCAAAGTCCAATTATTTACTCTGCATTTTACTTTAGTATTTGCAATAATGAACCTTTAGAATCAAGAAAAAACTCCGTCCACTGTGCACCTGAAATTTAAATTCGGTATATCGGCTCCATTTGTTGAATAATGGTGCTTCGAAGGTTTAGTTTATTGTCAATCACTTCTAAGGAGTTAAAAGTGGAGGAAAACATTTTCAAAATGCCGTAACTCAAAAATGGTTAGGGATGGTTTTTTCATTAGTTTAAAATAGCAACGATTTTTAAGTATTTTTAAAAATCACCCAGAGCTTTTTAGGCCAAAAATCTTCGCGTACTAAGGATAATTAACCCTCATAGGACCAACAAAATTGTTCACCGATTTCAGGGAAAATTTGTTCATAACTTCATTTTTAAACTCGCAAAGTTTTTAAGCTCACAAAAGAAGTTTCAAAAAATTAGGTCCGTTAAATTTAAAATTGTAATTCAAATTTAGTTACTCTGGTGACACCTTGGGACAGCAGTGGAATTTCTAAGGTTTTATAGTTGCACTAGTGACACTATGGGACAGGCGCGCCATTTGATGTATTGATTTGGTGTCACCAGTGGTACCATGTACAAATAGATTAGTAATATCCAATATTTTTGTAAATTAATTATGTTCAGTTATCAAGATATCTAGAGGACAGAAAAATGCGTCTTTTAACCACAGAAAAATGTATCACAGACGAATTGACTTGTTTCGCATTTTCACAGCATTGTTCTCCAACAACCAACATAATGAAACTACAGAGAATAATAAATCAAAGGAAGAAATTTAAACTTTAATATTTCGCTGGAAGTTATAAGAAATTGAAATTGAGTTTTAAAAAATAAAAATGCCGTTGGGGTGTCTAGCCACCAGTGGTATCCATAGTCCATATTCTTACTCAGACATCATGAAAAATCGTCGAAATTTTGTGTCATTAGTGACACCTTGTTCCAGTTAGGGTTAATTAGGTACCTAATTAGTGAATGTTCATGAAGTGTTTCCATCAATTTAAGATAGGTAGTATTCATTTTCTAGAAACGAATGAAACCACCAGACAATCAAAAATAGTTAAACATGTATTTATTGTGAAATTTATCGTGAGACTGCGAGAGCCAAAATCGTTTGTGAAATTGTACTTATGTTAGAACATTTAAAATGTTCCTTAGCGAATTTCAGAGAAAAAAAATTTGTTTATTAATTCCAAGCTAAAAATTTTGACTCAAAGCGAAGATGAGACAGAAAAAAAAGAAGAAAATGGGCCTTGATTATTTTTAGATTTTAATCGAAAGTTGACTACATCCTGAGAATTTTGGCACCAACCGCGACCTTCTAGCGTGAGTAGATCTGTTTCTATGATTTTTCAAAGTTTCACCGTTTATGACGTCACGCGCCCCTCTCGCCCGGGCGGGACCCCCCAGCCCACTGTGACGTCATAAACGGTCGGAACTTTAAAAATTCATAGGAAAAGATTTACGCACGCTAGAAGGTCGCGGTTGGTACCAAGATTCTCAGAAAGAGGTCTACCTTAGATTAAAAATAACAATAAACAGTTTTTCCTACCCAGGCGCACACCCTATTCGGAATTTAAAGAAAATAAAATTATATTAGAATCCCAAGTATAAGCATTTTGAAAAACATCTTTAGCTCAAATCCCTGCAATTGCCGTATGTAATATTCCAGTTTATAGCTGTTTGTAACCGATTTTAACCTACATAATTTCATAAAGAGCGACCAACATACATAAACATCAAACATAAATTCTAGTGAACTGAGAAGAGTGAGGGAGGAGGAAGAAGCAGTGGAGGAGAGCTGTAAGACGGATTACGATCTGTCATTCATGGAGAGCAACGACACGATACGATCAGTGCCGGACACCGGCAAGACGTGCACGCAGGAGACGACTGAGAATCACAGGAATCCAGTGGGCGACGCGCCGTCCATCTACACCAATCAAGATGACGAGCCGAGCAATTCGAGGTAAGATTTACGACCATCCTAACCACCATAATGAATTACACGGAGACTAAATGTGCGTTGTGCATTTACTTCATCTTGGTCAAATTTTGAGGAAAATGAAGCCATTGTTATCAGCTTAAAAATAACTGGTACGGGAGATTTTCTCTATGAAACTCCGTTTAGGAATATGTTAAGGCCCAAATAGGCAGCTACCGATTCTATTATTGTTTGTATCCTGTGCCTACTCTATCATTGTAATAAGTCGAAGAAGTGAGTGAATATTTTTATTTTATTCAGATGTAACAGCCTACAATAAGGCAAACAACAGTCATATATTACAAAACATTATATAATAAGGCAGAAAATAAAAAAGAACCAACGAATCCAGCCAGGAAGGATATGAGAAAAATATTTAAAAAATAATAATAATACAACTTATGAAATATGAAAATTATCCAGTGGGTCGAGGCTGCGCAAGCGGACCCCCACCCGCCGGCCGGGCGCCACCCGACCGGCCCCGGGCCCACCCACCACGGCGGCCCCCCATACCAGGTACCCAACGGCCGCGACGCCCAGCACAACTACCGGACGCCACAACCACCAGAAAACCTCCGCACCACAATCTCTGGCAAGAAGCCGAGAACGATTCGCCAAGGAGACCGCCCCCGGGACCAACCAGGCGACAGCCCAACCAACGAGGGAGGACATCCACAAACACACACTCATACATACAATAAATACAATCACACCACTGTTAGACATTGAGAACACAAAATATCACAGATAACTACATAAATATCACAGATACTAGACAGAGTACTTGTATAAAAAATTCCTCTGCTAGACAAGGCGACATACGTAATATTTAAAAAATAGAGATTCGAGTAAAACTTTAGTTTGATTCGTTGGTCTTAATTAAATGCAAAAAATCTAGTATTTTTATATAGGTTTGTTAACCCACTCAATGTTGTAAAACTCGTCAATGGAATAGAGTTCGGCCTGAACAAGATTGACTTTCAGCGTCCTAATAAATGTCTTTTCCGGAAGGTTGCGGATCTTGAGAGGTAAAGCATAGTGATGATGTGATGACAAGTGATGATGACACAAGTGATGATGACAATAGTGATGATGATTGTGAACTGTGCACTGGGAACTTTGCTCCAAAAGATAATTTCTCCACCAGTTGAACTTTAATCACCAGCCTATTCACATCGCCCTCTTTCTTCCAACTTTGGGCCATCAGCATATCAATAGAACCTCCTGGGTCATCAGCTGAGGACCTTGAATCACCAGCACCCCCCCCCCCCCCCCAAGAGGATTTCCTGGGCTATCAGCATCCCGAATCAGATAACTGGCCGTGAGATGTAAGTAATATCTGCCAGCACAATGCTGCTAAGCCATGACTGTCTAGGAGCACTTGTTCAAATCAGGTTGGTTCCTGATTTCAGAACCTCAGGCAGCACCACCAATAATTAAAATCGTCGTTGGAGGTCATAGTGAGACCAATTCGCATGCGCTTGCTTCCCGCCTTCACCATTACAATTTGTATCCATAAGTTAAGCTAATAACTCTTAACTAAAACTCAACCAAGATTTAAAAAACTCTTTCTTCAAATTTAAACTAGTTTTAAATTTTAAACTAGTTTATACAGGGTGTAAGCCTAACTGGTCTGCCATACGGTACCAGTCGATTCTACAACTAATTTGCAACAAAAAATGTCTCTAAGCGATTTTTTTTAAACCCTTCGTTTTCGAGTTATTTTAACTTTAAACTTTTTTTTCGTGATTTTGACCTCATGTCATTAAATCGGTCATAACTCCTTCAATTTGCTGTGTAAATTACAATTTGAGGATACCGTTGGAAAGAGCATTAAATTTCCTATCGGATAGATGCCTTAACTTGTTTTTGAGTCAAGGTTTAAGACATGAAACCGTCCTCTAAAAAGAGAATTTTACGTAATTTTGGCAACCTCGCATTCTTTAAATCTCAAATTGAACTACGAGGACCTATATTTTTTCAAGATGCAAGAACAGTGAAAACTGCGCCAGAATCTCAGCTTTCCTGGTATAATCAAAACATATTCTACAACCGTATTTAGGGGAGAAAATTGGGTTTGAACGCGGAAAAACGTGCATTTTTTCAACGAAATCGGCGCTCCGCCTGGTCGATCTGAGGGGTCGGACAATAGCAGTGGGTGGGAGGGCGCCGCAGTAGACCGCGAGGCCTCCGGAAAGGGGAGGCCAGAGCGCTGATTTCGTTGAAAAAATGCACGTTTTTCCGCGTTCAAACCCGAATTTCTCCCCTAAATACAGTTGTAGAATATGTTTTGATTATACCATTGGAAAGCTGAGATTCTGGCGCAGTTTTCACTGTTCTTGCATCTTGAAAAAGTATGGGTTCTCGTAGTTCAATTTGAGATTGAAAGAATGCGAGGTTTCCAAAGTTACGTAAAATTCTCTTCTTAGAGGACGTTTTCATGTCTCAAACCTTGACTCAAAAACAAGTTAAGGCATTTATCCGATAGGGAATTTAATGTTCTTTCCAACGGTATCCTCAAATTGTAATTTACACAGCAAATTGAAGGAGTTATGACCGATTGAATGACATAAGGTCAAAATCACGAAAAAAACAAATTTTAAGTTAAGTAAAATAACTCGAAAACGAAGTGTTAAAAAAAAAATTGCTAGGAGAAATTTTTGTTGCAAATTACTTGTAGAATTGACTGGTACCGTATGGCAGACCAGTTAGGCTTACACCCTGTAGATCAAGGAGCTCCTTAATTTATTATTTTATTTTAATATTTTGCCAATTTATTCTCATTATAAATTTGTTGTGAAGAGTAACTGGATTTTGCTTTATTAATATATTATCCTAATACAATTTCTGGTGTTGCACTTTATTCTCAGTAATGTATAAAGCGGAAATGTTCATATTGATGCCACCCGATAAGATTTTTCCGTGGGATACTTACGAATATACGATTGTTTTCTTCATAAAGGCGCAACGTGCAAATAGTGATTTTCAAAAAAAAATGTCACAGCATACGAACCGAAAAACACCCCAACATGACTTTTTATTGATAAAAAGGCAAACGTGAACAAAATGCGAAAACTGGGCTTTGCAAACACTCCTTCGCCAAATTGCTGACGGGTTGTCTCCTCAGGGACACTATCAACTCATGGGAAACCTCTCAGTTTCCACCCAGAAGCCACCTACGTCGACAGATCTATAAAGAAAATGTTGACATTTGTCTTCGCTCGCATGGTTTGAAGGAATTGGAGTCTTAGGAGAGGGTTTGGATCACAGATCTACAGGAAGGCATTCTTCGGAAGAACCTAGGTCTTTGCTTGAACCACAAGGTTCAGGGAGATGGATCCGTCAGTCTTGTACCTGAGAGTAAAGTGTCCTCACAGCAATCAACTCCAAAAGAACTGACTTCAACCTCTGTCTTACAAAGTGGTCGACTCAGAGCGGCCAAGAACCTCTATACCGGGCAGAGCCATTGGAGCTCCAAAGCATCCCAAGTATAGATCCTGGACTTCCTTGGCATGACCTCAGCTTGGACAGGCGATACAACAACAACGGGAAGGTTGAAGTTACTGTTACTATATTGAAGTACTAACGTGCATAGTACAGAAAATTTGATAATAAAATATACTTGTTCAATCATTCTTGTTCTACTTGTTTAATCATCAGTTGATTCGATATGAAACGCCAAATACACTTGTGCATTAAGCGCTCTTCCTCACAACAAATGTTGTGAAAATGCACGAGAAATCAAAATTTGTAATAAAAATACGAATTCCAAAGAGCTAAATAAGTGAATAAGTGCTTGTACACTATCAAGGGCCACGTTATGGTGTAAGTTCAAATGGAATAACAAATATCATTATTACTGGCGAATTATTTTTCAGTGACTACGATTCAGGCACGCAAACTACTTCTTATGAATTCTCTTTCGAGTCGGGGCAGCAGTCACGTATCGTCACGCGATCTCCTGCTTTTCGCGCTTTCTTACAAAACGTTTTCCGTCAATCGGACTGAAAATTCTACTCAAACCTCTCCAAAGGCCTTCAAAAATAAAAATTTACTGACTGAAGTTGACAATGAATTGTTTTCAATGTTTCAGTAGAAGCTACTTGAAGGTAGAGAACACTAAGTCATACGGATTGGCATTACGAGTCTATACAAACCACGTAACTGTAAATACAAACCAATTTTCAGTGTGTTCCAGCGTTTCGTTTCCAGTACTTACTACAGAAATTCTATCATCAACCTGACAAAACATATTGTTTAGTAATGCATGCATTCCAGGGGACGTCCCATTGGATAAGCATTAGATCAGTTTAACCAGTTGTTAAGTGATAAAACTGTTTCACTCGATGTAATTTATTTATTACTTTAGGCAAGAAATACTGACTCCCCCCCCCTCTCACTCTTATCCACCATAACATTTCTAGCGGCATGGGAGCCTCGAATCTGAAGAGCATTTTAAAATCCATGATCTACGATACCCAACATGCGAATTCGAGTTCACCCCCCCCCCCCCCCCCCACCACCTCCTCACCAACGCCAACAATGGTGCCAGTCTGGCACCAAAGCGGAAATACGTCGTAACATTGAACTTTCATCTGTTAGTTTTGGTAGGCAGTCCGTCGAAGTTCACATCCGTATTCTAGGTGAAACACAAAAAAAAAAAGACACGAAATAAGCGGTTTATGGCATCATGGCACCATGTCCTGGCACCATGGTGGTACAGAGAATAATTCATGAAAGTCCGGAGGTATAATGAGAATTTTTCCACAATTTCAAAGCTTGGGTACAATTAGTAAGCAGTAAAGGAACCGAAATATTGAAAAATCGGATATTTTGTGAATATTATCCCCCCACTCACCCCCTCCCCTTGCGAATTTTGGTACTCTGGTAAAATCATGTACAACTCGGAAGTTATTTGAGTCAAACAAAAAAAGAAACACGCAAATCGGTTGGAAATTGAGGCCTGGGCAGAGTTTACAAGATTACGCACGCAAACGCACGTTTTTTAAGCATTAACCCCCCCCTTTCCCCCTCTTAAAAAGCAAAATCCGAAATTCCGGCGCCGTAGTGCACAACTAGATAGTATTCCGCGTCAAACGAAAAAAGAACCACGAAAATCGTTTGAGAACTAAGGCCTGGGCAGAGTACACAAGATTATGCCCAAAAACGCACGTTTTTCGAGCATTAACCCCCCCTTTCCTCCCCTTAAAAGGCAAAATTCGAAATTCCGGCGACGTAGTGCACAACTAGATAGTTTTCCGCGACGAACAAAAAAAGAACCAGGAAAATCGGTTGAGAACTAAGGCCTGTGCAGAGTACACAAGATTTTGTTACACACACACACACACACACACATACACACACACACACACACACACAGACATACACCTATGGTTTTTTTCGCGGATTTGGATTCAGAATGGTCTAAAACGGATTACTGTGTGGTTATTTTTTTTTTCTGTTGAGTGTTGTCCAACTTCACCCCAGATCGATCGCATAAGGACGCCCAAGTCTTACTGTGGGACGTCCTAAAAACACTAGTGTTGAACCCATCAGCTGATCTGACTGCCTTCCGATGGCGGTGTACAATACGATTTTTGGGGATCTGAATTCCTCCTGACCGATTGACTCTCATTATCAATACAAAATTCCATCCGGAGGTTTTAACAAATTGCAGCGCCCTAGATATACTGGAGAAGTAAATTTCATTGTTCATTCAGGTGATCTGGCTCACTCCCAAGTTCTTCCAATGACAGTGTACATAACGATTTTCATCTGATCTGACTTCCTCCTGATCACTTTGTGGTCTAAATGTCCTCTTGCAAAAAGAAAAAGGGTTAATATTTTGGCAGTGAGGGAGGAATGAGATGTTCGATCCTTCTCAACTCGTTACTCGTGACTTATTCAACTCCAACGTCCGTTGTTGTAAGAGTTGAACTGAATACAAAATGCGTCTACTTTTCGGAAGTTACAACGAATGGCGCCGTTTTACGAAATTCAACTTGCAAACTCGCATTTCCTCTCGTTTATGAAGTAAGGAACATTAAAGCAAGCTTAAACCCTTGAGCGCTTCAGACTGACATACATAAATTCGTGCTTGCTCATCTGGAGCATGACGACATATTCACCCCCCTCCATCTCTAACTATGAGACAAGTCAGCCAATTATAACTCCCCGCAGTTTATACTCCTCGACTCTCGCGCTGTCGCTAACTACATACCATTATTTTGAGGAAGGGTATTTTCTGGTGATAATCTTATCCTCAAATGTAGTTTCAACATCCTGCACGGTTCTGCATTAAATCAGTGCGATTATGCTTTCTCATCGACGGAAGAAATGTATTGTGTTAATTAGTACAGGAGGTATACATGAAAATCCCCAAAATCAAAGTTAATACAGAATGTGTTTTTATAGAGGTTTTTGTCGTTTGAAAATGTGTGTTATAACTTATAACTAAACTATAAATTATAATAGGGATAATGAAGCGCTTTCCCTTTGAATCAGATGAGATAAGCTCAGTTACCTACCTATTTTGGTAAAACTTGAGCTAATGCGATGCAGCTGATTCAAGGGAAAAATGCTTTACTGTCCTCAGTGGAAGAAAGATGAACTAAGGCTGCCGGTGTGATTTAGACGTTTGTATCTTATAACTTGTAAGATACAAACGTCTAAATCACACCGGCAGCCTTAGTTCATCTTTCTTCCACTGAGGACAGTAAAGCATTTTTCCCTTGAATCAGCTGCATCGCATTAGCTCAAGTTTTACCAAAATAGGTAGGTAACTGAGCTTATCTCATCTGATTCAAAGGGAAAGCGCTTCATTATCCCTAGCGGAGGATACATGAACTAATGCTGCCGGTGTGGTTTAGACACTCGTTTGTAAGATCTCTTGGTGATGAGGTTAATTTATCTATTGGAGGGATACAGAAGTACCTAATACAGTCGAAAACCGTGAAAAAGACTGTTCATTCTGAATATCAAACTGAGCTCCTCTCTGATCAGGTAGGTGAGCTTAATTTACATTTGGTGGACCCAAGAAGTTGAAATTTCACAGGGTGCCTTTTTAAGACCGTTGAATCTGAATTACCACCTGAGCTCCTTCCTGATGAGCTGGGTAAGCTAAATTTGCATTAGGTGGATCCAAGAAATTTAAATTTCACAGGGAGCCTATTTAAGACTGTTTCTCATCAAATTAAGATCATATTAAGGGAACCCAGCAGCTAGTACTAAAGTGGGTCGGCAGACCCATTTTTGTGCCCCTAGATCTTGAACACGGTTCAGTCTATTGAAATGAAATTTTTTCCCAGTGGTAGTACATGTAGTCGTCTTCACTTTAGTCTGATGGATTTTGAAAATTTCAATTTATAGCTCAGGTATGATTTTTCAAAAATTCCTTTTTTTTATCTGCATTTTTTCAACTTCAAAAATTTTTTTTAAACCTTATAGTTGAAATTTTGAGAAACCATCCGACTAAAGTGGAGTTCAATAATAGCAGATTCGAGGAAAAATTAGGGGAACACGATGACAACAATGACTTCAAACATGCAAAAAATGATAGAAAGTGAAGAAGAATAAGAAAGAAGGTTATTTTCAATCAGGTTTGTTATCTTTTTTTGCCGTTTTTGTTATTGTTAGTTGGTTTTTTCTCCCAAGTTTCGTGTATTCAACGTATTAAATCCGCGCCGGCTAACACCTACTTCCCCAACTTTGAACTAATTTTTCTACCAGTTCTAATTGTGCAAAATTCAAAAATAATACACCAGTTTGTCCGCATTTAAATAAAGATTTTTTAAATGTAAAAAACCGAAAATCGATTTTTTTTTTTCATTTTTTCCCTGCTGGGTTCCCTTAAGTCGGTCGGTTCATTTGTCTGCGGTTAATTTTTCACTCCGGATTACCTTCAGATTTTGATGGTTTTCAGGGAGTTGGACAGTCATATATTCACATCTTACCCACCAATTTTTTTGGTTTTCCTGAATGATGAATCCCTCACTATCTCTCAAAGATTGCGGTTGGCCACATGAGGATCATCAGGTGAGAAACCGAAAAATCAAGAGCATAATCAAAAACCGATTTCTATGTTTAATATGTCAACATTTTTCAGTAGTCAATTAAAAAATACTGCCCATTATTACACTACGATCTATTATTTTTATACATATCAACCGTTTGCAAAGGTCATATTTCATTGTTCATGCTGTTGTAATAATAAATATAATAAAAAACCCAATATCGTACACAGATTGAAGAAAGAGACAGTCGTCATTTTTCAGCCTTTTGCTGCATCCTGGCGCTGAGTGGTGGAACTAGAACATTCATCGAGTAAAAACTAGACTTTCTCCATTCTCGTTCTTCTCCTTTCTAACTCCCCACCCCTACAACTGACATTTCCCCTTCATCCACTCCATCCTTGCCCTACCACCTCTTCTGGGCAAATCGTGACATTTTTGTAGCAGACAAATTTTATCCTTGTCCAAATGTTTCGTTTTCAGCCACGAAATATAATATTTTCAAAAGCTTTTGTTATACCTCTGACGTAGGTAAACTACGTACACACATCGCTTCGTTGTATCATCGTTTCTCCATTTCCCTCCTAATCCCAAAATCCTCGCTATTATCTCCCGAGCTGGGATCTGGCAACAGATGGTCGGCCTTCTCTTACAAAGTCATTAGTTACACTGCATCTTCATTAGCCCCATCCCTCCTACCTTCAGCCCCCCGCCCTACTCCAGTTTCAAAAGGGTTTTTCGCTCTGCGCTCTGATGACGCTCAAGCGGCAAACAATGAGAAGTGAGAACTAGCCTCGCTCTCCTCTCCCCCTGAGGTCCTACGTCACAATAAACTCTCTCAGACTACACAGACACAATAAACTCTAATTCAGACCCTCCCCACCCCTACCATCACCACCACACTACTTCTTCTTGATTCATCCTATTACAGTCGAGAAACAAAATAAATCCTCATGAATAATATTTACATCGATGATAACACTAGATTACAAAATTTAGGGGTGGTCTGGCTGCCTCGTTCTTTCATCACTTTTCTTGAGGTATTTGGTGCGCTGAATCCGAATCTGACGTCAGTTTTTTTTGTTTATGTCGGATTTTCAAGATATAGCTAGTTTTAAGATTTTTCTAGTTCTCACTTTTCTTCATTTTTTAGTGAAACTCATCTTGCTCAAATCTCCTCAAAAAGTACTCAGACTTATAGGAAATTTCATGTAGAATCCGAATATGTACTTAGTTTTTAAGTAAACTGTGTTAAACCCCCTATTTTCCACAAAATGTATCAAAAAACACCGGTTCTCAACGTTTTTTCTTCGGGTTTTCCCTTACATTTTGCCACTTGAAACAAAAATTAAGGCTGAAAAAATTTTCTCGGGCTTTTAATTTGTAGAGGGGACACCCCAGAGGAGAATGAGACCAATCGCAGCCTCCAACCCATTAATATCGAAGGAAGGAGCTTTTTCATGGTACTGAGATGAAAATTCACAAAAACCGTTAATTAATTTTTCGAGATAAGTATGTGCGTTCCTAAATCTGTTTTCCTCAAATGGATTTTCCTTTCTTCTACATTTTTTATACTTGGCTCCTATTAAGAGTAAGATCGAAAATAGGTACTCATAGGGGGAGTAAATCATAATTGGGAAACTCTTGTTTTGTTGAGTGATTTTAATTCAGTTTTACAAACGAAACACAATAAACTGCGGAAAAGTTAACGGAGTAAATCTGTTTCATGGCTCACAAGGAATCAAAAGTTGGTACAATGTTTGGTTATTCCTCCACCTCAGAGGTTCCACCAAGATATGAAAACCATGGAAGAACGGTACAAAGGGTATTGCGACGTTCACATGGTGGCGGACTATTGTTGGACCTTAAAAAGAGATTTACCTCAGGCGGCGAAGTTTTCTCTACATAGATGCCGGCGATGAAACCTCTGAGGTGGAGGAATAACCAAACACTGTACCAACTTTTGATTCCTTGTGAGCCATGAAACAGATTTACACCGTCAACTTTTCTGCAGTTTATTGTGTTTCGTTTGTAAAACTGAATTAAAATCACTCAACAAAACACGAGTTTCCCAATTATGATTTACTTTCCCTTTGAGTATCTATTTTCGATCTTACTCCTAATAGGTGACAAGCATAAAAACTGTAGAAGAAAGGAAAATCCATTTGAGGAAAACAGATTTAGGAACGCACATACTTATCTCGAAAAATTAATTAACGGTTTTTGTGAATTTTCATCTCAGTGCCATGAAAAAGCTCATTCCTTCGATATTAATGGGTTTAGGAGGCTGCGATTGGTCTCATTCTCCTCAGGGGTGTCCCCCCCACAAAGTAAAAGCCCGAGAAAATTTTTTTTAGCCTTAATTTTTTTTTCAAGTGGCAAAATGTAAGGGAAAACCCGAAGAAAAAACGTTGAGAACCGGTTTTTTTGATACGGTTTGTGGAAAATAGGGGGTTTAACACAGTTTACTTAAAAACTAAGTACATATTCGGATTCTACATGAAATCTCCTATAAGTCTGAGTACTTTTTGAGGAGATTTGAGCAAGATGAGTGCTCACTAAAAAATGAAGAAAAGTGAGAACTAGAAAAATCTTAAAACTAGCTATATCTTGAAAATCCGACATAAACAAAAAGCTGACGTCAGATTCGGATTCAGCGCACCAAATACCATAAGGAAAGTGATGAAAGAACGAGGCAGCCAGACCACCCCTAAATTTTGTAATCTAGTGTAATTAACTCTCAAAACTCTTTCAAGTAAGAAGCCTAGTTCATAACACTATTAAAGTGTTCTGAATGGTAAAAATTAACGATAATCTTCAATTTAGCTTACAAGATGGTACCTGTAGTGAAATCTGTCCAGAAACATTGCTTGTACCGTAGAGAGAAATTGAATGACCCAAAGGTAAGTTTCGAACGGAGGATGTAGTAAAATTTGATTCAGAAATACAAAGTCATTTAAGCTAGCAGAAAATTGTCGTTTTGGTTAGAAGTACAACTAGCCGAACAGTTGAAGAGTCAGAACTATTTCAGGCTTTAGCATTTATGGTACCACCTCTGGAAATACAAGGGGGCTGCTAATCAAAACGCTGCAAATTATTACACAATGGTTTATCATTTTTCTATACCTATAGATCACTCGTCTACAAAATCACCAACCATCCAATATGAAGCAAAGAAAAAAAAAATATATATCAAAAAAATTTAAAGAAAAATCTTTTGATTTGGTGGTCTTTTGGTTGGTGATTTTTCACCAACCATCGATCGCATTTCGGTCAGCTCTAATTTGAACGGAGATTAGGCCTCTTTTGCGATTCACACTCGTGTTTTGATTTATATATATATATTTCAATATAAACCCTTAAATTTTCTTAGGGAGCGAACGGTTTGTCCTACAGAGCTCGGCGTGGTCTCAAAAAATTCTAAAAATTCTATAGAATCTCAAATTGAAGGAAAAACAATACCTTTATATCAAAATTTGTTGAGTTAGGGCGTTTTCAAAATTTCAAAATTGATTTTGGAACCCTTAGAAGTGACCTACATCAACCAAAAGCTTCGGGGCACAACTACACCCCAAATGGAGCCTACATACCAAATTTCATCAAAATCGGTCAATGCTACGTGGCAAAATTGCCGCGTACGGCGGACGGCGGACGGACGGCCAAATTTTTATTCGATTTTTGGATTCTACGTACCTTGAAACGTAAACCATCAAATTTTGAGGGGGTGTTAAAATTGTTTTTTTCTTGGTCGATTCCAAAGGTTCATTATTGAAAATAATAAACCAAAACTAGATCTTCAAACATCATTTCCCTCCACAAATTACATGGTAAACATACAAAATTAATAACCATTGGAAAGCTGACAATCTGGGGATTGTTTTTCTCTGAATAGCGCCCATCAAAATAGGAAAAAATTCAAAATGAAAAATTAGTTCAAAAAAGTTTAGAACTTTGCTTTTTGACTTGATGTTTTGAAAATGCTTTAAAGATTTTGATTTTACACTTAGTAAGTAGTTTGAAAATTTAACGCTCTTTCCAACGATATCCTCAAGTATGAATTTACTTGGCAAATAACGAGAATTATGGCAGTTTTTGTGGCATTAGGTCAAAAACACTGAAAAATCGTAAAGTTGAAAAAAATTGGGAAAATAAGGAGTTAAAACAAAATTGTTAAGAGAATATTTTTCGTTGGAAATACATAGTAGACTCGATCCTTGAAGTATGAGTTCCCTCAACAGTACACTCTGTATAATAGATGAACACAAATTATTCAATAGGATTGGTTGTTGGGTCATTATTAGAGTAATTTCAGAGAGAGAAAGGACCAGCTTGCTTAGAGGAAGGAGTTGGTTATTTGGTTATTGATCCAGACGTGTCGAGGGTTAAGAAACCCGAAGTTCATCAAGTAAGAAGTGGGGTTTCCCTGTTTTTGCTGTGGGCGACAAAACAGAATCAACATCTCATTTTCCAACACCAGTTGTTGGGATGAAACCTAATGCACGATTTTCGAATGAAAGGTTCTTTTTTTGTGTCAACTGAAAGAAAGAATAAATTTTTCAAAAACATACAAAACATGGTAGCTAGTTTAGATTTACGGTAAAATCCAAATTTAAAACACAAGTAATTTCGAGTAAAAAAAAAAACGCTTGAATAGGAATTTGCAACATTTTGGGACATTTTATATCAGTATATCATTTATGCAAAAGTTTAGGGTTTTCCAACGAATGATGAACGATTTTTCTACGAACACGAATGACGAAGATATTTGGGGTCTAGTTGTGCTCCGATGATTTTGGTTGATGTCAGTCACCAGGTTTGAAATTTTGAAAACGCCCTTACTCAAAATATTTTGATATAATGGTATTGTTTTTCCTTCAATTTAAGATAGTATTGAATTTTTAGAATTTTTAGAGATCATGCGGAGCCCTGTTGGACAAACCGTTCGCTCCCTACGAGAATTTAAGGGTAAGACTTACGATAAATCAGAAACACGAGTGTGAATCGCAAAAGAGGTCAAATCTCCGTTCAAATGTTAGCTGACCGAAATACGATCGATGTTTTTCTTCAAGTTGGTTGGTGCTAGTAATGGTAAAGCCGTGTTCTCTGCAGACGAGTGATCTATACAGAAAAATAATAAACCGTTGTGTAATAATTTGCAGCGTTTCCGTTTATCTGCCAAAGTAAAGACATGAAATGTCAAAAACTAACTGTAACGACCAATTTTGTGACGCTTTTTTGTTACGTTTTTTCGTTTATGAGCCAAAGTAAAGGCATAACAGTTTTGAGACGCTTTTTTGTTGTGTTTCTTATTTTATGTGCCAAAGTAAAGATATAAAATGTCAACCAAAGTAAAGACATGAAATGTCAAAAACTGACGCTTTTTCGTGACCGATTTTGTAACGTTTTTTCGTTAGTGTGCCAAAGTAAAGACATAAATAATGTCAGAAATGTGGTGTAGATATTTCGACCAGGATGTATGTATCGTCTACGGGAGATAGTCGAAACTTCAGCGAAAACATCCTTGTGAAGGAGGGGATTTCTTTCCCACTCTTCAACCTTCTCCAACCGAGAGAGGAGGATAAACGGCTTCAACTGGTTTCCCCAGGTAGGTCTATCATTGTTCTCCACTATTTCCTACTCTGGTTAGCTATTTTTTCAATAACTTCATCATACCTGTTCAGGAAATGTATGAAAAACCAGCTTATTATTGACATTTTCATGTCTTTGCTTTGGCACATAAACTGAAAAATCGTCACGAAAACTAAGCAAGTCTTGCTCAAGCGACCAATAAATAAATGAAATAGACTCACTGTGTTGCGTAGAGAACAATCAACTGTTTTCTTATTTTGATGCTTGGGTACATGAACTAACAACCTTACTTCACTACCTTGTTGTGTAGTGGTTGACATGAAAATGTCCCAATGTGTTGCAGACTCGTATGCAAGCATTTAAAATTGAGTTTCTTCAAAAGACTACTTTCGAATCGAATGTGAAGCGTTTAGTTCAACCTTGAAAAGTGAAAACTAAGTTTTGGTTTATTATTTTCAATAATGAACCTTTGGAATCGACCAAGAAAAAGAAAATTTTAACACCCCCTCAAAATTTGATGGTTTACGTTTCAAGGTACGTAGAATCCAAAAATCGAATAAAAATTTGGCCGTCCGTCCGCCGTCCGCCGTACGCGGCACTTTTGCCACTTAGCATTGACCGATTTTGATGAAATTTGGTATGTAGGCTCCATTTGGGGTCTAGTTGTGCCCCGAAGCTTTTGGTTGATGTAGGTCAATTCTAAGGGTTCCAAAATTAATTTTGAAATTTTGAAAACGCCCTAACTCAAAAAATTTCGATATAAAGGTATTGTTTTTCCTTCAATTTAAGATTCTATAGAATTTTTAGAATTTTTTGAGACCACGCGGAGCTCTGTAGGACAAACCGTTCGCTCCCTACGAAAATTTAAGGGTTTACATTGAAATATATATATATAAAAATCAAAACACGAGGGTGAATCGCAAAAGAGGCCTAATCTCCGTTCAAATTAGAGCTGCCCGAAATGCGATCGATGGTTGGTAATTTTGATTTTTTTAAATTTTTTTAAAAATTTTTTTTATTTTTTATTTTTTATTTTTTCCTTTATATTGGATGGTTGGTGATTTTGTAGACGAGTGATCTATATAGAAAAATAATAAACCATTGTGTAATAATTTGCAGCGTTTTTCATTAAAAGACTTACTCCAGGCAGTAGGTGCAGACACTCACCTGAAAATTCAAAAATGATCAAATCAACTTGATTTTTAGCCAGTTAGATTTCGAAGAAAATGTAGCTATTGCAATTAACTAATAGACAATCTTTAACATGGACCTGTTGGAATTTTTGTCACCTATAACCAATTTATAATAATTCTAAAACACCTTCCTGAAGTTTCTCCAAAAGTCAAAGGTACTTCATAAATGGTGTATCACTTTCTACCTCCGTTACTTGTGGAGAATTCAAAAAAATTATCGGAGTGACCTCCCATTAATTTTTTGCCTCATAAGGATGGAAAAAGAGCAATTTTTAGCTAAAAACAACCAAATATTCAGCCGCCGTTCAGAAAAATTCCAGTCAAATTAAAAACGTCTGCCAAGTGGGTGTGGCACATAGCTTCCTCGTATCCATAACCCGATTATATAGATGATCCGATGCATAGTAGATAATCTCAAAACACCACTCTCTAAGTACCTTTCACTAACCTCATAGGGGACCATCTACACGCTAATCTGGACAATCCAAGAAAATTTCATCAAATTCGGATGAAAAATGTAAGTGTTATGGCTGTTACAGGGATTTTACGTTTGCGCATGCGCAGTGGCTACTATCAGTCCGGGGGTGATGATCTTCATTGGGGACCATCCACAATCTAATCCGCATCATCACTGAAAATTTCATTGAAATCGGATGGAAAATGTAGAAGTTATGGCCGTTACAAGGAAATTCACGTTTGCGCATGCGCAGTGGCTACTATCAGTCCGAAGGTGGTGATTTTCATAGGGGACCATCTACAACCTAATTCGCATAATCCCTGAAAATATCATTGAAATCGGGTAGAAAATGTGGAAGTTATGGCTGTTATAAGGAAATTCACGTTTGCACATGCGCAGTGGCTACTATCAGTCCGAAGGTGGTGATTTTCATAGGAGACCATCTAAATACTAATTTGTAATGTCCCTGAAAATTTCATTGAAATCGGATGGAAAATGTCGAAGTTATGGCCGTTACAAGGAATTCACGTTTGCGCATGCGCAGTCGCTTCTATCAGTCCGGGGATAATGATTTTCATAGGGGACCGTCTACACGCCAACCCGCACAATCCCTGAAAATTTCATAGAAATCGGACAATAACTTCGTATAGTTATGCGCGTTACAAGGAATTCATGACAGACACACAGACAGACAGACAGACACGGAACCAAAATTGTTCAGAAAGGTCTAAAACGCAAAACGCGAGTGAAAATTTTGATTTTGGAGAACTTTTTTTTTTCATCCTTGAAAAGTGAAAACAAAGCTTCCGCTACCTTGGTAGACTCGGAAGCAAAATGAATACCACCTTGTGATTCAATGTCGAAAAGAATTGGAAAAGCATGTGCCAGATTTGGGGTTCTCCAAAACTCAATTCAGTGCGGGTTGCGCAATTTTGAGCGTTTACGAACCGGGTTGCGCGCAATAAAAAAAAAAATCAAGTTTTTTTTTGTGTGATATACTTTTTATTGCGACTGAAACAAGATTTTTACAATAATTGCTGTGAATTGTTCATTTAGCAATATTTGTTTGCATAGCAATTCTAAGCACAATATAAGATGCTTTCCATGGCGGTTTCCATGAGGATAAAAGGCCTTAGGAAACAAGTCCGAAGACTCGGACTGGAGGACGGAGCAGCAAATTGGCTCCCACAAGACTAACGCCTCACACATTCACGCTCGCTTGCTCGAACGCTCGCAAAAAAAAAAAAACCTTTGGCATAAATCAATTTGAATTTTTGGCAAACTTTTGGCATACCAATTTGAACTTTTGGCAACTCAGTTTGAACTTTCGGAAAATCCATTACGTTTCGACAACTACTGGAGTCCTTGTCCACCTTTATTCCTTCTACAATGTTCAATAAAGTGTTTTTTCTCTCATCAAAAAGATATATGTATATATATGTAAGATAGGTTGTTCCGCAACAACTAGTCCATGTTTTTGCAGAAACAATATCAGCGGTTTTCACTGTTAGCACTATCACTAATTACTCAGCATTATCAATTCCAATGGTTTTGCTTCCGAGTCTACCAAGGTAGCGGAAGCTTTGTTTTCACTTTTCAAGGACGAAAAAAAAAGTTCTCCATAATCAAAATTTCCACTCGCGTTTTGCGTTTTAGACCTTTCTGAACAATTTTGGTTCCGTGTCTGTGTGTCTGTCTGTCTGTCTGTCATGAATTCCTTGTAACGCGCATAACTATACGAAGTTATTGTCCGATTTCTATGAAATTTTCAGGGATTGTGCGGGTTGGTGTGTAGACGGTCCCCTATGAAAATCATCATCCCCTGACTGATAGAAGCGACTGCGCATGCGCAAACGTGAATTCCTTATAGCGGCCATAACTTCTACATTTCCCATCCGATTTCAATGAAATTTTCAGGGATGTTACAGATTAGTATTTAAATGGTCCCCTATGAAAATCATCACCTTCGGACTGGTAGTAGCCACTGCGCATGCGCAAACGTGAATTTCCTTGTAACGGCCATAACTTCCACATTTTCCACCCGATTTCAATGAAATTTTCAGGGATTATGTGGATTAGGTTGTGGATAGTCCCCTATGAAAATCATCATCCCCAGACCGATAGAAGCGACTGCGCATGCGCAAACGTAAATTCCTTGTAACAGCCGTAACTTCAACTGTCCCCCAGGGGTCGCGGGTTCGAATCCCAGCCGAGGCTAAGTATTTTTTTGATCCAATCACATACTTCTACTCACTTAATTTTTCATCCGAATTTGATGAAATTTTCTAGGATTGTCCAGATTAGCGTGTAGATGGTCCCCTATGAGGGTAGTGGAAGGTACTTAGAGATTGGTGTTTTGAGATTAACAACTATGCATCTGATCGTCTATATTATCGGGTTATGGATACGAGGAAGCTATGTGCCACACCCACTTGGCAGACGTTTTTCGTTTGAGGCGTATAAGTTTTCCTTGCTTGTCTAGAACGGGGATCATTTCAAAAATGGAAACTTTGAAAATTTGCTAATCCACTCAAACTACACCAATGAGATTTTCAATGACTCAGTCTCGTGGTAGAGTTCGTTTTACAATCAGTATCGATGTATGATGGTACACCGTACGTGTTATGAACATTATTTGGTTTATTATTTTCAATAATGAACCTTTGGAATCGACCAAGAAAAAAAAAGTCTGCCAAGTGGGTGTGGCACATAGCTTCCTCGTATCCATAACCCGATTGTATAGATGATCCGATGCATAGTAGTTAATCTCAAAACACCAATCTCTAAGTACCTTTCACTACCCTCATAGGGGACCATCTACTCGCTAATCTCGACAATCCTAGAAAATTTCATCAAATTCGGATGAAAAATGTAAATGTTATGGCTGTTACGAGGATTTTACGTATGCGCATGCGCAGAGGCTTCTGTACATTTCAAGGCCTTGATTTTCATTGGGGACCATCTACAACCTAATCCGCATAATCCCTGAAAATTTCATCCCTGAAAATTTCATCGAAATCGGGTAGAAAATGTTGAAATTATGGCCGTTACAAGGAAATTCACGTTTGCGCATGCGCAGTCGCTTCTATCTGTCCGAGGATGATGATTTTCATAGGGGACCGTCTACACACCAACCCGCACAATCCCTGAAAATTTCATAGAAATCGGACAATAACTTCGTATAGTTATGCGCGTTACAAGGATTTCATGACAGACACACAGACACGGAACCAGAATTGTTCAGAAAGGTCTAAAACGCAAAACAAGAGTCGCAATTTTGATTTTGGAGAACTTTTTTTTCGTCCTTGAAAAGTGAAAACAAAGCTTCCGCTACCTTGGTAGACTCGGAAGCAAAAGTATAACCCTCACTCAAAATTTGTTAGTTCACCTTTCAAATTATGTAGAATCCGAAAATCGAACAAAAACTTTTCCCATAGACCGATTTTGATGAAATTTTGTATACCTAAGGGCTCCATTTGGGGTCTAGTTGTACCCCGAAGCTTTTGGTTGATGTCAATCAATTCCAAGGGGTGAAAATTAAGAGTTGAAATTTTCGAAAGTTGTCTAGCTCGAAAACCCTCGAAATAAAGGTATTGTTTTTCCCCAATTTTAAATAGTATTGAATTTTTAATGACCACGCGGAGCTCTGTTGGACAATCCGTTCGCTCCCTACGAGAACTAAGGGTTGGTCTTACGATAAATCGTAAACTCAAGTGTGAATCGCAAAAGAGGCCTAATCTCCGTTCAAATTTTAGCTGACCAAAATACGACCGCTGTTCGTTTCTTCGAGTTTTACTCAGTTTTGCGTCCTTAGCAACCAGTAATTAAATTTCTAAATGAAGAAATACTTTATTTTTCGAATGGAGTGTGAAGCTTTTATTACATCTGAATAAAATCGATTATGAAGCGAAAACTTAGTTGGTAGGTTAGCTGCTGGCGTGTGATGCGCAAAGAAAAATAATAAACCTTTGTGTAATAATTTGAGCGTTTTCAATCTCAAAACATGAACACTCGAGCGGGAAACTACAAAAACGATATCTGATAGGAGGGTGGAGACAAGCATTAGCTATCCAGGAACACAATAGGTCGGTGGTAGGATATTCCTAACAGTACCTACAGGTTTGAACCGATGGAAGATTCAGTAATTATTAGGACCATTAGGATACGAGGATACACGTGTAACCTGTGTTGGACTTGTGCTGTGGTCAACTTGCGGTGGGAGTAGAAAAACGGGATCAGTCTTGGAAACCCAAGGACGCCTAGGATCTGGTCTCCTCTTGCGAGGCAGAATAACATACATGCTCCCCACGAGATGTTCGCACGATTCTCTTGATTGCGAAGCAATTACTTCGCCGGCGATCCTGGGATTCCAGTCTTTATCCAACACCCGGATGTGTTGGATCGTTCATCCTGAAGATGTCTTAGAGTGCACTCTGTATTTCGAGAGTTTCTTCATATTAGTGCGGCTGTGTCAAATTTTGAAACTTAGTTTGTTAATTTTGTTGGATTACGAAAGGAAGTGGGTCTTCTGAAAACTGTTCCAAGGTGAGAGTAGAGTCAGATAATTTAGGTTATTTTGTTCAAGTCTACAGAGTAGTTGGAGGAAATTAAAGCCTCCTCATAAATACCATAACATGGACTTACAAAGTAGGTGTAAACTCGGCGCTTCGCCGAGGAAAGCATGGAACATGTTTTAGCCAAATTTAGTGCAAAACCTTTAGCTGTAGGTAGGTATAGATATAGAAATACTTAAGTCTATCAATAAAATGCATTAAAAAAATACTTAGCTACCTACCTATAAAAATATGCTTTCTCAATAATTGATTGTTGGCGTGCAAAAAAGCGCATTTTACAGCCCTTATTAATAGGGTAAGGGGCGAAAAATTGGCAACATGAGCTAGAATATAATGTTGTATAAATAAATAGCTTTTCAACGAGTGGTAAACTAATTCTGTAGGTTGGATAATACAAAAGTTATATTATTCCTAGCAACATATCTAAAATCCATCAAGGAAAACTGGGGTGTCGGAAAAGGCGCGTGACCGTCGCGCGTCCCCCTTCCGCGTAACGTTTTTCGGGTAGTTACCCTAGGGCAATGACATGTTCCATGTTAAAATTTGGGTCTTCCAGGAAACGTCACCTCCCATTTGCGTTTCAGAGCTTTTTGAACGACTTTGGTTTTGTGGTCAATACTTATCTCATGTATAACTTCTCGAAGTCATGGTCATGGTTTGATTGATGGCCAGAGTGCTTCACCCTGAAGTTTGAGTCAAAAAAATATTTTCATTGGGCATTCTTGTTGTATTGCAGGTCGATGCAGGACGCACAAATCCAAAAGCCTACTTTTGAACCTACCTGTATCGAGTTACAAGTTGTTGAATGCTGAGCCTCTGATTTTACTACCGAAGCAAAACTAAAGTTCAACAGCCAATATGGGCATTAATTACAATGTACTACCTTATGACCTAATCAAAAAATTAGTAGACATAAACCAGGGAAATATGACCCTCTATCAACTCATTGAAAAAGCTGAAGCATTGGATTTCGATGAATTTCGTCTGAGACTAATTACATCATTGACAAATCACTATACGGTGAATACGACACTCTTTGAGATAATTGGAGATTATGAAAAAGAACAATACTTTTATATGCTCATTAATTTGATCCTAATCGGCCTAACTAATGTGGTAACTGTGCTTGGTCTCGTCGGAAATATCATTTCTTTGATAGTTTGGAGCAGACCTCACCTCAGGTCGTCGACGTCGGTCGTTTTGATAGGTCTAGCAGTCTGTGACTCACTGGTCATTTTGTGCGGAAAGTTTTACGATTTCCCGAAGGACTACCTTGCACTGAAAGATTACAAAGGAGAATACTGTATTGATTCGATCGTCATCCTCTTGTATGACTTTTACGTGGCTTGGATACATTTTGTGTGTTTCTACCTGTATAGAGCAGCCCTGACTGCTTCCGTGTACTTAACGTTGGTAATTACCGTGGAAAGATTCATCTGCATTTGCTATCCTTTTCAATTCAAGGAGTGGTGTTCGTTCAGCCGGACTTGCAAATTTGTGGCGATCACCATAATTTTCTCGGTCATCTACCAATCGACCGTTTTCTGGGAATATCGGATAGTTGGCACTGTGAGATTGGAGCCAGGATACCCCATCATGGTTTGGTATGATATGAAAACTACCGAGTTATTCCTGGATCAGCATTATAATCAACTGAGGTACACTTGGCTGTATATATTCTTTGATTAACTTCTTCCTCTGACAAGTATCATCATAATGAACGCTATCACATGTATCAAGGTAAGATTGATTTCTGATCGAATCTTTGTTACTTAGATTGTGTATAAATTGGGGAACTAGAATGTTAAGGAATTCTGCACAACTGACCTCAAAATCCGATTCAGTCCTTTGAAAACTCGAGTGCCAATTTTAACATTTGAAAGAAAATGTTTGTTTTCGAATCTACCAAGATAGGTAATAGATGCATAATTTAAAATTCAATTTTATGAGAATTCTCCTGATGTATCTTTGAATCAAATAAATCTCAGATCATCAATGTCTGGGCTTGCTAGATATTAGTGAGAGCGAACGTTAAATCGTCCAAACCTAATCTTCCGATTCCGCTTACACTTCGGGGGGAAGTTGGTGAAGGACTTCACACTGACATAACAATCATAGTTAATTGTTCAAAAATAACTCAATTCAGATGTTGTTTTGTGATCGATGTTGTTCTGTTGCAGCTTAAAAGAATAAATAAGGAGAGAAGAACCATGACGAGTGTACAGAAGAACGAAAATAAGCTAACCACGATGACTCTATACGTAGTGGCGGAATTCCTAGTGTTCACCTCATTCAAAGGATTGATATCATTGAAAAGATTAAATCCACAACTACTCGCAGGATATGACATCGGTCAAAAATATTTAATAACGCAGGTGCCAGATCTTCTCAACACGTTAAATTCATCGGTTAATATCGTGACTTACGTTTCAAGTTGGCAACCGTTTCGGAAGACATTCATGAAAATGTTCTGTTGCCTGGAAACAGAAGACCGACGAAGGTCGGCAAGTCCCGGGAAAGACAATAAACGAGGACATCCACGAGAAGATGGGCAGAATACAACATCGTTCTAGTGCCGTTAGTGCTCTAAAACGGAAGCCGAAATCACGTAACATGAGACGTTCTGCTTTCTCACTATCCACAGTATGAAAACTTTGAATGAATTCGTACAGAATGAGGAAAAAATGTGAGATAAATGCCTGTCCTTTTCTTTGAATCAAAGTTTGAGGCATGAAAAAGCCCTCTGAAAACAAAATTTCACCTTATTTCGGAAACATCGAGTTTTTTTAATCGGAAATTTAACTATGAGAACCTCGATGTTTTCCAAATAAGGTAAAATATCCTGTTTATGGGGCTTTTTCATGCCTCAAAGAAAAGGTCAGGCATCAAACCGATGGGAAATTTAATGCTCTTTCCAACAGTATCCTCAAATTTTAAATTACACAGCAAGTTAAGAAAGTTATGACCAATTTAGTAACCTAAGTTCAAAATCACGAAAAATATTAAAATTGAAAAAAACCGTGAAAAACAAGGGGTATAAAAATGTCTAGGAGACATATTTTGTGGAAAATTCGTTGTAGAATCGACTCCTACAGTATGGCAGACCTTTTTGGCTTACACCCAGTACGACTATAATTTTATGAAATTTACATTTGTGTGGGTTTGCGCCATTATACGACCAATGGGTACTGCCTGGCTTTGGCGAGTGGGCTAACATGATCTTGTTTATAAATCAATTTTTTAATATTATTTATTATATACATGTTTGGCTAATTTTGTCAAATTTGCTTAAAAAAATCCACATTTTGAATGCTATTGGTTTACGTGCCAGGTAATCATATAGGCTAATATTATATCCTGAATTATGCTCAGCCATCTTTCTGGACGTGTCTCAAGCATTCGATAAAGTCTGGCACTAAGGCCTGAAATACAAACTGAAGAAGATGCTGCCCTATCAACATGTTGAGCTGCTCGAATCTTACGTATCAGACCGGTACTTTCGTATCAAACAGGACGATGCGTACTCAGTGCCAATGCAATGCTGGGGTGCCTCAAGGAAGTGTGCTGGGCCCACTCCTGTACCTTCTGTACACCAGCGACTTACTAGAAGTTGATCACAATACCACAACAACATTCGCAGACGACACTGTTGTCCTGGCAGTTGGTGACAGCAATGTTGAGTCAATATCAAAACTCAATAAATCCACCTCCGAAATCAGCCAATGGACTTCGAAGTGGAGGATCAGATTGAATGAGGCCAGGTTCTACCAGATTTTACCAACCGGAGAATTAACTATATCCCTACTTTCCTCATCAACGTGGCTGATCGGCCGACGTTCCACCATGACCATTGGCAACAAGCTGCTTCTGAACAATCAAGTGCTGAAACCAGTTTGGATGTATGGAGTGTAGTTGTGGGGCTGCTCAGCTCCAACCAATAGACAGATCATCCAACGTTAGCAGAACTACGAAAACGAAAACGTTGAAAATTAAGTTTAATAGTGAAGAACTTATTTTTAATACCTACATTATGTATAATGTTCATGTGATTTTCGGAGAAAATTATTGTATTGAAGCGTTCTTATTCGTCGTAATGATTTGTTAACCAATCTAAATCAAGACAAAATTGAAATTATCACATAGGTTTGTGAACATTTCATGATAAAAAGTTCATATAATTTTCTTGCATAGGTGTAGGTATTTTTCTAGAACTGCATAAAAATACGAAGCACATGTAAACTTGCAATGGGTGAATCAGAGAACATCAGGTTTTCCCCGCGCATTAGAGTAAGTGAGGGGATTCCTTCATAACAGATGATAACTGAGAAGATACACATAGAAAAACATGGGAAGTGTTGAGGAAAAAAACTAGTTAAACGACTGATAAATATTTACCAACAGAAATATTAGAGGGAAAATATTATTACTTCCTACAATGGTAAACACCGAGTTGTTCAGTCTGCCGTCGATTCAACTGGAGAGCTGGCAACGAACCAGGAATATCTCTCTCTGGTGAGTGTGGCACATAGCTTCCACGTAATTTATCAACATCGTGTTGAAGAACACTTATCCATATTTGTATGTAATGGATACTTTTTTAAACGAATTCTCTTGGACCTATCTATCATGAAAAAGTTTTTTATTCGAAAAATCATGACAAATTTGGTTTTATATCGGTCTAACTGGTACCTATATATGATTTCTTTTTCGGGGAAATTTAAACTAATATTGAACCACTTTGATGAAGTTTTAGAAAATGAACGGGCTCGGTAATACGCTGAAAACGTCAAATTCCTTGACCCGGGTAAAAATAAACAAAAATATTTTATGATTTTGATCAAATTCTCAGGTATTAGGTCTATCAGTCCCTAGAGATGATCGTCTATGAATTCTCGCCTTCATCTTAACAAACGCAGCATAATTTTATTGCAAACATGATCAGCTTTAAACAATTTCTGGGAATATAATAGCGCAATATCGATATCGCTTGGATTTGGAGGGTAGATAGAAGTTGGTTCGAGAATAGTTGCTGATGGATTTCACAGAAATTCAATTAGCGTGAGATTTCAGAGGGGATATCAGTAAAACCTGTTAGATCAACACATTTTGGTTTATTATTTTCAATATTGAACGTTTGGAATCGACCAAGAAAAAAGAACACCAGTCCGCATAGAACGCGGAAGTCCGCATAGAAGCTAACATTTTAACGTAGATTAGGCCTTTTTGGTTTATTATTTTCAATAACGAACCTTTGGAATCGACCAAGAAAACAGTATTGACGTTAGGTCAAAAAACCTAGAAAAGCCAAAACTCTTTGAAACGCTTGCATACGAGTCTGCAACGCATTGGGACATTTTCATGTCTTTACCTATTGCTTTTTACCTCACTATAGGATTTTATAAACCACCCTCCGTTGTTGTCAGAATGTGAAACGAATCATTAACATAATAACTATCTATAGCTATTTGTTGTATTTTTCAAACTGCAGAGGCTACATACCAAATCTCAACTACCAACAGTTCATAGGAGAGGTAGGTACCATGTAAAGAGGTAGGTACTACGAAAGAGTGTAGATATATTATGTTACAAATTGACACAATTATTAATATTAAGAGGTAGGTACCTAATTTCAATAAAATAGACGATTCCGGATTAATTATCTTCTACACTCACGATCATTAGTTTGTAAACAAAATATGAGAACAGTTATGCCCATAGCTCCGCTATTCGTATAGTCAATATGTTATGGAGAACATGAAAATGTTCGTTAAATCGAGAGCTTTCCAACGAGTGGTGACCGATTTTTGTGGGTTAAAAAGTGTAGAAAAGGAACAAACCTAACAACGGGGTCGTTGTAAGCGGAAATCATTATAAAGGCACTGTAACACAATTTCGTTACGCAATTTCGTGACAGTTTTTTGTGCTATGTGCCAGGGCAAAGACATGAAAATGTCAAAAATTTTCAACACCACCTCAGAATTTGATGGTTTACGTTTCAAGGTACATAGAATCCAAAACGCTGCAAATTATTACACAACAGTTTATTATTTTTCTATATAGCTCACTCGTCTACAAAGCCACCAACCATCCAACACGAAGAAAAACATCGATCGCATTACGGTCAGCTTTAATTTGAACGGAGATTAGGCCTCTTCAGCGATTCACTCTCGTGTTTCTGATTTATCATACGTCAAACCCTTAAATTCTCGCAGGGAGCGAACGGTTTGTCCTACAGAGCTCCGCGTGGTCTCAAAAAATTCTAAAAATTCTATAAAATCTTAAATTCAAGGAAAAACAATACCTTTATATCGAAATTTATTGAGTTAGGGCGTTTTCGAAATTTCAAAATTCATTTTTGAACCCTTAGAAGTGACCTACATCAACCAAAATCTTCGGGGCACAACTAGACTCCAAATGGAGCCTACATACCAAATGTCATCAAAATCGGTCAATGCTAAGTGGCAAAAGTGCCGCGTACGGCGGACGGACGGCCAAATTTTTATTCGATTTTGGTTTATTATTTTCAATAATAAGCCTTTGGAATCGAGCAAGAAAAAAAGAATTTTACCCCCCCCCCCCTCAAAATTTGACGTTTTACGTTTCAAGGTAAGTAGAATCCCAAAATCGAATAAAAAAATTTCCGTCCGTCCGCCGTACGCCGTACGCGGCACTTTTCTTAGCAACACTGGACCGATTTGGTTCAAATTTGGTATATGGGCTCCATTTGGGGTCTAGTTGTGCCGCGAAGCTTTTGGTTGATGTCAGTCGCTTCTAAGGGGTGAAAATTAAGGGTTGAAATTTCCAAGAGTGCCCTAGCTCGAAAACTCTCCAAATAAAGGTATCGTTTTTTCACCAATTCCAAATAGTATTGAATTTTTAGAAATTTTTGAGACCACCCGGAGCTCTGTAGGACGAACCGTTCGGTCCCTACGAGTACTTGAAGGTTTTCCTTCGATAAAACAGAATCATGAGTGTGAATCGCAAAAGAGGTCTAAACTCCGTTCAAATTTTATCTGACTAAAATGCGATCGCTGTTCATTTCTTTGATTTGTAAACAGTTTTGCCTTCTGTGTAACCAGTAGTCAACTTTTCATATGAAGCTTTCTATTTTTCGAATCGAATGTGAAGCGTTTAGTTCTTTCTAATAAACTTGATTGTGAAGGTGTGAAGCAGTATGGTGTGGTAGGTAAAAAACGCTGCAAATTATTGTCCAAAGGTTTATTATTTTCTATATAGATCACCCTTCTGTTTTGATCACTGGTTCTCCATCAATAGCACCTAGCACCATCTGTATTCTCCCTTGACCTTCCCTCTCAAATTTCAGCTTCCTGCGTTCAATAGGATTGAAAATGGCTTCGGAACTCACTCCCTGATCAGTGCTCTTCTAGACGTCTCCAGCATTCAAGAAGATCTTCTTCACTCTTCAGATTACTGATCAGCTGAGTGAGCTCCGAAGCCATTTTCAATCCTATTGAATGGAAGTGCTCTTCCAGGCGTCTCTAGCATTCGAGGAGATCTTCTTCACTCTTCAGATCACTGATCAGCTGAATGATCACCGAAGCCATTTTCAATCCTATTGAACGCAGGAAGCTGAAATGTGAGAGGGAAGGTCAAGGGAGGATACAGATGGTGGTAGGAGCTATTGATGGAGAACCCGTGATCTATACAGAAGGGTGATCTATACAGAAAATAATAAACCTTTGGGCAATGATTTGCAGCTTTTTGGATTCTACGAACCTTGAAACGTAAACCATCAAATTTTGAGGGGGTGTTGAAAAAAAATTTTCTTGGTCGATTCCAAAGGTTTATTATTGAAAATAATAAACCAAAACTCGGCGCTTTGCGCCTCGGCGGGGGCTCCGCCCCCCTGCACCCCCCGGTTTATTTCTTTTTCCATACTCTGTATGAAATCATAGGAACACAGAATGTGTTTTTGCGATGCTAGTCATCCGTTAAATAAAAAACAACAATAATAAATGTGGAGTCTTTGGCAATAATAAAATAAATAATTGTTAGACATTTAATTTGGTCTAAAACCCTATAAATGTTGTATAAATAAATATGTAACTACAAGAAGAATACTATATAACTTGAGAGCTTTCCAACGAATGGTGAACAATTTCTGTGCAATGAACACTGCGGGAGTTCTATTTCCTTACCAACGGCTTGGTTGCACGTGAAAATCATTATAAAAGGCGCGTAACGGTTTTTTCTGTCGCTTTTTCGTGACGATTTTTTTCGGTAGATCATCGTAAAAACACATTCTGTGTTAAAACTGGAGTGTCGGAAAATCGGCGTGACCGTCGCGCTTCCCCCTTCCACGTAACGTTTTTCGGGTAGTTACCCTAGGGCAATAACATGTTCCCTGTTAAAATTTGGGTCTTCCAAAAAACGTCACCTCCCATTTGCGTTTCAGAGATTTTTGAACGACTTTGGTTTTGTGGTCAATACTTATCTCGTGTATAACTTCTCGAAGTCATGGTCATGGTTCGATTGATGGAATTTTCAAAATTGATGTGAAGCCTTTTTCGTAATTAGTAATTTCGTTATCAAACTGACAATCGATAGCTCGATTCCACCCAAAACTAGAAGGAAAGCACATTGACTTCATTACCATCCGATCAACAGAAGCAAAATTAGCTAACTGTAAGCTAAATGTAAGCTTAGTGAAAAATCGACAACATGATCGCAAACGACTTCGTAATCGTGTTATTGTTTGTAAACACAAAATCTACAAAATTGTCTTGAAAATCCAATTTTATATTGAGTGGAGCATGTTTACAATAATGCCACGCATCCATGTTATTAGACAACGGCGTTAACTGGTTTAATGAAACGGTTACCATGATACCACCAAGGTAATACCACCGGAAGATTATCTGGATTGGCGATCCCTCTAGAGCGGTATCGCGGGTCTTGATAATTTTCCGGGTTGGGCCGTTGGTGAACCCCGCTCCACTCAAGCTGGTAAGGCAGTAGGTAAGTAGCCATGAGCGAAATCATTAGAACCAATTCTGAACTCCCCTTAACAGCTGATGACGTGCGCGATGCCAGGAATGGCAGTTGGTCGAAAATTCAACATGAGATGGTTGTTTACTTTACCTTACTTCCATGTTATAAGATGCGAGGAAGCTTTACTGACAATCGAACTTGGCAGAACCTTTACTAGTGAGAGGGCCAGAGTGCTTCACCCTGAAGTTTGAGTCAAAAAAATATTTTCATTGGGCATTCTTATTGTGTTGCAGGTCGATGGAGGACGCACAAATCCAAAGGCCTACTTTTGAACCTACCTGTATCGAGTTACAAGTTGTTGAATGCTGAGCCTCTGATTTTACTACCGAAGCAAAACAAAAGTTCAACAGCCAATATGGGCATTAATTACAATTTGCTACCTTATGACCTAATCAAAAACTTAGTAGACATAAACCAGGGAAATGTGACCCTCTATCAACTCATTGAAAAAGCTAAAGCATTGATTTCCGATGATCCTCGTCTCGGACTAATTACATCATTGACAAATTACTATAGGGTGAATACGACAGTCCATGAGATAATTGGAGATTATGAAAAACATTTACGTATGAAAGACTTTTATACGCTCATTAATTTGATCCTAATCGGCCTAACTATTGTGGTAACTGTGCTTGGTCTCGTCGGAAATATCATTTCTTTGATAGTTTGGAGCAGACCTCACCTCAGGTCGTCGACGTCGGTCGTTTTGATCGGTCTAGCAGTCTGTGACTCACTGGTCATTTTGTGCGGAAGGGTTTTCAATTTACCGAAGAACTACCTTGTACTGAAAGATTACAAAGCTCAAATTTCAGCTTCCTGCGTTCAATAGGATTGAAAATGGCTTCGGAGCTCACTCAGCTGATCAGTGATCCGAAGAGTGAAGAAGATCTTCTCGAATGCTGAAGACGCCTGGAAGAGCACTGTTCAGCTGAGTGAGCTCCGAAGCCATTTTCAATCCTATTGAACGCAGGAAGCTGAAATTTGAGAGGGAAGGTCAAGGGAGAATACAGATGGTGGTAGGTGCTATTGATGGAGAACCAGTGATCTATACAGAAGGGTGATCTATATAGAAAATAATAAACCTTTGGACAATAATTTGCAGCGTTTTTTACCTACCATACTGCTTCACACCTTCACAATCAAGTTCATTAGAAAGAACTAAACGCTTCACATTCGATTCGAAAAATAGAAAGCTTCATATGGAAAGTTGATTACTGGTTACGCAGAAGGCAAAACTGTATACAAATCAAAGAAATGAACAGCGATCGCATTTTAGTCAGATGAAATTTGAACGGCGATTAGACCTCTTTTGCGATTCACACTCATGATTCTGTTTTATCGAAGGAAAACCTTCAAGTACTCGTAGAGACCGAACGGTTTGTCCTACAGAGCTCCGGGTGGTCTCAAAAATTTTTAAAAATTCAATACTATTTGGAATTGGTGGAAACACGATACCTTTATTTAGAGAGTTTTCGAGCTAGGGCACTCTTGAAAATTTCAACCCTTAATTTTCACCCCTTCACTGACATCAACCAAAAGCTTCGCGGCACAACTAGACCCCAAATGGAGCCCATATACCAAATTTGAACCAAATCGGTCCAGTGTTGCTAAGAAAAATGCCGCGTACGGCGTACGGCGGACGGACGGATATTTTTTTATTCGATTTTCGGATTCTACGTACCTTGAAACGTAAAACATCAAATTTTGAGGGGGGGTTAAAACTTTTTTTTTCTTGCTCGATTCCAAAGGCTTATTATTGAAAATAATAAACCAAAATTCAATGTTATGAGAATTCTCCTGATGTCTCCTTCCTAATTAATTGAGTATTAAGTAGTCTTCCGATTCCGCTCACACTTCGGGGGGAAGTTGGTGAAGGACTTCACACTGACATAACAATCATAGTTAATTGTTCAAAAATAACTCAATTTAGATGTTGTTTTGTGATCGATGTTGTTTTTTTGCAGCTGAAAAGGATAAATAAGGAAAGAAGAACCATGACGAGTGTACAGAAGAACGAAAATAAGCTCACCACGATGACTCTATACGTGGTGGCGGAATTCCTAGTGTTCACCTCATTCAAAGGATTGATATCATTGATAAGATTAAAGCCACATATGCTTGGAGTATATGAAATCGAACAATATCATTTATTAATCCAGGTGCCAGATCTTCTCAACACGTTAAATTCATCAGTTAATTTCGTGACTTACGTTTCAAGTTGGCAACCATTTCGGAAGACATTCATGAAAATGTTCTGTTGCCTGGAAATAGAAGACCGACGAAGGTCGGCAGGTCCCGGGAGAGACAATAAAGGAGGACATCCACGAGAAGATGGGCAGAAAACAACATCGTTCTAGTGCTTAGTGCTCTAAAACGGAAGCCGAAATCAAGTAACCTGAGACATTCTGCTTTCTCACTATCCATAGTATGAAAACTTTGAATGAATTCGTACAGAAGGACGAAAAAATGTGAGATAAATGTCTGACCTTTTCTTTGAATCAAAGTTTGAGGCATGAAAAGCCCCCTGAAAACGAAATGTTACCTTATTTCGGAAACATCGAGTTTTTCAATCGGAAATTTAACTATGAGAACCTCGATGTTCTCCAAATAAGGTAAAATATCTTTTTTATGGGGCTTTTTCATGCCTCAAAGAAAAGGTCAGGCATCTAACCGATAGGAAATTTAATGCTCTTTCCAACAGTATCCTCAAATTTTAAATCACACAGCAAATTAAGGGAGTTATGTAAGCTGTAAAGCTCCTTGATGTGAAAGATCTTACTAGACGTCTTACGTGGACGTATGAACTTGTATGAACTTGTCTATGACAAAACGTATGAACTTGTCTAAAACCGCATGAACTTGTGTAGGAAGTGAATGTGATAGTTTCGAGACACACGGGACAAAGTTATGCATCTTAGATCCTGAAAAATGTATCGTAGTAATGTAAGTCAGATTTATATTGTTATTGAGTTTACTCGGTGCAATAAAAGCTTTATAATTTAAAAAAATTATTCTCACCAGAGATAGTTTCTAAAGAAAATTCAGTATAGAAACTAAAAAATTCAGTCCAAGTACATTATCTTCACTTTTGAACATACTCGGAATAGAGTCGTAACAATTCAGACTTATTTATTACATCACGGTTGGATCAATAAGTCACGATGCACACGAAAGAATTAGAAATTATCAACATAATCGAAAACGACTCTCAATCTTATGGCTATTTATCAACACAAAAAAATCTTGGAAATTTAGTTTAATAGTGAGGAATTTATTTTTAATACCTACCTTATGTATATTGTTCATGTGATTTTCGGAGAAAATTATTGTATTGAAGCGTTCTTATTCGTCGTAATGATTTGTTAACCAATCTAAATCAAGACAAAATTGAAATTGTCACATAGGTTTGGGAACATTTCATGATAAAAAGTTCATATAATTTTCTTGCATAGGTGTAAGTATTTTTCTAGAACTGCATAAAAATACGAGGCTCATGTCAACCTGCATGTAATATCTGGAAAGACCTTGCAATGGGTGAATCAGAGAACATCAGGTTTTCCCCGCGCATTACAGTAAGTGAGGGGATTCCTTCATAACAGATAATAACTGAGAAGATACACATAGAAAAACATGGGAAGTGTTGAGGAAAAAAATAAGTTGAACGACTGAAAAATATTTACCAACAGAAATATTAGAGGGAAAATATTATTACTTCCTAGAATGGTAAACACCGAGTTGTTTAGTCTGCCGTCGATTCAACTGGAGAGCTGGCAACGAACCAGGAATATCTCTCTCTGGTGAGTGTGGCACATTGCTTCCTCGTAATTTATCAACATCGTGTTGAAGAACACTTATCCATATTTGTATGTAATGGATACTTTTTTAAATAAATTCTCCTGGACCTATCTATCATGAAAAAGTTTTTTATTCGAAAAATCATGACAAATTTGGTTTTATATCGGTCTAACTGATATATATGATTTCTTTTTCGGGGAAATTTAAACTAATATTGAAAAACTTCGATGAAGTTTTAGAAAATGAACGGGCTCGCAAATACGCTGAAAACGTCAAATTCCTTGACCCGGGTAAAAATAAACAAAAATATTTTTCATGATTTTGATCAAATTCTCAGGTATTAGGTCTATCAGTCCCTAGAGATGGTCGTCTATGAATTCTCGCCTTCACCAAAACAGACGCAGCATGATTATATTGTAAACATGATCTTCTTTAAACAGTTTCTGGGAATATAATAGCGCAACATCGATATCGCTTGGATTTTGAGGGTAGATAGAAGTTTGTTCGAGAATAGTTGCTGATGGATTTCACAGAAATTCAATTGGCGTGAGATTTCAGAGGTGATATCAGTAAAACCTGTTAGATCAAAACATTTTGGTTTATTATTTTCAATAATGAACGTTAGGAATCGACCAAGGGAAACAAATTTTCAACACCCCCTCAAAATTTGATGGTTTACGTTTCAAGGTACGTAGAATCCAAAACGGTGCAAATTATTACACAACGTTTTATTATCTTTCCATATAGCTCACTCGTCTACAAAGCCACCAACCATCCAACACGAAGAAAAACATCGATCGCATTTCGGTCAGCTTTAATTTGAACAGAGATTGGGCCTCTTCAGCGATTCACACTCGTGTTTCTGATTTATCATACGTCAAACCCTTAAATTCTCGCAGGGAGCGAACGGTTCGTCCTACAGAGCTCCGCGTGGTCTCAAAAAATTCTAAAAATTCTTTAAAATCTTAAATTGAAGGAAAAACAATACCGTTATATCAAAATTTTTCGAGTTACGGCGTTTTCAAAATTTCAAAATTCATTTTTGAACCCTTAGAAGTGACTTACATCAACCAAAATCTTCGGGGCACAACCAGACCCCAAATGGAGCCTACACACCAAATTTCATCAAAATCGGTCAATGCTAAGTGGCAAAAGTGCCGCGTACGGCGGACGGACGGCGAAATTTTTATTCGATTTTTGGATTCTACGTACCTTGAAAAGTAAACCATCAAATTCTAAGGGGGTGTTAAAAAAAAATTTTTCTTGGTCGATTCCATAGGTTTATTATTGAAAATAATAAACCCAAAAACTGGAGTGTCGGAAAATCGGCGTGACCGTCGCGCTTCCCCCTTCCGCGTGACGTTTTTCGGGAGTTACCCTAGGGCAATAACATGTTCCCTGTTAAAATTTGGGTCTTCCAAAAAACGTCACCTTCATTTGCGTTTCAAAGCCTTTTGAACAACTTTAGTTTTGTGGTCAATACTTATCCCATGTATAACTTCTCGAAGTCATGGTCATGGTTCGATTGATGGAATTTTCAAAATTGATGTGAAGTAGCCTTTTTCGTAATTAGTAATTTCGTTATCAAACTGACAATCGATAGCTCGATTCCGCCCAAAACTAGAAGGAAAGCACATTGACTTCATCACCATCCGATCAACAGAAGCTATTGTAAGCTTAGTGAAAAATCGACATCATCATCGCAAACGACTTCGTAATCGTGTTATTGTTTGTAAACACAAAATCTAAAAAATTGTCTTGAAAATCCAATTTAATAGTATTGAGTGGAGCATGTTTACAAAAATGCCACGCATCCATGTTATTAGACAACGGCGTTAACTGGTTTAATGAAACGGTTACCATGATACCACCAAGTTATTACCACCGGGAGATTATCTGGATTGGTGATCTCTCGATAGCGGTATCGCGGGTCTTGATAATTTTCGGGTTGGGCCGTTGGTGAACCCCGCTCCACTCAAGCGGGTGAGGCAGTAAGTAGCCATGAGCGAAATCATTAGAACCAATTCTGAACTCCCCTTAACAGCTGATGACGTGCGCGATGCCAGGAATGGCAGTTGGTCGAAAATTCAACATGAGATGGTTGTTTACTTTACCTTACTTCCATGTTACAAGATGCGAGGAAGCTTTACTGACAATCGAACTTGGCAGAACCTTTACTAGTGAGAGGGCCAGAGTGCTTCACCCTGAAGTTTGAGTCAAAAAAATATTTTCATTGGGCATTCTTGTTGTGTTGCAGGTCGATGGAGGACGCACAAATCCAAAGGCCTACTTTTGAACCTACATGTATCGAGATACAAGTTGTTGAATGCTGAGCCTCTGATTTTACTACCGAAGCAAAACTAAAGTTCAACAGTCAATATGGACATGATATACAATACACTACCTTATGACCTAATCAAAAACTTAGTAGACATAAACCAGGGAAATATGACCCTCTATCAACTCATTGAAAAAGCTGAAGCATTGAATCTCGATGAATTTCGTCTCGGACGAATTACATCATTGAAAAATCACTATACGGTGAATACGACACTCCTTGAGATAATTGGAGATTATGAAGAAGAACAATACTTCTATATGCTCATTAATTTGATCCTAATCGGCCTAACTCTTGTGGTAACTGTGCTTGGTCTCATCGGAAATATCATTTCTTTGATAGTTTGGAGCAGACCTCACCTCAGGTCGTCGACGTCGGTCGTTTTGATCGGTCTAGCAGTCTGTGACTCACTGGTCATTTTGTGCGGAAAGTTAGACGATTTCCCGACGGACTACCTTATACTGAAAGCTTACAAAGGAGAAAACTCTATTGATTCGATCGATATCCTCTTGTATAACTTTTACATGGCTTGGATACATTTTGTGTGTTCCTACCTGAATAGAGCAGCCGTGACTGCTTCCTTGTACTTAACGGTGGTAATTACCTTGGAAAGATTCATCTGCATTTGCTATCCTTTTCAATTCAAAGAGTGGTGTTCGTTCAGCCGGACATGCAAATTTGTGGCGATCACCATAATTTTCTCGGTCATCTACCAATCGACCGTGTTCTGGGAATATCGGATAGTTGGCATTGAGGTGCCAGGAAACCCCATCATGGTTTGGTATGGTATGAAATCTACCGAGTTATTCCTGGATCAGCATTATAATCAACTGAGGTACACTTGGCTGTATATATTCTTTGATTATCTTCTTCCTCTGACAAGTATCATCATAATGAACGCTGTCACGTATATCGAGGTAAGATTGATTTCTGATCGATTCTTTGTTACTTAGAGTGTATATAGATTGGGGAACTAGAATGTTAAGGAATTCTGCACAACTGACCTCAAAATCCGATTCATTCCTTTGAAAACTCGAGTGTCATTTTTAACATTTGAAAGAAAATTGAGGAAATTAGTCGGCATAAAAATTGTTAGTGTGGAAAGTCTGCCTATATGTGGGTAGTTCTGTCAGCCTTCGTTCAAATCCTCGTCCTGGGACTTTTTATACTAAATCTTCTATTCTATCTTCTATTCAAAATATGTAGATCGACCCAACTAAACACACTATGTCAACTGATTGGAAATGGGTTCAAATGGAATAAACTCCTTCTTTGCCGAGCTTTAGGAGAATTTATTTATTTATCATGTTTTTTATTGGGGAAATCATCGGTTGCTCAATAAGTGAGAACAATAATTTTACACAAACTGATTCATTTACAAACAATAATTTTACAAAGTCACGTTATTCTATGCAAAGGAGCATAACAGGGCAGACTTTTTTGGATCGTTCCCAGATAAAAGTTCCACCTATCTGAGAAAATGTTTGAAACACTTAATTGTATTGATAATGTTACACTTTTTACACATACCGTGGCTCCGACTGATCGGATCGTAATGAAATCATTCGCATTCTCCCCATAACGCTCTCCTAACATGAAAATTTGACGTCATTCTACTATACACATAAATATTTAGCTTACCACAAGTTTTGTTTCCGAATCTACCAAGATAGGTAGTAGATGCATAATTTGAAATTCAATTTTATAAGAATTCTCCTGATGTCTCCTTTGAATCAAATAGACCTCAGATCATCAATATTTGGGCTTGCTAGATGTTAGTGAGAGCGAACGTTAAATCGTCCAAACTTAATCTTCCGATTCCGCTCACACTTCGGGGGAAAGTTGGTGAAGGACTTCACACTGACATAACAATCATAGTTAATTGTTCAAAAATAACTCAATTTAGATGTTGTTTCGTGATCGATGTTGTTTTGTTGCAGCTTAAAAGAATAAATAAGGAAAGAAGAACCATGACGAGTGTACAGAAGAACGAAAATAAGCTCACCACGATGACTCTATACGTAGTGGCGGAATTCCTAGTGTTCACCTCTGCCAAAGGATTGATATCGTTGATAAGATTAAATCCACATCTTTTCGCAGTATATGACATCGGTCGAATAAAATTAATAAGCCAGGTGCGAGATGGTTTCAACACGTTAAATTCATCGGTTAATATCGTGACTTACGTTTCAAGTTGGCAACCGTTTCGGAAGACATTCATGAAAATGTTCTGTTGCCTGGAAATAGAAGACCGACGAAGGTCGGCAGGTCCCGGGAGAGACAATAAAGGAGGACATCCACGAGAAGATGGGCAGAAAACAACATCGTTCTAGTGCTTAGTGCTCTAAAACGGAAGCCGAAATCAAGTAACCTGAGACATCTTGCTATCTCACTTATCATAGTATGAAAACTTTGAATGGATTCGTACAGAAGGAGGAAAAAATGTGAGATAAATGCCTGACCTTTCCTTTGAATCAAAGTTTGAGGCATGAAAAAGCACCCTGAAAACGAAATTTTACCTTATTCCGGAAACATCGAGTTTTTTTAAGCGGAAATTTAACTATGAGAGCCTCGATGTTTTCCAAATAAGGTAAAATATCCTTTTTATGGGACTTTTTCATGCCTCAAAGAATAGGTCAGGCATCTAACCGATAGGAAATTTAATGCTCTTTCCAACAGTATCCTCAAATTTTAAATTACCCAGCAAATTTAGGGAGTTATGACCAATTCAGCAACGTAAGTTCAAATTCACAAAAAAATAATAAAATGGAAAAAACTTGGAAAAAAAGGGGTTAAAAATTGCTAGGAGACATATTTTGTGGAAAATTCGATGTAGAATCGACTTTTACAGCATGGCAGACTTTTTTGGCTTACACCCAGTACGAGTATTATTTTATGAAATTTGCATTTGTGTGAGTTTGCGCCATCATCCGACCAATGGGTACTGCCTGGCGTTTGCGAGTGGGCTAACATGCTCTGGTTTATAAATATATATTAATAATTAATAATTATATATTACATATATGTTTGGCTAATTTTGTCAAATTTGCTCAAAAAGTCCACATTTTGATTGGTATTGGTTTACGTGCGAGGTAATCATATAGGATAATATTATTTCAATCTCCTTTATAACTTTATGATTACTATCAGTTCTTTGTGCCGGGTAAACTCTCGTATTCACCTCACTCACATCTATTAATGGTTCTGCCTGCCAGATTAGATTAGCCTTTACCTATTTCGATAACGGTATATTAATATTATTATTCTCACCAGAATGATAAGAATAATGAGATCAGCCCTTGTAAGGCCTGAAATATAAAATGTTGACCTGATGCTTTGATCTTTGAAGCAAATCTCGGAGCCAGAATGGAACGTCTATAGGATAGTGGAAACTCCCCAGCATCGACGAGTAAACTTGGTACAGGGCTCGAGCGAAATGCGCCTGTAGCTAATCGCAGGGCCAGATTGTGGACAGGGTCGAGCATACCCAATACTGTCGGAGTTGCTGTTCTGAGGTGAATCGCAAAAGAGGTCTAATCTCCGTTCAAATTTTATCTGACTAAAACGCGATCGCTGTTCATTTCTTTGATTTGTATACAGTTTTGCCTTCTGCGTAACCAGTAATCAACTTTTCATATGAAGCTTTCTATTTTTCGAATCGAATGTGAAGCGTTTAGTTCTTTCTAATAAACTTTATTGTGAAAGTGTGAAGCAGTATGGTGTGGTAGGTAAAAAACGCTGCAAATTATTGTCCAAAGGTTTATTATTTTCTATATAGATTACCAAAGGGTAATCTATATAGAAATAAATAAAAAAGGGTAATCTTTATGTTTACAAAAGTGTAAACATCACTGGTTCTCCATCAATAGCACCTACCACCATCTGTAGTCTCCCTTGACCTTCCCTCTCAAATTTCAGCTTCCTGTGTTCAATAGGATTGAAAATGGCTTCGGAGCTCACTCAGCTGAACAGTGCTCTTCCAGGCGTCTCCAGCATTCGAGGAGATCTTCTTCACTCTTCAAATCACTGATCAGCTGAGTGAGCTCCGAAGCCATTTTCAATCCTATTGAACGCAGGAAGCTGAAATTTGAGAGGGAAGGTCAAGGGAGAATACAGATGGTGGTAGGTGCTATTGATGGAGAACCAGTGATGTATACAGAAGGGTGATCTATACAGAAAATAATAAACCTTTGGGCAATGATTTGCAGCGTTTTAAATTATGCATCTACTACCACCTATCTTGGTAGATTCGGAAACAAAAATTGTGGTAAGCTAAATACTAAATGTGGATAGTAGAATGACGTTGTAAAATTTTCATATTGGAAGAGCGTTATGGGGCGAATGCAACCATAATGCGATTTTAACACAGAATGTGTTTTTGCGATGACCTACCGAAAAAAAATCGTCACGAAAAAGCGACAGAAAAAACATCTGGTGATATGTTTATTGGTTGTCATGTTAATGTCAACTCCACATTTATTATTGTTGTTTTTTATTTAACGGATGACTAGTATCGCAAAAACACATTCTGTGTTCCTATGATTTCATACAGAGTATGGAAAAAGAAATAAACCGGGGGGTGCAGGGGGGCGGAACCCCCCGCCGAGGCGCAAAGCGCCGAGTTTTTTTTTCGGATTTCATCACGATCCGATTAGTCGGAGCCACGGTATGTGTAAAAAGTGCAACATTATCAATACAATTAGGTGTTTCAAAAATTTTCTCAGATAGGTGGAACTTTTATCTGGGAACGATCCAAAAAAGTCTGCCATGTTGTGCTTCTTTGCATAGAATAACGTGATTTTGTAAAATTATCGTTTGTAAATGAATCAGTTTGTGTAAAATTATTGTCCTCACTTATTGAGCAACCGATGATTTCCCCAATAAAAAAACATGATGAATAAATAAATTCTCCTAAAGCTCGGCAAAAGAGGAGTTTATTCCAGTTGAACCCATTCCCAATCAGTTGACATAGTGTGTTTTTGGATCGATCTACATGATGTGAGTCTCCACTCACTGGGGAACCTTTCCAGTGAAGAGACTGGGTTAATTCGTTAACTCCCTTCCGATCCGAATTTGTCATAGCCACCCGCGGCGATGATTGTCAGATTCGGATCAGTGGTCAGCTCGGAAGGTGACGTCACCCCCCCCTCAACATGAAGACGCCGTCTCCAGCCAGAGCGTCCCTCCCTCGGCGGGGGGAGCCAATCAGAAGTCTCCACCTGGCAGGCGCTCGTCCGTCGAGGGAGCGGAGGGGGACCATCCAGAACAAAACCAACGAGCAGCCCCCTCCACAGGCAGACCCCCCTTGATATTCAGTAAAAGTCATTGTGAGCCCTGCTGCCCGTGAACTTGAGCCTGCTAGAGTCAAACCGCCCCCCTTAAATACTTTCACAACGCTTTTTCGTAAGATCCCTGACCATCGAAATTGCCGTTTCGCGCCGAATTGATCTGGAGAAAGAACACTTGAATTCCCTGGACGTCCGTCGCCACAACCACCACAACCGCCACATCACACCTGGAAGGATACCTCAGGGCCCTGACACGTGTGAGTGAAAACTATAACTTACCTTCTAACCATTGGCCAATGCAGTTAGGACAGTGCGTAGAAGTAATTCTGAAACAATTGGACAAAAGTCGTAATATTGAAAGTTGTAACTTAATGCTAAATTCGTACCTGCAACACAAAGTTAACCTATACTTACCATACTCACCTTTGTTGAAAACCTGGAACGTTGAACTGATATACTCTGGAAACCTGAAACGTAAAGTCAAATTGGAGTTATTAATTTGTACATTTGAAACATTATCTGAAAATCTATCCTATTGAACATTGAATCTTGTGCCATACTTACTTGTGTTGTTGCGCCCGTCAGGCTTCTTTTCGACACACAATAGTCACTGCACTGCTTGCACTTTTTACACATACCGTGGCTCCGACTAATCGGATCGTGATGAAATCCGAAAAAAAAACTCGGCGCTTTGCGCCTCGGCGGGGGGTTCCGCCCCCCTGCACCCCCCGGTTTATTTCTTTTTCCATACTCTGTATGAAATCATAGGAACACAGAATGTGTTTTTGCGATACTAGTCATCCGTTAAATAAAAAACAACAATAATAAATGTGGAGTTGACATTAACATGACAACCAATAAACATATCACCAGATGTTTTTTCTGTCGCTTTTTCGTGACGATTTTTTTTCGGTAGGTCATCGCAAAAACACATTCTGTGTTAAAATCGCGTTATGGGGGCATTCGCCCCATAACGCTCTTCCAATATGAAAATTTTACAACGTCATTCTACTATACACATTTAGTATTTAGCTTACCACAATTTTTGTTTCCGAATCTACCAATATAGGTGGTAGTAGATGCATAATTTAAAACGCTGCAAATCATTGCCCAAAGGTTTATTATTTTCTGTATAGATCACCCTTCTGTATACATCACTGGTTGTCCATCAATAGCACCTACCACCATCTGTATTCTCCCTTGACCTTCCCTCTCAAATTTCAGCTTCCTGCGTTCAATAGGATTGAAAATGGCTTCGGAGCTCACTCAGCTGATCAGTGATTTGAAGAGTGAAGAAGATCTCCTCGAATGCTGGAGACGCCTGGAAGAGCACTGTTCAGCTGAGTGAGCTCCGAAGCCATTTTCAATCCTATTGAACACAGGAAGCTGAAATTTGAGAGGGAAGGTCAAGGGAGACTACAGATGGTGGTAGGTGCTATTGATGGAGAACCAGTGATGTTTACACTTTTGTAAACATAAAGATTACCCTTTTTTATTTATTTCTATATAGATTACCCTTTGGTAATCTATATAGAAAATAATAAACCTTTGGACAATAATTTGCAGCGTTTTTTACCTACCACACCATACTGCTTCACACTTTCACAATAAAGTTTATTAGAAAGAACTAAACGCTTCACATTCGATTCGAAAAATAGAAAGCTTCATATGAAAAGTTGATTACTGGTTACGCAGAAGGCAAAACTGTATACAAATCAAAGAAATGAACAGCGATCGCGTTTTAGTCAGATAAAATTTGAACGGAGATTAGACCTCTTTTGCGATTCACCTCAGAACAGCAACTCCGACAGTATTGGGTATGCTCGACCCTGTCCACAATCTGGCCCTGCGATTAGCTACAGGCGCATTTCGCTCGAGCCCTGTACCAAGTTTACTCGTCGATGCTGGGGAGTTTCCACTATCCTATAGACGTTCCATTCTGGCTCCGAGATTTGCTTCAAAGATCAAAGCATCAGGTCAACATCCGTTACATGACGTTTCTATCGATCCTTTTCCTCTTGGCTTTCCCCGACACTTACGTTCTTCACTTGATCTTATCCGTTCTGACTTATCTTCAAATTCTTTAACGATCCCTCCTTTCTACATAGAACAAACTTGCCCAATCGCTCCATGGACATTGTCCTCCCCTCAGTTCTGCCTCTCCCTCGCTAAGTTCTCCAAAAGAATGCATCTTCCTCAAGAATACATTTCAAAATTCTACGAGACAATTGCTGGTTTATCGCCATGTTCTATTGCCTACTGCGATGGTTCCAAGACATCACATGGAGTAGGATGTGCGGTGCTCGTAGACTCTGGAGTTCACAAATTTTATCTTCCTGGGCAAACTTCCATCTTTACTGCAGAGCTTTTTGCCATAAATAAAGCCCTGTCTTTGGTATCCACTGACAACTCCAATTTCGTAATCTGCTCAGCTTCTCTAAGTGCAATCCAAGTCATTAGGAAAGGTGTTGATTCCCACCTACTAGTGAAGGATGTACTTGTTAAAGTGAGCCAACTGATGGATCTTGGGTCCTCTGTCATACTCTGCTGGGTACCAGGACACATAGGAATCGCCGGAAATGAAACAACTGCTTTTTTGCTGATCGAAATGCAGAATTGCAACTGAAGAGCCCACTTCCACATTTCTGTATGTATGCGCGGACTACCAATGTTTAATAAAACGAAAAGTATGGAACAGTTGGAGAACCGAATGGCAGAACATCAGTCACCAAAAGCTATGGGCTGTGAAGAAGGCTGTGAAGAATTGGTCGTCATCATGTCATACGAAGAAGCTCTCAGATGGTACTTTGCTTAACCGACGCCAGGAGGAAGTGGTCCTCCGGATAGGACATACCCGTCTAACGCATGGCCACCTCATGGAACGAGAAGCAACACCTCCCCCCAACTGCTCAACCTGTACATGCCCTCTGACTGTAACTCACTTGCTGACTGATTGCCAAATTTTTAACAACCTCCCACCCGAAACTCCGAAGAATTTAGAAGAGCTCCTGGGCAACAATTCACCTTGGTTGGACGTTATTTTCGATAAATTGAGAACTTTATCACTATTCTATAAACTTTAATTGCTTTTGTTTTTCTCACTTTCTCAATTGTTAATCAATAATTTGTTGTAACCATTTAATTTGGCGCCAATGACCACTTAAAGGTTGCATGTGCCTTAATAAAGAAAAAAAAAAGCGATTCACACTCATGATTCTGTTTTATCGAAGGAAAACCTTCAAGTACTCGTAGTGACCGAACGGTTTGTCGTACAGAGCTCCGAGTGGTCTCAAAAATTTTTAAAAATTCAATACTATTTGGAATTGGTGAAAAAACTATACCTTTATTTAGAGAGTTTTCGAGCTAGGGCACTCTTGAAAATTTCAACCCTTAATTTTCACCCCTTAGAAGCGACTGACATCAACCAAAAGCTTCAAAGCACAACTAGACCCCAAATGGAGCCCATATACCTAATTTGAACCAAATCGGTCCAGTGTTTTTAAGAAAAATGCCGCGTACGGCGTACGGCGGACGGACGGATATTTTTTTATTCGATTTTCGGATTCTACGTACCTTGAAACGTAAAACATCAAATTTTGAGGGGAGGTTAACACTTTTTTTTTCTTGCTCGATTCCAAAGGCTTATTATTGAAAATAATAAACCAAAATTCAATGTTATGAGAATTCTCCTGATGTCTCCTTTTAATCAAATAGATCTCAGATCATCAATACCTGGGCATGCTAGATATTAGTGAGAGCGAACGTCCTAACTTAATCTTCCGATTCCGCTCACACTTCGGGGGGAAGTTGGTGAAGGACTTCACACTGACAAAACAATCATAGTTAATTGTTCTAAAATAACTCAATTTAGATGTTGTTTCGTGATCGATGTTGCTTCGTTGCAGCTTAAAAGGATAAATAAGGAGAGAAGAACCATGACGAGTGTACAGAAGAACGAAAATAAGCTCACCACGATGACTCTATACGTGGTGGCGGAATTCCTAGTGTTCACCTCATTCAAAGGATTGATATCATTGATAAGATTAAAGCCACATATACTCGGAGTAAATGAAATCGAACAATATCATTTATTAATCCAGGTGCCAGATCTTCTCAACACGTTGAATTCATCGGTTAATTTCGTGACTTACGTTTCAAGTTGGCAACCGTTTCGGAAGACATTCATGAAAATGTTCTGTTGCCTGGAAACAGAAGACCGACGAAGGTCGGCAAGTCCCGGGAAAGACAATAAAAGAGGACATCCACGAGAAGATGGGCAGAAAACAACATCGTTCTAGTGCCCGTTAGTGCTCTAAAACGGAAGCCGAAATCACGTAACTTGAGACATGAGACATTCTGCTTTCTCACTATCCATAGTATGAAAACTTTGAATGAATTCGTACAGAAGGAGGAAAAAATGTGAGATAAATGCCTGACCTTTTTTTAAAATCAAAGTTTGAGGCATGAAAAAGCCCTCTGAAAACAAAATGTTACCTTATTTGGGAAACATCGAGTTTTTTTATTCGGAAATTTAACTATGAGAACCTCGATGTTTTCCAAATAAGGTAAAATATCCTTTTCATGGGGCTTTTTCATGCCTCAATGAAAAGGTCAGGCATCTAACCGATAGGAAATTTAATGCTCTTTCCAACAGTATCCTAAAATTTTATGTTACACAGCAAATTAAGGGAGTTATGTAAGCTGTAAAGCTCCTTGATGTGAAAGATCTTACTAGACGTCTTACGTGGACGCATGAACTTGTATGAACTTGTCTATGACAAACCGTATGAACTTGTCTAAAACCGCATGAACTTGTGTAGGAAGTGAATGTGATAGTTTCGAGACACGCGGGACAAATTTATGTATCTTAGATCCTGAAAAATGTATTGTAGTAATGTAAGTCAGATTTATATTGTTAATGAGTTTTCTCGGTGCAACAAAAGTTTCATAATAATATCACTAAAAATAATACCACTACTAATAATAACACTAATAATATAACTGTAATGTCACTAATAGTATTATTATCTAAATCCAACATGTAGGGCAAGGCATCAACTGGAACGGATAAAATTGTCCAAACAATTGTTCCCCCTAGTAGGCTCGCATATTAAATGGTGATACCCATACTCCGGAAGTATATCTTCAAAATTCTGTAGGTTCCGACTCGGCTCTAAGAAATTAATATTAGAATCCCCTGTTAGTACCACTTTCGTATCGCGTTCCAGAGATAAAAAAATTATTCTCACCAGAGATAGGTTCTAAAGAAAATCTGTTTAAAAACTAAAAAATTCAGTCCAAATACATTATCTTAACTTTTGAACATACTCGGAAATAGAGTCATAACAATTCAGACTTATTTATTACATCACGGTTCGATCAATAAGTCACGATGCACACGAAAGAATTAGAAATTATCAACATAATCGAAAACGACTCTCAATCTTATAGCAGCTTTATCAACTCAGAAAACCTTGAAAATTTAGTTTAATAGTGAAGAATTTATTTTTAATACCTACCTTATGTATATTGTTCATGTGATTTTCGGAGAAAATTATTGAATCAAGCGTTCTTATTCGTCGTAATGATTTGTTAACCAATCTAAATCAAGAAAAAATTGAAATTATCACATAGGTTTGTGAACATTTCATGATAAAAAGTTCATATAATTTTCTTGCATAGGTGTAGGTATTTTTCCAGAACTGCATAAAAATACGAGGCTCGTGTCAACGTGCATGTAATATCTGGAAAGATCATGCAGTGGGTGAATCAGAGAACATCAGGTTTTCCCCGCGCATTAGAGTAAGTGAGGGGATTCTTTCATAACAGATGATTACTGAGAAGGTACACATAGAAAAACATGGGAAGTGTTGAGGAAAAAAACAAGTTGAACGACTGAAAAATATTTACCAACAGAAATATTAGAGGGAAAATATTATTACTTCGTACACCGAGTTGTTCGGTCTGCCGTCGATTCAACTGGTGAGCAGGCAACGAACCAGGAATATCTCTCTCTGGTGAGTGTGGCACATAGCTTCCTCGTAATTTATCAACATTGTGTTGAAGAACACTTATCCATATTTGTATGTAATGGACACTTTTTTAAATGAATTCTCCTGGACCTATCTATCAAGAAAAAGTTTTTTATTCGACAAATCATGACAAATTTGGTTTTATATCGGTCTAACTGATATAATACATCATATATTATATGATTCTTTAGTCATATATTATCTAATTTCTTTTTCGAGGAAATTTAAACTAATAATGAACCACTTTGAGGAAGTTTTAGAAAATGAACGGGCTCGGAAATACGCTGAAAACGTCGAATTCCTTGACCCGGGTAAAAATAAACAAAATTATTTTTTGATTTTGATCAAATTCTCAGGTATTAGGTCTATCAGTCCCTAGAGATGGTCGTCTATGAATTCTCGCCTTCACCAAAACAGACGCAGCATAATTATATTGTAAACATGATCTTCTTTAAACAGTTTCTGGGAATATAATAGCGCAATATCGATATCGCTTGGATTTGGAGGGTAGATAGAAGTTGGTTCGAGAATAGTTGCTGATGAATTTCACAGAAATTCAATTAGCGTGAGTTTTCAGAGGATATAGCAGTTAAACCTGTTAGATCAACACATTTTGGTTTATTATTTTCAATAATGAACGTTAGGAATCGACCAAGAAAAAAAAATTTTGAACACCCCCTCAAAATTTTATGGTTCACGTTTCAAGGTACGTAGAATACAAAACGCTGCAAATTATTACACAACGGTTTATCATTTTTCTATATAGCTCACTCGTTTACAAAGCCACCAACTATCCAACACGAAGGAGAACATCGATCGCATTTCGGTCAGCTTTAATTTGAACGGAGATTAGGCCTCTTTAGCGATTCACACTCGTGTTTCTGATTTATCATACGTCAAACCCTTAAATTCTCGCAGGGAGCGAACGGTTTGCCCTACAAAGCTCCGCGTGGTCTCAAAAAATTCTAAAAATTCCATAAAATCTTAAATTGAAGGAAAAACAATACCTTTATATCAAAATTTTTCGAGTTAAGGCGTTTTCAAAATTTCAAAATTCATTTTTGAACCCTTAGAAGTGACCTACATCATCCAAAATCTTCGGGGCACAACCAGACCCCAAATGGAGCCTACATACAAAATTTCATCAAAATCGGTCAATGCTAAGTGCAAAAGTGCCGCGTACGGCGGACGGACGGCCAAATTTGTATTCGATTTTTGGATTCTACGTACCTTGAAACGTAAACCATCGAATTCTGAGGGGGTGTTAAAAAAAATTTTTTTTGGTCGATTCCAAAGGTTTATTATTGAAAATAATAAACCAACATTCAATTTTATGTGAATTCTCCTGATGTCTCCTTTGAATCAAATAGACCTCAGATCATCAATATTTGGGCATGCTAGATGTTAATGAGAGCGAAACTTGATCTTCCAAACTTAATCTTCCGATTCCGCTCACACTTCGGGGGGAAGTTGGTGAAGGACTTCACACTGACATAACAATCATAGTTAATTGTTCAAAAATAACTCAATTTAGATGTTGTTTTGTGATCGATGTTGTTCTGTTGCAGCTTAAAAGAATGAATAAGGAGAGAAGAACGATGACGAGTGTACAGAAGAACGAAAATAAGCTCACCACGATGACTCTATACGTAGTGGCGGAATTCCTAGTGTTCACCTCATTCAAAGGATTGGTATCGTTGTCAAGATTAAATCCACAACTATTCTCAGGATATCACAGCTATCAAAAATATGTATTAATGCACGTGCCAGATCTTCTCAACACGTTAAATTCATCGGTCAATTTCGTGACTTACGTTTCAAGTTGGCAACCGTTTCGGAAGACATTCATGAAAATGTTCTGTTGCCTGGAAACAGAAGACCGGCGAAGGTCGGCAAGTCCCGGGAAAGACAATAAAGGAGGACATCCACGAGAAGATGGGCAGAAAACAACATCGTTCTAGTGCCCGTTAGTGCTCTAAAAGGGAAGCCGAAATCACGTAACATGAGACGTTCTGCTATCTCACTATCCATAGTATGAAAACTTTGAATGGATTCGTACAGAAGGAGGAAAAAATGTGGGATTTTGATTCCGTATCAGTTTTTATGTCTATAGCCGATCTTATCACGAGCATAATATGCTACTTTTATTAATATTACTTTTACTAATATGCTACTTTTTGTTGCAAATTAGTTGTACAATCGACTCCTGCAGTATGGCTGACTTGTTGGGCTTACACCCTGTATATTATACAGGGTGTAAGCCCAACAAGTCAGCCATACTGCAGGAGTCGATTGTACAACTAATTTGCAACAAAAAGTCTCCTAGCAATTTTTCTTAACCCATTGTTTTTCCAAGTTTTTTTTTCCAATTTCAATATTTTTCTGTGATATTAACCTCACGTTACGAAATCTGTCATACCTAACTCTTCATTTGCTGTGTAAATTCAAATTTGGGGATTCCGTTAGAAAAATGATTAAATTTCCTATCGGTTAAATGTCTGACCTTTTCTTTAAATCAAAGTTTGAGGCATGAAAAAGCCCTCTGAAAACGAAATTTCACCTTATTTGGGAAACATCGAGTTTTTTTAATCGGAAATTTAACAATGAGAACCTTGATGTTTCCCAAATAAGGAAATTATCCTTTTTAGGGGGCTTTTTCATGCCTCAAAGAAAAGGTCAGGCATCAAACCGATGGGAAATTTAATGCTCTTCCCAACAGTATCCTCAAATTGTAAATTACACAGCAAGTTAAGAGAGTTATGATCAAGTTAGTAACGAAAGTTCAAAATCACGAAAAAATATTAAAATTGAAAAAAAGACCGTGAAAAACAAGGGGTTAAAAAATTGCTAGGAGACATATTTTGTGGTAAATTCGATGTAGAATCGACTCCTACAGTATGGCAGACCTGTTTAACTTACACCAAGTATGACTATAATTTTATGAAATTTAAATAATATGTAAATATTATGTGTGGATTTGCGCCATCATCCGACCAATGGGTACTGCCTGGCGTTGGCGAGTGGGCTAACATGCTCTTGTTTATAAATCAATATTTTTATATTATATATTATATACTTGTTTGGCTAATTTTGTCAAATTTGCTCAAAAAGTCCACATTTTGATTGCAATTGATTTACGTGTCAGGTAATCATATAGGCTAATATTATCTCGATCTCCTTTATAACTTTATGATTAATATCAGTTCTTTGTGCCGGGAAATCTCTCGTATTCACCTCACTCACGTCTATTAATGGTTCTGCCTGCCAGATTAGATTAGCCTGTACCTATTTCGATAACGGTATATTATTATTATTCTCATCAGAATAATAAGAATAATGAGATTGGTCATGTCCCACATCTGTGGAAGATTGCAGAGGTGATTATGATTCCGAAGTCTGGAAAACCAATGGATAAACTAACATCTTACAGACCCGTCGTCGTAATGATTTGTTAACCAATCTAAATCTAGACAAAATTGAAATTGTCACATAGGTTTGGGAACATTTCATGATAAAAAGTTCATATAATTTTCTTGCATAGGTGTAGGTATTTTTCTAGAACTATATAAAAATACGAGGCTCATGTCAACCTGCACGTAATATCTGGAAAGACCTTGCAATGGGTGAATCAGAGAAGAAAGATAATAGTAAGTTAGGGGATTCCTTCATAACAGACAATAACTGAGAAGGTACACATAGAAAAACATGGGAAGTGTTGAGGAAAAAAACAAGTCGAACGACTGAAAAATATTTACCAACAGAAATATTAGAGGGAAAATATTATTACTTCCTACACCGAGTTGTTTAGTCTGCCGTCGATTCAACTGGTGAGCTGGCAACGAACCAGGAATCGATGAATATCTCTCTGGTGAGTGTGGCACATAGCTTCCTCGTAATTTATCATCATCGTGTTGAAGGACACTTATCCATATTTGTATGTAATGGACACTTTTTTAAATAAATACTCCTGGACCTATCTATCTTAAAAAAGTTTTTATTCGAAAAATCATGACAAATTTGGTTTTATATCGGTCTAACTGGTATATATGATTTCTTTTACGGGGAAATTTAAACTAATATTGAACCACTTTGATGAAGTTTTAGAAAATGAACGGGCTCGGAAATACGCTGAAAACGTCAAATTCCTTGACCCGGGTAAAAATTAACAAAAAATTTTTTGATTTTGATCAAATTCTCAGGTATTAGGTCTATCAGTCCCTAGAGATGGTCGTCATGAATTCTCGCCTTCACCAAAACAGACGCAGCATAATTTTATTGCAAACATGATCATCTTTAACCAATTTCTGGGAATATAATAGCGCAGTGTCGATATCGCTTAGATTTGGAGGGTAGTTGGAAGTTGGTTCGAGAATAGTTGCTGATGGATTTCACAGAAATTCAATTAGCGTGAGATTTCAGATAGCATTAAAACCTGTTAGATCAACACAATTTTGAGAAACAAGCTGGTCTGTCTCTCAACTTGGCACATGCTTCATCTTTTCGTTTTTTATGGTTTCTCGATAGTATCCCATATCTCTCTACCTTAACTAATCAAAGTAAATGTAAAAGATCTTAATCAAACAACAAAAAACTCAAACGCTCAAATCAAACCTGTGTTTTGAGAGCGTACTGAAAAATTTGAATTGCTTGTGAGCCCATCTGTGACGGAAGATTAGGTAGTAGCAAAGGTAGTAGAAAGATTAGGTAGCAGCTTTTCCTATAAGTTTCAGCTGAAAAATTATTATCATTTGTTTTTTTCTTTTGTTGCAGATCGATATAGAAATCTCATCACAAACTACTGGTTCCTTCGATTATCGATTAGTGACATTTTAAAGACTGACATTCTGTGCTCAGTATCCAACTGGAGAATAGAGGAGCTCTCACACTGGCAAGAGAAGCCTGATTTTCAACGAAACGTCTCTAACCATTCATCACAATGAGCATTTACACACCGCCTTACGACGTTATTAAGGGTTTAGTCGACATGAATGAGGGAAATATGACACTGCATGAGCTCGTTGGAAAAGCTACAGAATTGAATGTTGATGCAATGCATTTTGAACTAATTGTTCAATTGTCCAAATACGATAATATGGAGAATGCGAAACTTGGTGATATAATTTATCATTATGAACAAGAGCAAAAATTATTTTTGCTTGTTGGGTTTTTCTTACTTGGTTTGAGAATATTGATAACCCTGTTGGGGGTCGTGGGAAACGTGCTTTCTTTGATAACATGGAGCAGGCCTGAACTGAAATCTTCCTCGTCAGTGGTATTTGTTTCGTTGGCAGTCTGTGACACGTTGATAATCTTGAGCGCGCTATGGTTTGGGTTGCCAGCTTCCTATGTGGCTCACCTGCAGTACAACGGTGGCTCCATAAGTCCGGGGCTATTCTCGTTTGTATTCGACTATTACAATCAATTAACAACCATTTTATGCAGAGTAATATTCGAAATAACCTCGATCGCCTCCAAGTACCTCACAGTGCTGATCACTGTGCAACGTTATATCTGCATATGCCATCCTTTTCAATTCAGCGATTGGTGCTCCCGCGCCCGAACTTACAAACTCGTGACATTAACTATGATCTTCTCTTTCGTGTACCATATGAGCAGATTTTGGGAATATCGGCTGGTCGAGCGGACAGGGTCATTGGGAGGACAAATCATCACTTATTACAACTCAGAAAATACAGAGTTAGTTCGGAATGAACTCTACGTAAAGCTGAAGCGCTATTGGCTGTTTATTATTCTGGATTTTCTTCTCCCCTTGGCATCCATCATCGTACTGAACGCAGTCACATTCTTCAAGGTAAGAAAATAGGGATATTGATTTGGGATGGTCTTCCTGTTGTGCACTAGACGGTATTCAACCATTACCGTACCAATAATCCGTACTGTACAGTTCTTGGACGCATAGTTCCTGCTAAATGTAGGTGTTGAGAGAAAAAACAGGAAAACAATTACAATGGAGAAGTTTTTTTCAAAAGGAAACAAATCTAATTTTTTTTTAAACTGTTTTTTTCTGCATCTTTTGGATAAGCCCCACCGAACCCTGCAGGCTGTAGCATCCCAAACAGAACATTATCCCTGTTCATTTAACAGGCAAAGGTAGGGGCTTCAACCAAAACGTGACAAAACCATTCCCTTCAATTTTTCCCGATCATGTCCATCAAATAGGAACATCCTAAGCCTAAAACATTGAATCAAAACTCAGTTTTGGTTTATTATTTTCAATAATGAACCTTTGGAATCGATCAAGAAAAAAAAATTTTAACACCCCCTCAAAATTTGATGGTTTACGTTTCAAGGTACGTAGAATCCAAAAATCGAATAAAAATTTGGCCGTCCGTCCGCCGTCCGCCGTACGCGGCATTTTCCCCACTTAGCATTGACCGATTTTGATGAAATTTGGTATGTAGGCTCCATTTGGGGTCTAGTTGTGCCCCGAAGATTTTGGTTGATGTAGGTCACTTCTAAGGGTTCCAAAATCAATTTTGAAATTTTCAAAACGCCCTAACTCAAAAAATTTTGATATAAAGGTATTGTTTTTCCTTCAATTTGAGATTCTATAGAATTTTTAGAATTTTTTGAGACCACCCGGAGCTCTGTAGGACAAATCGTTCGCTCACTACGAGAATTTAAAGTTTGGACGTACGATAAATCAGAAACACGATTGTGAATCGCAAAAGAGGCCTAATCTCCGTTCAAATTAAAGCTGACCGAAATGCGATCGATGTTTTTTCTTCATGTTGGATGGTTGGTGGCTTTGCAGACGAGTGATCTATATAGGAAAATAAAAAATAATAAACCATTGTGTAATAATTTGCAGCGTTTTTTACAAGGGCGCTTACCCAAAGCACTAAGACTGCGATCTTCTGGTAGTACTAGTAATTGATAGATTGAAACTTCAGCCCATAAATTCTTTCTGGAACTTTCAATTACCTATATTATATAGAAATGCCACCCAAAAATATGACAAATATGTATATATACCGCTTAGAAAACCCTTGCCCACCAATTCCTGCTCAAAATCCTTAAAGCTGATCCTTTATTTTGAAGCAGTAAAGGATCCGATGGTGTGAGTCAATGTAAATGTGGATAAATTGTAAACTAGTGACATGACAAAAGCTCCAATTTTCGTCACTTGTGAGACTAAAATGCAAAGTTTTCCTATTGTTATATAAAATTATTGATAAAATACGATGAAAATCTTAGGGCAGTTAATCTTGAGTCATAGATCAGCCATAGCTCCAATTTTCGTCATTTGTGAGACTAAAAATGCAAAGTTTTCCAATTATTATATAAATTTATTGATAAAATATGATGAAAAACTTGGGGCAGTTGGAGTCATAGATTGTGAGTTTGGGTTACACTCACTCTCAATTAGGTATAATAGGTACCAATAATTTATCACTTCCTTGAAAAGGTCTCACTGATAATTGGGATTCTCGATTACGTTTATGTTTGTCAATTCAAAGAACTACCAATAACTACAATTAATACCAGGAAACATCAAAAGAAAGTAATAAATAATCTATAATTAAAAATAATAACGAAAGTAATTCATAATATTTAAAAAATTTCATGAACTTATAAAACTTAGATGATTTTGCATTATAAAACAAATTCAATCAAGTTTGTCATTCCTTCTGATTATGTCTTTTTTCCCATTTTTGTGTGTTTTTTATTTAAAAATTATGTTGCAGCTCAAGAAGATGAACTCGAAACGGCGAATAATGACAGATTCTTCTGAAAGTGATGATAAGCTAACCAAGATGATGCTCTACGTGATTCTTGAGTTTTTCGTGTTAACCTCTCTGACTGGATTCGTGAACATTGCCAGCATGTTCCCAACTGATTTTTCCCGTTACGTATATACCATGCCTGGTTCTGGATATTTCGCAACGCAAGTAAAGTTGATTCTGGACTCTCTGAATTCATCTGTGAATCTCGTCACGTATTTTACAAGTTGGCCACCGTTTAGGAAGGCTTTTTTAAAAATGTTTTGCTGCCAAGAAGCTCGAAACCAATTTTCACCGCCAAGTCCCAGAAACCCTGTGAAGGCATCCAATACGAAAACAACGCCGTTTTAGAGGACCTTTCTATTACCTAATTTTCATACTTACAAAAATAGCGTAATTAATTTTTATTCCATTAAGTTATTGTATATTATACAATTTTAACATGAAAACAAATGATGTTTCTTTCCTCAAGTCTCAAGCATCTACTGAGAGTGGAGTTTTTTGCGAACGTACCTACCTAAGTACAAATTCAAAAATAAATCAAAACAGACACTCGTAGTTCATGAAACGCTGCTATTTTTTCAAAGGAGTACATCTCTGGAAATATCACGTTACCCATTGACTGATATAGGTACTTACGATAAGGTAGGTAGCGAGGTACCTAATTGCGCTTTGGTATTTTGGTCAATAACAGGTGCTAGTTCATTCAAGTTTTAATTAGTAACTTCATACCTGTATCTGATCCGGAGGCTTTAAGCACCTCCACAGGAAAAATTCTGTGACTAAAGAGGTTAATAAAAGTTACAAGAACATGCTACCTAACCCTCCTCTTTGGTCATTCAAAACAGATTTGACGCACACGTTGTTGTTGTTTTTTTTTTTTTTTTCGTTCTTACTTTCTTGAACTCGTTCTTAGCAGAAAACTCGGATTTCCTCAAACTGATGGGTTTGAGTGATATTTGATCTACTTTCCTTCATTCCAGACAAATATACAGGGTGTAACACGAGTGGTTAACGACCTTTCTCCCACGTGCTCTACAACTAATTTCCGACAAAAAGTGCCTCATGGCATTTTTTGGTATCCCATTCAAAATGCCTTTTTTTTCACTTTGAAAATTTTTTCGTGTTTTTGATCTTTGCTCAATAAATCTACCATAACTCCCCCAATGAGGAATTTCACCATGTCGGAATTTCCTATTTTTGACCCCAAAATCGGATTCAGCACCTCGAAAAACCTCCTAAGGCAAACTTTCAGCCCGAACTTCCTAATTTACGAATAAACAAAACAGTGTAAAAAATACGAATGTTTAAAAAAACCGGGAAAATGACGTCATCCTGGAATAGTTCATTTATGGCCGCTTGAAGCGCTGAGATCGAGAAATCTATAGTCCCCAGATGCAAAATTTCACGAAACAGTAAAGTTCGAAATCGAAAAACTGAAGAAAAAAATAGAAAAAGCAAGATGGGGAAAATTAGGTTTCCCCTGTTTTTGTTTGATAACTTTTCTCTTAGAAAACACGATTTCGTCGTCCCAATGGGCAACAATGGGTGGAGACGGCGATCCAAACAGCCCAATCAGCGAGCGTTCCCGCTTCACGTCCATTTTCCCGGTTAGTTTTGAAATCAAAAATTTTGATTGTCTCCCAAAAATAACAGGAGACTTATTTTCCGAAATCAGCCCGATTTTCATCTATCCCACAATATTAACTATTCAGGAAAAATGCAAACAGAATTCGGTGAAATTCCTCATTCAAGAGTTATTGAATTAATAATTCAAGAGTTTCAAATCTTAAAAAATCCGTTGGAAAGAGCTTTACAGTTTCTATTTTTTGATGCCCAATAACATTTTTTTAAGTGGAGTTGAGATGTGCAAAAGACGTATGAAAATCAAAACTCGTCAAAATCTTGAAATCGCTTGTTTTTTCAGTAGCCTAGTAACCATATCAATTCTTGACACAGAATTTTGAAACTTCCCTAAAAAGTGTGCCAAAATTTCAGTTTTACAACAGTGTAATGAAAAAATATTTTACATTCGAATTTAAGGGAGAAATTTCTGTTTAAACGCGGAAAAACGTGAATTTTTTTTTTCAACGAAATCAACGGTTAGACAGGGGAGGACTGAAACGATGAAAAAACCAGCGATTTCGAGATTTTGACGAGTTTTGCTTTTCATACGTCGTTTGTTTTGTTACCTCGGGATTATGAACAAATGAACTAGCACTATTTTCAGATTTCACAACGAAATATATTGAACTACAGAGGATGAAATACGATAAAGTTTTATAACAATCTAATCGGTGTAGGAGCACAAGGCAACAATGTTGCCATGTCATGGCGGGCGGGCGTCGTCGGCAGGGTCACCCCAATGATCTGAATGGCAGCGGCTGCATAGAACTATTCTGCTCATTGAAGGACCTAATTATTCATTTCTTATTATTATTCTCCTGTTCTAGTTCTGGCTCATTATTGCTAAATAGGACCACCTAACGGTTGCATGATCAGAAGTAATTGTGAACTGATTCGCCAAGCGGCAGAACTAGGAACTAACTTGAGAGTTGGTAGCACTGATTTTTGGTCTCCCGCCTCAAATAGGCGGGAAGTCCAAACAGTTTGCACACCTCAAATCCACTTTAAAAAATGTTATTGGGCATCAAAAAGATTGCAAATTTAACGCTCTATCCAACAGATTTTTTAAATTTGAGCTGACTTTTGAATTGAGGATGTAATGTGTGATATGAACTTATCACGGATGACCTTGAAGGGTAAGAGACGATGTGGGGAAGGGGGTAGGACCTCTTTCTTCTCCCCGTAGCCCTCGTAGATCCAACACGGCGACTCTCTCTCTTTTTGACTTCCCCTCACACCGTCTCACCCTAGCCCCGGTAAGCAAGTATTATTTCAATTATATCCTCCTTCTCCCGTGAATGGTGTATTGATATTTATTTCTACCCTACCTTCAGTATTCCCACGTCATATGGTAGCAATAGCGTAGAAATACGCCACTGTGACCATCGTTTCGATTTAGCACCACTGCTCTGCCCTCTGCTTTTCTCACTTGTTCACCAATCAGCACCGTTTTAACGAACACACCCGTTTGTTTCCATAATTTGAAGTTCCTGAGATTATTAATTAACACGATTATCAATACACCTTTCACCAATCGATCGATAATTCGACATACATAAACGAAATCCCGAGTTCCCGGCCGCGCCACAACGTGCGTTTGTTTATTGTTTGTTGAACCGAACACTTCCGACCCGACCGCCCAGCCGAGTTGAACCGAACACAACCGACCCGACCCGACCCCAGCCGAGCTAATTCGAACGTACCCGACCTGATTTGAACCGCCCTAGGTCAAACTTCCTGACTCCCTGAATCAGCAAACAACTCGCCAGATAAGTCCTATTCAGTTAACCCTATTGTGGATTTTCATTATTACCCCTTTAAAATTTTCATTATACATAACAAATTTTTTTTTGAGGACAAATCACCAATTCCATTTAAAATTAAAAGTTGAGTAGAGATTATATATATATATATATATTTTTTTTGCAATAGTTATCGGGAATTAATCAAATAAGACAATTCCAACTCTTAACATTCTTTTTCCATCCCTCTCACCTTGAATTTCAAAGAACCTCACATTACATTCGCTGCACCCCCCACCCACCCCCCCCCCCCCAAATTTACCATGGATACACCACCACTCTGCAATAGGTGCGAATTGCCAGTAGAAGTTACTCAGGCTGATGACCCAATAACATGCTCAGTCTGTGAGAACATTTACCACCCCCAACCATGTTCTAGGCTAGTGTAAGCCAATTGGAAAAAGATGGGGGCCAGTAGGAAAGCTGAATGGAAGTGCGATTCCTGCAAGCATGAAGACCAACCACCAACTGACATGACCCAATTATGCTCACTAATGGCCGCGAATATTCAGCAGCTAACTGCACAGATGGCCCTTTTAACAAAACCGCCTGTAGCCCCCACCCCAAATCCCATCGCCTTCTATTCCCTTCCAGAGGGAATTGCTACCCAAGTTGCTGATCTCCCCCCATTCTATCCCGACAACCCAGAATCTGTCTACAGATTCCTGTATAAGTTTTACCAACTTAACTCGGTAGCCCCAACCCTATAATAGGGAATAATTCCCCAACATTATCCAAAACTTGGCAATAAACACCAAGTTTCCATACTTGGCCAAGTACATTGCGTCAGCAACAGCTCTCACCTTCCAGGACTTGACAGAAAAGATACGTGCGACCTTCTTCAATGCTGCAACCGAACCTGTGCTGGTGATTAAATTTTTGCATCGCCTACAACGCCCGACTGAAACATTCCGAACCTTTGTAGATTCGCTCACATTGGCCAACCAGGTACTGCAAAAGTACGATGAGCCCACACTCATTCAAACAATCCTGGTGAGGGTGAATGAAGCCACCCAACGTGATTTCGGGTTTGCTACCCGCCCCACTACCTTGGTCGAGCTGGAAACACTGGTAGAGGCAACTGATCAACGGGCTCAAATCAGACGCCTCAACCAACCCTCGCAGGCACCCTCTACTGCAAGTACCACTAACCCAAGGGGTCAATCACGGTATGGACGGGGACGCCGCACCATACAATATCCCCACAGATCCCAACCCCCACCATTAATGTCTCTTCAAATCGAGCCCCCCGCACACTCGTCTAATGAAGACTCCCCAAATGCCAGACGCTACTGAAAACGAGGTCATCCAGTAGCATCAATGAAAGACCTCCCATGGGACTAGCTTCACTTTTTACCCACACAGGAAATCCCCCTCCCCTTCTACCTGTCAAACTAGCTGGTCATCAACAAGTAGCCTTATTGGATTCTGGAGCTGCAATTTCGGCATTAAATTTTTCCTTTTTCAATGAAACCATTGCCTCTACAAATGTACGATCAATCCAATGTCCCACAATTTCCCTAACCATTGGTAATGGGGAACTAGTAACCACCCGTTTCATTGCAAAGGTTCCCATTTCCATTGGATCACGACGCTGGGAGCATACATTTTACCTGTTGCAAAGATTACCCCACGACGTTCTCCTTGGCCTTGATTTTATGCGCCAAACAGAGATGATTTACAATACAGCAGATTTGACCATATCCTTCAAGACCGATCCCACCCCCCATCCACCTCACCAACGAACATCCCCAAGTGCCCACTGCATCATCCACCCTCTCCTGCATCAAACTAACAAATCCCCAACTAACAGAGCAACTTACTCATGAATTCCCGGATGTACTCACAACCAAACTAGGGTGTACAGATCTCATCCAACATGAAATAGTACTGCAGGCTAACGCACCCCCCTTCAAACCTTGTCCAACGTATCAAGTGTCCCCACCCCTTCAAAAAATCATGCGCACTGAAACCAACAAATTACTAGCGTCAGGAGTGATTGTCCCATCTTTAGCCCCAAGCGTGTCCCCCTGTTTCTTAGTCCCCAAAAAGAAATTAACCCCAACAGAGAACCAAGAGTATCGACTAGTTGTAGACATGAGGGAACTAAATCAACGCATCGAGGCTATAGATTACCCACTCCCCACAATCCAAAACTTGATGGCGCATCTCAGCGGAGCAAAAGTCTTTACCCACCTAGATTTGAATTCCGCATACCACCAAATTGGAGTGACCCAGGAGTCACAAAAATACCTTTCCTTTAAAACGCCCTATGCAACCTTTAGTTATACCAAGATCCCATTTGGACTTAAGGTAGGCGGTCAACTCCTTAGTTCCTTAATGGAAAAAATCCTTGGTGACCTACACGGCCTGTATGTCATCTGGTTCCTCGATGACCTCCTAGTTTACAGCCGTGACCACAACCTCCACCAAACTCACATACGTGAAGTCCTCAAAAGACTAAGAAAGGCCAAATTAACTGTCAACCCTGCCAAATGCCATTTTGCCACACACCGCCTAGAGTTCCTCGGACATATCATTGAAAACGGCCATGTCAGCATTGGTGACGCACGCATCCGAGACATTACTAGCATCCCACCCCCAAAGTCTGCGAAACAAGTTGCCCAATTCCTAGGAGCACTGGGTTTTTTCAGTTCTTTTATTCCCGACTTTTCTACAATTGCAACCCCCCTCAATGCTCTTCGAAAAAAGAACGTACCCTTCCTCTGGACTAACGAATGCCAAGTAGCCTACGAACTCCTCCGCAACAGGCTGCTAACCCCACCAATCCTGCAACTTCCAGATTGCAACCGACCCTTCCATGTTTTTGCGGATGCAAGTGGACATGCCTTGGGATGCGTTTTGGCCCAGACAACTAGTGAAACAGACCCCACCCTACATGCAGTTTCCTACGCAGGACGCTCGCTAGAACCCCGAGAGAAAAAATTTTCCAGCTATGAACTTGAATTTGCAGCAGCCTTGTTTGCCATACAGAAGTTTCAACACTACCTGGGACATACCCACTTCCACCTGTATACTGATGCCAAGGCTGTCGCCACCCTAACTTCATTAAAAAATGCCTCCCCAAGGGTTTCACGCTGGGTAGCTGCTATCCTCCAATATAACTACACGCTACATCACCTACCAGGCAAGAAAAATAGCATCGCAGATTACCTTTCACGGGAATGCATCACACCACCCACCACACAACTTGATGACCTCGCCCCAGACCCACCTCCTGACCACCTACTCTTACTCCAAACCTACCCAGCAGTGGCCACCAAACTACCAACCCACCAACAAGCAGACACTCAACTATCACCGATTATTGACCGTCTCAAAGCAGGCCACACTGTCCCCAACTACTCATTGCACAACAACATCCTTTACTATACCAGCCCCAGTGGCACTTGCCAACCACAACTACCCTCACACCTGTTCCCAATGGTCTTCGACTTCTGCCACGATTCTGCACTCGGTTCCCATGCAGGGGTGTCCCGAACCATAGCACGCATTAAAGATTACTTTTATTACCCCCAATTAGACTCCCAAGTACGCGATCGTATACGTTCATGCCTCACTTGTGCTCGTTCAAAACATGCACAAGTCACCTATGGGAATCAAGCCTCTGTTGACCCACAATTCCCCATGCAACATCTCTACCTCGATGTTGCAGGGCCACTTCCTCGAACCAGAAGCCAACATACCCATATCCTCATTGCGGTCGATGGTTTTTCACGATTCACCTATTTCATCCCACTCAAACGAAATACGTCCGACACAATCATCCAGGCACTTCAAACCAGAGTCTGTTCAACCGTAGGATATTGGCAAACAGTCTGTACTGATAATGCATCTGTGTTCCGCTCAAAAGCCTTTACGGACTTCCTCCGTACTCATGGTATGTCAGCCCACTACACCCCTCGCTATTACCCCAACCCCAACATTGCTGAACGTCAAATACGCACCCTCAAAACAGTACTCACTGCCTTCCATGCTGAAAATCAAACAGCTTGGGACACCAACCTAGCCTTCTTCCAGCAGGGTATAAATTCAGTCCAGCATTCGTCTACCCGTTTTACCCCAGCAAGATTGTTTCTAGGCCACGAGCTTGCCACACCACTGCAGCTGGCATGGGATCTACCCCCATTCCACACCATAAACCCTAATGAGCATCATCGCACCTGGGCTACAGCGTTAAAAAACCTAGCCCACGCTCGTACCCAGCGCAAACAATACTATGACCAACGTCACACTGCTAGAGAATTCCAACTGAATGATACGGTGGTCATCAAACAGTATACACTTAGTTCGCGAGTTGATCACATTAATGCTAAATTAGCTTACAAGTATTCAAACCCATATACTATCACTAAACGCCTTTCCCCCGTAACCTACCAACTCACCAGTACTACCGATCCATCAGATATCAAGACCCAGCATGTTGGTCAATTGAAACCCTATTCCCCCACCAACCCACAATAACTTATCACACCAGTTACTACTCGCCACCCATTCCCTGCTGTTCCAGACATGAACCCGTCCAATATCATGGATATCGAACTCGACAATTCAGAGGTCGAGTCATATCCAGATACGCCCCCAGGCACCAGCCCGCAGCCCTCGCCACCTGCACCACCACCACAGCCAACAACCAATGTGGCCCAACCATCTAGGGTCAACACCACCCGCCACAGGCCACCCCTCCACCACGAGCTAGCTGTTCTGAGCCAAGGAGCACGACGCTTGGCTATACCCGCTCTGATGGACCTCCAGGTCCCCAGACCCCCTCGCCGCCTTCGCCGTGCTGCTCGTTTTCGGCAGCATCCCTATCGCCGCCAAAACCAGCCACCACCACTACCACCACCACCACCACCACCGATGGAAACATTGACCATCACCTTTGGAGGAGCGACCCTAGTCTTTTCCAAACCCGCAACAACCCCCGCGACCGCTGGCACACCACCAGTGAACCCACCCTCAGCCCAAAACTAACCACAAACATGGCCATTGGCCCAAAATCCCGAAACCCTTATTTATAAGTTGAAGTGTTTTTGTAAGTACCATACATTATCTTAAGGCAATCCCCATCGTCACACTCCACCCGGCATCAATTCCCTGGCCCCAATTAATCACAACCAGGCACTTCATGCACCAATGAGGGTCAAAAGTAGTCGTTTCTTTCATTAAGTAGTTTCATTCATTAAGTAGGTAGTTTCATTCATTTTGGGACACCAGGTTTTTTCACCCATCTCTCTCGCTGGGCACAGTCTATTCCAATAAGACACATTTTACTTTTGAGCCATTCTGGAATGCCATTATTTTATTTTTTCTTTCAACTCATTATTTTATGCAATGGACTTGTGCAGACAGCGGCCGGGAACGGTTTTCTCCTGGTGATACACCCTCCAAATTCTGCTGTGAACGTCTTCCCCAAACAGTGGCCTCAAATTTTTTCGCCGGTGGGGGAGTGTGATATGAACTTATCACGGATGACCTTGAAGGGTAAGAGACGATGTGGGGAAGGGGGTAGGACCTCTTTCTTCTCCCCGTAGCCCTCGTAGATCCAACACGGCGACTCTCTCTCTTTTTGACTTCCCCTCACACCGTCTCACCCTAGCCCCGGTAAGCAAGTATTATTTCAATTATATCCTCCTTCTCCCGTGAATGGTGTATTGATATTTATTTCTACCCTACCTTCAGTATTCCCACGTCATAAATGGTAGATTTATTGAGCAAAAATCAAAAACACGAAAAAAAATTACAAAGTGAAAAAAAAAAATCATTTTGTGTGGGGATACCAAAAAATGTCAGGAGGCACTTTTTGTCGTACACACAATTAGTTGTAGAACATGTGGGAGAAAGGTCGTGAACCACTCGTGTTACTCCCTGTATATGAGACGATTTGTCTAGGAATGTACGATTGCGTATGTAATCACGTACTATTAACGATTTCGAGCCTAATGATAGTGATAAAAGAGATCTATGATTTTATAAATATCAGGAAGTGCCTAGGCTAGTCATTTATTCTTCAGGTCGGTAACATAAAAATCAATCAAGTTTGCCTCTGAAACTGTTGGTGGAGATGGCTGTGAGTTCGCACTCGCGCTTCAACTAGGTAATTCGTTGTTCTAGGCCGTTCGATCTGGCGATCCAGTTTTCGCTCTGAAAATTGATTTGAATGCATTCGGAATCTTGATCAAAATTACTGGTCTTAGATACCAATAACTTCGACAACTTTTCGATTTCTTTCTACAATTTCATAAAAAACCATTTTTGTAAATGAAATCATCTACGTTCGTTGTTATCACTTGAACGCTTTGCAAAATGAGAATCAGTCAATCTGTTCCGGATAAAAACTGAAATTCATATCCACCGTTCCGAATGTAAAGCCATCTATTGAGAGGAAAAAATCGCAGAAAAATCCGGTAATTTCTGTCTTAATGAATTGCGTGAATGAAATATACACCGACAACATTTCGAATTTTTGATAGTCGAATATACAACAAAGTTTCGATAGCGATATAGCGTGTCAGCTAGCTAAACTTAATGGAGATGTAGGGAAAAGTCGGGTTCGCGGTTCGTTTCACCTTTTGTTTTTCCAATGGAGCGAGCGAGTGTGAAATGTATAAAAGGTCAGAGGTTCAGTTCAGTGGGGCCCAAGTTCGGCGAAATTCCTAGCAGATTCACCTGGAAGATGATGTTGGTTCAAAACCTAATTTTGCTATATGCATTCCAAATGAGATGAGGACGAAAAACGTTGCAAATTATTACACAATGGTTTATTATTTTTTATTTTTCTATATAGATCACTCGTCTGCAAAGCCATCAACCATCCAACATGAAGAAAAATATCGATCGCATTTCGGTCAGCTTTAATTTGAACGGAGATTAGGCCTCTTTTGCGATTCACACTCGTGTTTCTGATTTATCGTACGTCCAAACTTTAAATTCTCGTAGTGAGCGAACGGTTTGTCCTACAGAGCTCCGGGTGGTCTCAAACAATTCTAAAAATTCTATAGAATCTTAAATTGAAGGAAAAACAATACCTTTATATCAAAATTTTTTGAGTTAGGGCGTTTTGAAAATTTCACAATTGATTTTGGAACCCTTAGAAGTGACCTACATCAACCAAAATCTTCGAGGCACAACTAGACCCCAAATGGAGCCTACATACCAAATTTCATCAAAATCGGTGAATGCTAAGTGGCAAAAGTGCCGCGTACGGCGTACGGCGGACGGACGGCCAAATTTTTATTCGATTTTTGGATTCTACGTACCTTGAAACGTACACCATCAAATTTTGAGGGGGGGTTAAAATTTTTTTTTTCTTGGTCGATTCCAAAGGTTCATTATTGAAAATAATAAACCAAAAGCGTGTTTTAAATTAGTGAAGGTGTGACCTTCTCCTGATGGTTTCACATGAATATAATTTGGAGTCCAAGAGTCAACCCTCAATTTTTTGCCTCTCGTCGAAGATTAGGAAGTTTTGTATTAATGCAGCGGGTCAAACAAATTTGGATTTTCAGAACATAAATTTAAAATCGCATTTTGACTTTCAAGGTTTGTTGAATAATTTTGACTGTATCAATCAATCACTCTAGAAAAAAGTCTACCCCCCCTCAAAATGTTATGGATTAAATTTCAAGATAATATCTTGAAATAATAATATTCTGTATATTATACAGAATCCAAAAACGGGTTAATAATTTTCCGTCACTTTCCTTAGTTCCCGTAGACCGATTTTGATGGAATTTGGCACATCGACTCCATTTGGGATCTAGTTGAGCCTCGAAGCTTTTGGTTATTTAATTAATTTGAATTTTGGTTAATAATCTTAGGGTAAACGGTAGGGGAAAATATCTTCAAAACTTCCTAGCTTAAAAAACACTCTTGATATACTCGTACATTCAGGTATTGTTTTTTCATTCATAAAAATAGTCAAGATTTTAAAGATTTTAATAACCCTAAGTAGAGCTCTGTGGAACGAACCGTTGGCTTAATGAGGATATTTAATTACCTGATTAATCAGTGTTCAATGACGTTTTTTCATCAATTTAAGATAGTGTTTAATGTTTGGAAACTAATGATATCACCCAGACAATTTATTATAATTAAACGCGCGTTTATTGTAAAATTCATCAGAACACCAAAGCACAATCGCGCAGTCAAATTTTAGCTGATGAAATGCCACCGTTTTACGTTTTTTCGATCACGATTTCATGTCATCTAGTTGTGGTTCCTTAACAACAAAGTGCAACTTGTTTGTATTGAAGGAACTTCGTGGGTGATCTTTACAGATAAATAATAAACCTAAATGTACTTAATAGTTTGCATATTTTTGCTTCCGAGTCTACCAAGGTAGCGGAAGCTTTGTTTTCACTTTTCAAAGACGAAAAAAAAAGTTCTCCAAAATCAAAATTTTCACTCGCGTTTTGCGTTTTAGACCTTTCTGAACAATTTTGGTTCCGTGTCTGTCTGTCTGTGTGTCCGTGTGTCTGTGTGTCCGTGTGTCTGTGTGTCTGTGTGTTTGTCCGTCTGTCATCAATTCCTTGTAACGCGCATAACTATACGAAGTTATTGTCCGATTTCGATGAAATTTTCAGAGATTGTGCGGGTTGGTGTGTAGACGGTCCCCTATGAAAATCATCATCCTCGGACTGATAGAAGCGACTGCGCATGCGCAAACGTGAATTCCTTGTAACGGCCATAACTTCTACATTTTCCATCCGATTTCAATGAAATTTTCAGGGATGTTACAGATTAGTGTTTAGATGGTCCCCTAAGAAAATCATAGAGAATTGTTTTTCAAAGAGGGATTCATTCATAGAGGGATGGTCCCCTGTGAGAATCTCAAATCTTATACATGACAAGGCTTCAATAGCTCAGAGGACAGAGTCTTGATTTGTGCTCCAGGGATCACGGGTTCGAATCCCTGCCGAGGCTAAGAATTTTTTTGATCCAATCACATACATCTACTCACTTTATTTTTCATCCGAATTTGATGAAATTTTCTAGGATTGTACAGATTAGCGTGTAGATGGGCCCCTACGAGGGTAGTGAAAGGTACTTAGAGATTGGTGTTTTGAGATTACCTACTATGCATCGGATCATCTTTACAATCGGGTTATGGATACAAGGAAGCTATGTGCCACACCCACTTGGCAGACGTTTTTTTTTTCTTTTTATTCATTTATTTTTACTGCTTGTATTCTCCAGGCTTCAAATTTCCTTCCTAGTGAACCAGAATATTATGGCGACCGACTTGCATCTCAAGTACCCAGTAATCTTCAGTTTTGAAAGGATGAAGGATATCGTTTTTCCTTCCAACTTTTCCAGGCTGTCCAATATAGTTCCAGGAGGCTGCAAACATCCCATAAGATAATCCCTTCCAGAGCCAATGACCTTCTCTTGGCGAATGAACAGCTATCAGTTTGCTTTGTGCTGCTGATCCCCTCAGCAGTCCAGGCACTCATGCGTCTTCTCAAAGCCAGAGCTGTTGTTATTTCCCGAGCTCTTCCATTTCCCAAGGGATTTTCATGAGACAGCTCGGGATCAACCCTTCACGGTGATCCACCGGCAGGTAATTATTTACTCTTTTTCCTCGTCATTTTCATTCGGGGTTTTCTTTCGAGCTGGGAGTGACCGGTGTTTTTTAATCAGTCCGATAGGGAGGTTTCCACTGAATATTGAGAGGCTTCTCGAATCGGCTCAATAGCAATTGAAACCCTTCGGGTCTCGTTATCCGGAACAAATTTTAGCTCCGGTTTGATTGTCTAGTTGTTCATTTGAAATCGATCCCTGTTAGAAAGACCGTCGCATTTAACTTGAATATTCAACGCATCCAGAGGAGTTTTGAAGGGAGGAAAAACCATGTTTGTGGCCCGACCATAACGATTTTCTATCGGAACAATTCAATTATTTTAGGATGGCTCAAATCTAGTTTCATATCAAAGCTTTTTGAACAATTTTGTTCCATTTCTTTAAATATGTTGATCTGTCTTTCAAAGACCGGAAAAAAATTCAGTTAAACAAATTTTCGGCCACACCATAGAAGAATTATGTTTGATGAAATTGAGGATGAAAAGAAAATGATGTTATACAAACAAAAGTGTATTTGCTGGAGTGAACCCCTTGAAACGACGACTAAACAGTTCATAATAGTCCAAAATTGTTCCGTCCGTCCGCCCTACTCGGCACTTTGCCCTATGGGGTAGTTGCATGATATTTTTTTGTATTTTTTCTGTGTAGAGAATCTCTATTGAAGTACGAATCTGCAAATAAAACTCCCAGAAACGCTTCCTAAAAATTTAGAGATTTTTTCAAAGAACGGGATTCTCGGATTCAGGCGGGAAAACCTACACACGGCTTGGACGCTGCGGGGTGGGGGCTACGTCACGGGTGTGAAGGGGGCCAAGAGACCCCTACACCTCTGTTATCCTGACGCAAGGTTATTGACCGGGGGTACTGTGCCGGAGGGATCCTTGCCCGGGGGGTCCTTTGATAGCAACCCTTTGTTTGTTTACATTCGTTTGAGGTGCTATCATACTGAATTTTACTAGCAGCGCAATCGAAACATGTTGCATCTAAGATTTCGTTTCCTTCTGGCATTCCCTCTACTGTAAATGAAACCTTATATGGTTGTGAAGAAACGCGGTGTTCTGGTGATACTCGAGCCACAACCTCGCAAATTTGCTAGATTCTTCCAAGTTGGACATAAACAACATCCTTTTATTTAACAATTTACAAACACTCATTGGTACTACGTTGTACAGGATAATGACAATACGATGAAACTTCCAATAAATGAGCTACTGCAACTATTTTGATGAAGAAGTACTACACTCAAGAAAACAACTGATCTTTTACTTTCTATAAAAGTGTCAACTTACCTTCATTCTTGGCTCCTCTTATTTCGGCGCTGATGAACTTCTTATTGGCCTAAAAATCGTGCTACATGCCAATATCGATATACAGAATATTTTCCAGGGAAGCCACCTTGAAACTCTAATCGATGGCTCTCCTTTTTGGCATATAGACATTTTATTTCAATACTTTGGCACATAAACGAAAAAAGTTACTGTTGGTTTTCTGATGATTTCTACTTTATCTTCTTTTTTTTCTACTTTATCTTCTTTTCTAACTTTATCTTAGTCATTCATATTCATAGAAAAATCGTTCACCATTCGTTGGAAAGCCCTAAATATTTGCATAAATTATATGCTGCCAAAACTGCTGTACTCACGGAAGAAACTGAGATATACCCCTGAGTTAAAAGAACTGTCAACAACATTCGAAAGCAGATTATCGGGTACGTAGCGGGAAAAAATGACAGACTCGTATGCAAGCGTTTATTAAAAGCTTCTTGAAACTTTACAGAGAACATTATCTTTTCCAAACCAATCAACTAATAAATTATGGTAGGTAAATACCAGTATAAACTATGGTACGAACTCAGACCGCACTCAACTCAGACAGCACCACCAGAAATGTGTCCACTGATAACGTGATAACATGACCGTAAAAGTAACGCGGGATTTCAGCACCAACGCAACAACAAGAAAAATAACCAAAATATGCTTCAAAACTTTCAATTTAAACTATTAATTCAAACATGTAAAGCTTGAAAAATATATTTCAAAGTTTTTTTAATCATCACCATTATTTTGCAAGTATATTTCAATGTTTCTGACTCGAATTGTCCTCGATGGCAGTGATCTCAACGCACTCTACTGTGAGATTCTCGTTTAGGGATGACGTAAGAGGTGTGGCCCGCCAACACTAAAAAGGATGGTACTTCTTTATTGAAATACGGCTAAACTAAATGGAATTTCTAACTGAAAACTGGTACAGATACGTTTTTAAGTGCGCTAAATTCGAATCTGAAGTCAAAAACACGAAATTCCGACCCATGCAACAACCCTTTCCTGTGAACCGATTTCGATGAAATTTAACATAATTAACCAAAATTAACGTGGTCTCGTAATTATTTGACATAAATAGTAGATAACCAGCAACTTGTTCGTGAATTAATTTTTGCATCTCAAAAATTATCAATTTAATAATTTTTGAACGAACAGATTGTATTTATGTCTGTATTCTTTGTGAGAATGGTATTCTGGTCAACCAAAATGGCAGATTTTATTCTCATAAATCTATTTCAGTAGAGAGGTTTATCTGGTAGGTACCAACGTAAAAGACGAGTTTGTACTGAGTGGGTAGCAACAAAGTGGTGATTCTCTCTATAAAGTGAAGTTTGTCTCAAGTGAATAAACCGTGAGGTACTTACAAGTACTCTAATCGAAACTGCGCGGAGTGGATAAGTCGATTATACTCGAAATAACATCACTGATACCCTAAACTGGAGAATTTCCCGGCACTCGGCTGAAGGTCAACACACAACTCTGTAGGTGTTCTCCCAACTGGTAAATCAACCCTCCTGTCTAAACAGCCTCATACAGTGAACAGCCCGGCACCCTCGGATGAAGGAATTAGACCAAGTTTACCCAACTACCTACCTCAGAGTTATAAGCTCTGGATTACTCGCACTCCACTTATCAGCTCTTCAGCGACGTAACTTGAGGAGTTATGAGGCTTCTCGGTGGATTGTCACCTGCTCGAATTTTGTTCCTCTTCGACTTCGTGTATCTTCTTATTCTCATTCACTTTCGATTTAATTAACCACTCCTCTACAATTTAAACGTGTATTCATGAACGAGAGTGCAAATGAGATTGTCTCTCTCAAATGTGCAATTTGGAAACCATCAAAATACAATACCAAGTACAACTTATCGATAATTCGTTATTTAGGGAATCGTTCACAACTATGTGACCGTCCACGGAAAGCCTACCGTACCTTCCCGGCTCAAATAATTTGATTCTAATTATTAGAAGAACTAAAAATCGACTTTTTCAGGTTTTTAATTGTTTTTAATAGGAAATATTATATTATATATTCTCAAATAATATATAATCTCAAAGAATAACACGAACAACAAGAAATTGTTGGTTCAAAAAATTATCCGAGCTCCATGGATACTGAACGTTTTTATGAGATCAAGTTGCTGGTTTCCTACAGCAACACGACTGAGAATTTCAGGTGTTTGCTTGATTTTGGACCTGACTAATCGTAGTTGAAAGGAAATTTACGTTAGCGCATGCGCTCGCACTACTGATAGCATAACATCATTGAAACTCATTGAGTACTGTCCAGGGACCCTCACATCTCCTGAATTATCCTATCATACTCTTTCGTATGTTTTGCTTCCGAGTCTACAAAGATAGCGGAAGCTTTGTTTTTACTTTTCAAGGTTGAAAAAAAAATGTTCTCCAAAATCAAAATGTCCACTCGCTTTTTACGTTTCAGACCTTCCTGAACAAATTTGGTTCCGTTTCTGTGTGTCTATCTATCTGTGTGTATGTCTGTCATGAATTCCTTGCCACAGCCATAACTTCCACAGTTCCCATCTGATTTCGATGAAATTTTCAGGGATTATGCAGATTGACGTGTAGATGGTCCCCTATGAAAATCGTGGCCCCCAAATTGAATATATTTTATGCGCATGCGTAAACGTGAAATCCTTGTAACAGCCATAACTTCTACATTTTCCAACAATGTATAGTCCCCTAAGAGATTGATGTTTTGAGATTAGCTACAATGCATCGGATCTTCTATACAATCGAGTTATGGATACGAGGAAGCTATGTGCCACTCCCACTTGTTTTTTTTGTTTTTTTTTTTTTTGTTTAATTTCAATTTGGCATCAATATTTTATACTGCCAAGATATTACATTAATTTATATACAGGGTGTCTCAAAAGTTGTTCACCCCCCAGCTAAAATCGTCCAGATAATGGTAAAAAAAAAAATTTTTTTTTGAATCTTCATGATTTTTCCCAAGGATCTCAAATATGACCATATTGCGCAAATCGTGCGCAACGCATACCAACTTCGTAATTTCAAATGAGACTCCCCATTTTTTATTGCAGATTTGGATTCTACGCAAAATTTCATGAATTTTAGACCCTTCATTTGAACCCTGAATTTGACACTTGATTTTTTTGGTTGCGCACAACCCGTCCCATGAGCGCGCAAAGTCGCCCAACTACCAAATTGCGCGAAATATGGATTCACGTAAACCCCAAGTGTGGCACATGTTTTTTCAGTATTTTTCGACGCTGAATCGCGTGGTGGTATCCATTTTTGGAAGAAGGAGGAAAAGAAAATAACATTATTTAGCTCGTCAGAATCGTCTGTCTGTTGGGGTGGCGCCTATCCGGGAACCGCTCGGCGTAAACTCGAAATGCTCTTCTCAAAAAAGAGCGATCTATCGCTAAAAACAACCGAATTTTCGACCGCCATTTCGAAAATTCCAATCAAATTCAAAAATGGATACTACCACGTGAATCCATATTTTGCGCAATTTGGTAGTAGGGCGACTTTGCGCGCTCATGGGACGGGTTGCGCGCAACCAAAAAAACGTCTGCCAAGTGGGTGTGGCACATAGCTTCCTCGAATCCATAACCCGATTGTATAGATGATCCAATGCATAGTACTAGTTAATCTCAAAACATCAAAACAAGTTAATTTGTAACATCCCTGAAAATTTCATTGAAATCGGATGGAAAATGTAGAAGTTATGGCCGTTACAAGGAATTCACGTTTGCGCATGCGCAGTGGCTACTATCAGTCCGAAGGTGGTGATTTTCATAGGGGACCTTCTACACACCAACCCGCACAATCCCTGAAAATTTCATTGAAATCTGATGGACAATGTAGAAGTTATGGCCGTTACAAGGAATTCACGTTTGCGCATGCGCAGTCGCTTCTATCAGTCGATAGAATATATCATCATCATATAATATATGATTATTTTCATAGGGGACCGTCTACACACCAACCCGCACAATCCCTGAAAATTTCATTGAAATCGGACAATAACTTCGTATAGTTATGCGCGTTACAAGGAATTGATGACAGACGGACAAACACACAGACACACGGACACACAGACAGACAGACACGGAACCAAAATTGTTCAGAAAGGTCTAAAACGCGAGTGAAAATTTTGATTTTGGAGAACTTTTTTTTTTACCATGAAAAGTGAAAACAAAGCTTCCGCTACCTTGGTAGACTCGGAAGCAAAATCAAGTGAAGGATCTAAAATTCATGAAATTTTGCGTAGAATCCAAATCTGCAATAAAAAACGCTGAAAATCATTGCTCAAAGGTTTATTATTTTCTGTATAGATCACCTGGCTTCGGAGCTCACTCAGCTGATCAGTGATCTGAGGAGTGAAGAAGATCTCCTCGAATGCTGGAGACGCCTGGAAGAGCACTTCCATTCAATAGGATTGAAAATGGCTTCGGAGCTCACTCAGCTGATCAGTGATCTGAAGAGTGAAGAAGCCTTTGAGCAATGATTTGCAGCGTTTTTTACCCACCAACATTTTTTTTACCTACCAACTTTTTTTTTACCTACCACACCATACTGGCTTCACACCTTCACAATCAAGTTTATTAGAAAGAACTAAACGCTTCACACTCGATTGGAAAAATAGAAAGCTTCATATGGAAATTTGATTACTGGTTACGCAGAAGGCAAAACTGTATACAAATCGAAGAAATGAACAGCGATCGCATTTTAGTCCGATAAAATTTGAATGGAGATTAGACCTCTTTTGCGAATCACACTCATGATTCTGTTTTATCGAAGGAAAACCTTCAAGCACTCGTAGGGACCGAACGGTTTGTCCTACAGAGCTCCGGGTGGTCTCAAAAATTTTTAAAAATTCAATACTATTTAAAATTGGTGAAAAAACGATACCTTTATTTCGAGAGTTTTCGAGCTAGGGCACTCTTGAAAATTTCAACCCTCAATTTTCACCCCTTAGAAGTGACCTACATCAACCAAAAGCTTCGCGGCACAACTAGACCCCAAATGGAGCCCATATACCAAATTTGATCCAAATCGGTCCAGTGTTGCTAAGAAAAGTGCCGCCTACGGCGGACGGACGGAAATTTTTTTATTCGATTTTCGTATTCTACGTACTTACCTTGAAACGTAAAACATCAAATTTTGAGGGGGGGTTAAATTTTTTTTTTCTTGCTCGATTCCAAAGGCTTATTATTGAAAATAATAAACCAAAATGGGGGGTCTTATTTGAAATAACGAAGTTGGTGTGCGTTGCGCACGATTTGCGCAATGCGCAATTCGCAATAGGGTCATATTTGAGATCCTTGGAAAACCTCATGAAGATTTAAAAAAAAAAAATTTTTTTACCACTATCTGGACGATTTTAGCAGGGGGGTGAACAACTTTTGAGACACCCTGTATACATTCGATAAACTTATAAAGGTATACAATATTCTTATTGAATATAATATATTCAATATATTATAGATTCAATTATCTATTCAATATATATTCAATTATTCAATCTATTATATATATATTCAATTATTCAATATATTATATTCTAAATTAAATAATTTCTACTTTGTTCCACTGTAAAGTAGTTAAAAGGTTGCTACGAGTTTCACACTGTTACAAGAAAAAACTTTGTGAGAAAAAACGCGTGGTAAATGGAGCACTCTCTGACCAAATGTTCCAAGTTTCCATTACTTTCTCCACACCTGCTGCGGTTCTTTTATCCGCTGACTCTTGCACTCTTATTGTGGCAAGTTATGCATCGCAGAGCCCATGATCCTATTTCAGTCTGCTCATGGTCCTACCAAAGTTTTTGTCTTGCCGAAAGAAACATGTCCTAAGTGGTGTGATCGTCTGCAACCTTTCGTAAAATGAACTCTCGATTGCATCTTCGATTTGAACTTATGGATCCCTAAAATCAGCGGGAAGAAGTCCTCCACCTCAAATGGCAGATCCAATAGTGACTGTGAACAGCAGACTTTCCTCCTTTGCTAAACTATCAACCGTCTTATGCTCAATCGAGGATTTTTCTTTCAAATGGGCTTATACCCAATTGGAATGTTTTGTGGGAAATTGAGAAAAACTCATTTTGTGGCGAAAGAAGTTGTCCAGGGTGACTCTAATTTTCCATATTGTTTATTCATAGAACTTTTGATTGTAAGACAAAATTTCGAAATTTTGGCATGCGTTTTGAGGGATTTTCATATTGGATTCTCCAATACTGTACGTAGATAATAATTGTACATGTATCATGTTCACTAAATCTCGATCTAGTCGCCATGTTCAGACACGGAGCATAAATTGTTCAAATATGCTCAGAAATCGTCGGTGAAACAGCAACATGCTATAAGTCAATTTTTAGCCAAATTGAGTTAGACATCATTCGTTATAAGAATTTTCGTGCCGGAGGAGTCAGTTTTGACGTGATAACGTCTTATAAATTGGTTTACCGGGACACTTCAAGAAACTGCGTTACGCTCCGCTCACGGAGGGGGTGCAGCTCGGCGCTCCCTAAAGGCGGGCGGCCCCTCCCCCCCCCCCCGCGCTCACAAAAGCGGGAGCGCCCCGCCCCCCTTCCCAGGCACTCACTCCCCCCCCCCCCCACCCATGGGAAATACCTACTACCTACGGGAAATACCTACTCTGTGCAACTTGACAAAGAATTTTATTTTATCCTTCTTCCTACTATACGAATGAATATTAACATTAAAATTATTTTACCACTCAAAGTCGTTGTCACGTAAAACTTTCGCCCGTATACCGACTTTACAGGCAACAACACAGGGTTTTTTTTTCGGAAAAAAAACATCTCCTTGGACTCCTAGGAAACTGGAAACTCGAGAAACTGACTCCTCCAGTCGATCCGGCACGAAAATTCCTATAAAGAATGATGCCTAACTAAATCTGGCCAAAAATTGACTTATAGCATGTTGCTGTTTCGCCGACGAAATGCAAAATGTGAATAAAAATGGTGATTTTGGAGGACCCAAAATTATTTTTTAATTTTTTAAAAAATAATCGGTCTATTATTAAAACTGTATACAATACATCTAGCAATTTCTCTTTATTATGTACTAAACGCAGTTCTGTGGTTCTTAATGGTGGATTTTAATAATGCTGCACAAATACAAAGTTTTCAAATCTTCGATATTGAAGAAGCACAATTGGTTAAGATCTATTGACTCAGTTTAACAGTTTTGTATTTCTATTCTATACTGATATTTCCTTATACTTAATATTAATTAACTTATAATAATTTTAGTTTTTAAAAGTTGTGGTTTATTATTCGGGTCAATGAAAATTATGATCTCTCAGTACTGAGACACCTAAGTAAATAGATTTAAACAAATAAGTAAGATTAGGCTTTAGACTGTGATGATTATACATTGGTACCAATTTAGTCCGTCCCTACGTAAATAACTTTGACTTGACTTACTTGACTTATTTCCTGTAACTCCTCAGGGGGAGCATAGGGCCGAGACGAAATTCCGCCATTCCTCTCTATCTCTGGCCAAGGCCTTGATCTGGCTCCAAGACTTCCCCACTTTAGCTGCCTCTGCCTCAACAGATCGCCTCCAGGTCATCCTTGGTCTCCCGCGTCTTCGATATCCTTGTGGGTTCCATTCCAGCGCTTCTCGCTCCACCGCTCCCTCGCCCTTCCTCAAAGTGTGACCAATCCACTGCCACTTCCTCTTCTTCACCTCAACAGCAATGGGAAGCTGTTGAGTCCTTCTCAGCAACTCATCATTAGAAATGGTGTCGGGCCACCACACACCGAGGATCCGCCTCAAGCAGCGATTGACAAATACCTGTAGCTTCCTCGATAGATTGCTGGTAACTTTCCAGGTCTCGCAAGCATAAAGGAGTACCGACTTGACGTTTGTGTTGAACAGTCGAAGCTTCGTCCGCAGAGAAATATTTCTATTTCTCCATACCGGATATAGCTGGACAAACGAACCATTTGCCTTCCGAATCCTGCTCTTAATATCTTCTTCGGCACCCCCGCTGGCATCGACCATGCTACCCAGGTACTGGAACGAGTTCACCTGCTCTATACTTTCCCCAGCAACCTGCAGCTCATCTCTCAGTGAAACATTTACCCTGATTTCCCTCGTTTTCTTAACATTTATCTTGAGCCCTGTGACCTCTGAGTACTGGTTAAGTTTGTCAAGCTTGAAATACATATCACTTAGACGGTGTGCCAGCATGCACACATCATCAGCGTAATCCAGATCCTCCAGTCTATCCCGAAGGTTCCACTGGATACCCCGCTTTCTTCCACCAAGTACTTTCCTCATCAGCAGGTCAAGGACCATCAGGAACAATGTAGGAGAGAGCACACAGCCCTGTCGAACACCCGAGGTGACCGGTATGGGAGAGGAGAGGACTCCATCATGCATGACCATGCATGTGTACCCATTGTACATCTCTTGTACAAGACGAAGGATCTTTCCTGGAATTCCGTAGACCTCCATAGTTCTCCACATTGCGTCTCGCCTGATCGAGTCAAACGCCTTGCGAAAGTCAATGAACAGGGCGTAAAGAGGACTCTGCCACTCTGCACTCTGTTCAAGGATTATACGGAGAGTATTGATTAGATCAACATAACTCCTGTGCTTCCGAAAACCAGCCTGTTCTTTCCGCAGCAGCCGCTCCACATGCTCCTTAATCTTATTCAAGATGACCTTCGATAGAACTTTACTGGCCAGGGTGAGAAGGGTAATCCCTCTCCAGTTGTCACAGCTTGTGAGGTCTCCTTTCTTTGGCAACTTAATCACTAGACCTTTCTTCCATTCAGAGGGGATTTTTTCCTCGGTCCACATACGACAGATGATCGGATGGAGCAATTGTGCAGTAGTGTCAGCATCCACCTTAAGAGCTTCGGGTGGTATATTATCGACTCCAGGGGACTTGCCATTTTTCAGCTCACTGATAGCATTTCTGATTTCAGAAATGGAGGGGGTTTCTTCACTGATCTCCCCTTCAATGGAGGGTACGAACCTACCCACGCTCTGAAAGAGTGTATCCAGCTCAGCCCCATTTGTATCATCTGTAGGGTTGAGCACTTCACGAAAATGTTCTTCCCACCTTTGCACTTGCTGGTCAGGAGAGGTGAGCAACTCTCCTTCCTTGCTTTTCACTGGCTGACTCCTTCGAAACCCTTTCTTCGATAACTGCTTTGTTATTTTATATAAAGTCTTGGAATCCCCTATTTTTGCTGCCTTCTCTGCTCTCCTCGCCTGATCATCAATCCACCTCCTCTTATCTCGTCTTGCACTCTTTCTTACTACTCTATGCAGCTGATTGTACGACGTAAATAACGCCAATCAAATAATTTCAAATTAGCCTCAGTAGATGAAAGCACCGCGTTCAGAGCGGGATGATGTTTTCCTTTTACTGGAGCGGGTTGTGAGGTAAATAACGAAACTTCCACGTAATGAGCACCGAGCTTCCATTTTTTGCCACCTAATTAAAAAGCGGGACGAGGCACGTAAAAGCAACCGGTCGTACATCACTCCAGGTCTTTCGGAAATTTTCACTACTTTATACGTGGCTTCATGGCAGTTCTTACTGAAACCTAAATCACTAAAAAGTATCGAGAGTTAGGGTCCCTCCACGTCGGTCAGAACTGTTCTTTTACAATAGGTATACTAATTTCTAAGCAATAAACCTACATTTTTTGGTTTATCATTTCAATAATGAAAACCGGAACCGAACAAGAAAAATTTCTAAATTGGCATTTTAGTTAGTTACTATGGACCGATTTTGATGAAATTTGGTATATGGATTTCATTTGAAGTTTATTTGTGCCGCGAAGCTTTAGGTGATATTAGTCACTTCTAAGGGGTGAAAAATAGGGGTTGCTATTTTCTAATCGCCCACAACTCGAAAACTCACGATAGGTATAAAAATATACTGTATTTTCACAAATTTAAAATAGAAGAAATGCCCTAATTTATTGAATGACCAGTTAAACATACTTACGAAAGATACTGGTTGCTCAGAAAGCAAAACTGAAAACAACTCGAAGAGAGAGAAAAGAGAGAGTTTCGGTTATCTAAAAATTCAACGGAGATTAGACCTCTTTTGCGATTCACTCTCTTGTTTCTGATTTGTCGTAAGTTCAACCCTTGAATTCCCGTAGGGAGCGAACGGTTTGTCCTACAGGGCTCCAGGTAGTATCAATCGTTTCTAAAATTTAATACTATTTCAAATTGGTGAAAAAACAATACCTTTATTTCGAGGGTTTTCGAGCTAGGGCACTTTCGAACATTTCAACCCATTTACTTTGAAAAGTGAAAATTGATTTCATACATGTTTTCTCATTCAACATAGAAAATAGCCGTTCGTAGCTCTATATAACTTCTTGTGGCTGAAACATGTTTACATATTTCAACATGCATAAAACACGTTTAGCGACATAAATAAAGCCCAAGCACCAATTATAAATTCTAGAAGTTTAGGAGGAAAAAAATGTTACTCTCGTATTTTGAGGCTCTACTCCGCCCTATCAATTCTTTTCATATATAAAGATGAGTCAACCTCCTTTCAATAGTGCGGGATTAATGATAAAAGGAGAATACAATAGCGGTCGTTTGGTTCAGCCCAAACCCTTCTCCAACATCGACGAGGGTTCGACGCTGGAATAAATTGCAAGGACAGTATGGTAATGGGATCTAATAGCATTGGAATGGGGGGCAGGCGAGGCACACTGGAAGGGACCCCGTTTAGGCAGACTTGAAGCTGATGGTAACCATTGCCAAGCGCGAAAAGTCGGAAATAGGACAGGCATCGTATGATAATGGATTTTCTTCACCCCCTTCTCTTGAGCCGTTAGGCCCTTCGAGAATAGTAGTTTTTTTCTGTTGAAAGTTTCGCGTTGGCGAGAGGAATACTCAGTTTCTCTTCATGGTATACCTAGGGCCTAAAATAAGATCCTTGGCGGATATTGGTTTTCTTCACCGAGGGCATTTTTTGTTAAAAAACTTTCCATGACGTGGTCATATAGGAAAATAGGCTCATAGCGTCTAATTTGGATGTCTACAGAAAACATGCATTCTTTCTCAATGTCTCGGAAAAAATAATTAGTGTTATAACCTTGTATGGGGTATTCATAAAAAACTTGAAATCCTACGCCAAGTTTGAAGGGCAGTAAATATTGTAGATTGTAGATGAATCCGCGGATCAGGGTGATAGAAGCCCAAAGCGCTGAAGACTAGTGGCTTATAATAAGCCACAATATAGCACAATAATTGCTAAAAGTGCTACTCCGCGGATTCTGTTCCTAGTCAGAGTCCTAGCCCTTTGGTGAGAGCCAGTAGCGGTTTGGCTAGATTTGTGCTGGGAGAAGCCTTCATGGGTGTAGGTGACCCGAGGAGGTGAAACCTGCGATTTGATAGCATTTCGCAATCGAATATTATGTGGTAGGCTGTTCCTTCAGCCTCTTCACACAGCCTGCAGAGGGTTGTATTTTGATTTACCCCAATGCGGTTGAGATGGAATCGGAGTGGAGTAAAGCCTGTTACCAGGCTGATCACTAACCTGACTTCCTCGATGCTTAGCCGCAGCAGCAATTCTGTGGTGCTGGGGTTAGGTTTGGCCACCATGCGCTTACCTAGAGCATGCCCTCTAAGGTTTGACCATGTACTAGTGATTTCATTAGGTTTATGGTCACCCTAAAGGAAGATTTGGGAATGCCGATGGCTGGCTCTGGACCAATGAACAGGGTTAGTAACCTTCTTCTGGCCAGCGCATCTGCTTTCTCATTCCCCATTACTCCGCTGTGTCCTGCCACTCACTCCAGAGAGACCCTGTTGTGTTGCGACAGGAAGCAGAGAGTTTCGAAGCAGTCCCACACTAACTTTGAGTTGATGGAGGAAGCGGCTAAAGCCTTGATCGCAGCCTGGCTGTACGAGAGAATGCGAACGTGTACACCACGGTGTTCCCTCCGTAGACTTTCCCCAGTTCAGACCCTGATTGTAAGTAATTCAGCCTATAATACTGAGGCATACTCTTCCAGAGGAGCTGAGTGGCTTCATCTGGGATTAGCCCCGTAAATTCCAATCCTTGTACCATTCCCCATTCTGGATCCATCTGTATACCAGGATAGGTTCTGGGCATAATGTCCGCCACCATGTCAAGCATGGGTTGCACAAAAGGCCCAGGATTTTGGAGTGGCCCTGGAGGTATGACCCCCTCCACGTTCCATTCCATTTCTGCCTCAGGGCTGCCATGGCGGCTTTTATGAAGCTATCCAGAGCGGGGGGGGGGGAGCCCCAGGAGAATCTCCATTGCGGTAATTGGGGTACTGTGCATTGGTCCTGTTATGGTGAGGCAGGCCAGCCGTTGAACGCTGGTTAGAGTGGAGGAAGCTTTTACGTGGCAAACTTTTGGCCACCACACCACACAGCAGTAAAGCTTCTTCACATAACGTTAGATAGACATAAATAATCCGTTGAAAAGCTACGGGCTATTTGATTTATAAACAAATTCAGGGAAGGGTTCCATAGAAATTGTTGGTTTGTGACATACTGATTCTGTAAATTACTGATGGTCCGGTGTACCCGCGGTCGCTCAGGCGCGCGTTCTTTGGTGGTGGAATTTGGACCGATTTCTGCGGAGGTCGTGGGTTCAAATCTCACCATCGGGTACGTGCGTCCGGGGCTCTCATTGCCCCCCTCGTTACAACCCAGTGCGGTGAGGCAATGGGAAGCCATGAGCAAAATCATCAGAACCAATTCTGATTTACCACTTGGGAGATAACTGATGAATAGCAGTTGGACGAAAATCCAACCTTCCTCCTTACTTTACTTTTCCATAAATTTTTGTTAGTTGCTAGAAATGTCACTTGCTACCTAAAAGAGGAGCGATGATGCAAAATAAAGTCTTCTTGCATGAACTGGTGAGCAATGACGCCGATTGTCATCGTCGGCTTTCCAAAATGGGAATACAGGTCCCATGCAGGTACATCAGCCCGTATTGCTCAGCTCTCCTATGTACCATTTGCCAGCCACGAACTATCAAGTCAATTGCTCACTCCATTGCCTTGTATTAAGGCAAACTTCATCCACAAAAGTTTATTATCCCTTAAAAATAAAATTGTGTGGATTCATTAAAAAAGTTTTTTTTTCAGTGTTTTTTAACCCTTTTATATACTTATAACCATGTAATTCTTAACTGTTAACCCTTATTGGACCATGGTATCACTAGTCTCATTGGAAACATCCCAGGAACTCCACATCTGTCTCAAAGTGCCACCGAAGCATCAAAATTAAATTAAAATTTCAAATTTATGGACAGCAGATTTTTTTCGGCTTTTGGAAGTCTCTATATAAAGTTATGACACAAATTTCCAAAGAAATCTATGAGAAAAATATTCAAAATTTTTGTCATAACATAATTTTTTGATTTCCAATAAAGCGCAAAAAATGGTTTAAAAAATTCAGCTCCATCTATTAATTTTCAAATTGCAATTAAAATCTAGTTAATCTGGTGACACCTTGGGACAGTTGTGGTATTAATAAGATTTTCGGTGACACTAGTGACACCATGGTCCAATTAGGGTTAAGATCTTCTTCGCAATGCCAAGTGTGATACGACTTATACTAATCTAATGATTCATAGGTCTGATTATGTTCACTGGTAAATTAATAATAATTTATCTATAATATTCACTCTGTCATTTGTAGACCACCAACCATGAGTTTATAGCCCATGTTACTCTAAGTACTTGACGAACGGCCTTTCCTAATACTCGGGTGTTTTGACTGAAAATTTAAATAATTCAATGATAAATATATTCAAAACGTCGGAATTAAAACTGAACCTTCCATTCAAATTACCAGTGCTGAAGTTTTGAGCCCTGGTGTACACTAATAGTTCACTGTGAATCATATTCCACACAAAAACAAGATTTCATGGTGAATCAAAGGGTGAAATCAAGGAGTTGCTCTCGGAAAAGGAATTCCTCCTTTTTCTTTTTAAATCGAGCACCCCTTTCGCTAACAGCTTGATGAATCGACCAGTCCAGAGTCGGAACGGAGAAATCAAAAGATCTGGTTCAATTTATGTGCTTCAATACTTTTCTTCGGTTGATTTCCCTTCTGATTTATTTTGCTCCTCCGTTTTCGAGCTCACAATTAACATTTCTCCTTCACAGTGAATTTACATTATTTTGCCTCCAGGGAAGGTTTGGGGGTTCCTCCGAGGTTCTCATTTACGACGGGCCCGTTCTAAAACTGCCTCCAATTCCATAAGAAGTTATGACCAGTTCGTCGATTTTGGGTGGAAAACGTTGAAGTTATGCTTTTGGTTTATTATTTTCAATTAATTATTTCCAACCTTTGGTATCAACCAAGATTTTTTTTTCAACTCCCCCTCAAAATTTGTTGGTTTACGTATCAAGGTACGTAGAATCCGAAAATCGAATAAAAATTTGGCCGTCCGTCCGCCGTACACCGTACGCGGCACTTTCCCCACTTAGCATTGACCGATTTTGATGAAATTTGGTATGTAGGCTCCATTTGGGGTATAGTTGAGCCCCGAAGATTTTGGTTGATGTAGGTGACTTCCAAGGGTTGAAAAATAAGGTTTGAAAGTCTGAAAACGCCCTAACACAAACAAAAAAAAATTGATTTAAAGGTATTGTTCTTCCATCAATTTAAGATAGTATAGAATTTTTAGAATTTTTTGAGGATTTAAGGGGTGGACTTACGATGAATCAGCAACACGAGTGTGAATCGCAAAAGAGGCCTAATCCCCGTTCAAATGTTAGCTGTTAATCATGAATACGATCGATGTTTTTCTTCAAGTTGGTTGGTAGTAACAATGACAAAGCCGTGTTCTTTGCAGACGAGATATCTATATATAAAAATAATAAACCTTTGTGTAATTATTTGCAAAATGAAAATTTCATCGAAATCGGACAATTATTCCGTATATTTTTGTCCGCTACAAGTACCTACTTCATGACCGACAGACACGAAACCAAAATTGTTTAGTAAGGTCTAAAATGTAAAACCCGACTGGAAATTTTGATTTCGGAGAACTTTTTTCTTTTCAACCTTGACAAGTGAAAGCAATGCTTACGCTACCTTGGTAGATTCGGAAGTAATCGAATTTTTGAGAACATTTGAGAAACGGAAGAAAATCCAACCTGAAATGGTCGTTTACTTTACTTACTATATGAACTGGGAACCTTCAGTTCTTGTTTGTTACCGATTATTACCAAACCGTTATTATCGATTTAACTTTGTAATTCATTACTTTCGTGGGAATGAAAGACGATCTACTTGACTCCGTTTTTTACCCAACAACCTCACGGTTGATCACGTCTTGGAAACTTCCCTCCTTATTTAAGCCAATGAGTGGTACTCAAGATCCTGGAAAACCAATATTTTAACCTATTTCAAGCCGAGGGTAGAAATAACAGAGTAATGGGAGGAGGAGGATGAACTATTGAACAGAATGCCGGCCGAAATAAGGCAACTTTTTTTATGAATTTAACATTTTATAGGATTTGAGAAGTCTCAGTTTTTCAAATCAATATGATTTAAACATTTCATTGCTAAAAATCTAAAAAAAACTGTGTAAAATGAAAAAATGTATTTAAAATCTAAATGTTAAATCTTTTTCGACTCATGGCCCAAAACGCTCACGCGCCCAGAACCGAATTTGAGCCAACATGATCACGCTTTCGGCCAAAAAGCCTGTTTCAAAAAAATTTCCCAAATCCAAAGAGCTCCCGAATTTCCGAATGTTGAAGACATTTTTTTTTTTTTTTGAAAAGTTTAGGAACTGCATGAATGAGAAAAAATTCTTTTACAAAGATTTCCCACTATTTCTGTATTCAAAAAAATCATTATTAGGACGATGCAAAAATGCATCAGTGGCCGGAAATGGGTTAAAACCAAATTTGGCTGAATTTTGTATACTAGTGGATCCCTGGAAGGAAAGTAGTTTTAATTCAATGCGTTTCAAAGTTCTTGATGGGTACCCTTGAGAATTCCTCATTGCCCACTTTTGTCACGTTTCGATTTCACTAAGTATGACTCTTGATTAATGAATGACTTGATTACTGACAACCGGAGGAAAATACGACGTCAATTATATTAGGGCGGAAGAGGTTATTTAGATCCGGCGTTGAAGCGTTTTAATTAAATTATTCGATTCAACGCAGCCCCTTTTAAACCCCTTCTGCGGCATTTATATCCAGGAGGATGAGGAGGGAAGGAAGAGGTTAAACAAAGGATTAACTACCACTTAACCGTAGTTTAAACGATCGTCGGCGTTGGTTAAGGATCGAGAGAACAACAGCTGGAGGGCTTATATACCCCCGTATTAACAGCCCGCCAATGAGAGGCCGGGTTTAGCAATGGTATCACTAGGTAAGCACATGTGTGTGTGCGGATCTCATTTTGGTGTGCGAAGGTATAAGGGATGGAATAGGGCTATACTGGTGAGGGGGGAGGGTGTACTGCGAAATCGTGGCCGATAAAGTAGGCAGGGCTGGGCTTCGAACGGTGTTTTTTCCACTTTATTGTAGAGAGAACTCTGCCCTTTCTGTCATAAAAAAGGAGAAAAAATTACGGCTGTATTTTTTTGCGAGGGCGTCTCCAGATGAAATATGGCGCACATGGTGTGTTCTTACTTAGGATTACCCTACGATGCCGAATAGACGTAAAAGGATTTTTGCGTAATAGGCGGTCGTTTGGGTCTTATATTGTAGACTCACCGGAATATCATTGACGGATTGTAGCACAGTTGTGTGTTATTTCCACTCAATACTTCAAGATTGTCGTGATTTCCTCCTGGTAGTTCATATTTCACAGTTAACCACCTGGAAGCGCCCTACCTCGAAACCCACGTGTTGCTAGAGCGATTGAGACAGTTGGCTTCAACAACCCTTTGTCTTCCATGACGCTCCATTGTCAAGCACAGATTTAAGGCTCTCTGAAAAATGTTGGTTTTGGTTTATTATTTTCAATAATAAACATTTGGAATTGACCAAGAGAAAAACAATTTTAACTCCCCTCAAAATTTGTTGGTTTACGTTTCAAGGTACGTAAAATCCAAAAATCGAATAAAAAAGTTTTCCGTCCGTCCGCCGTACGCGGTACTTTCCATACTTCCTATGGACCGATTAGATTGAAATTTGGTTCATGGGCTCCATTTGGGGTCTAGTCACAGAGTACTGGAGATAAGTTGTCTAGTTGTGGGTCTAGTTGAACCCGTTTTTTTTAAAGGGGTTATGTGTCATTTGTGAAACTTTCGGGAAAACGCAAAAAACTGTCCCAAGTCGTCAAAACGATCTAAACATCCATTTTTTTGAAATATTCCAATACAGTTTAATACTCTACAATCCTCCAGAATTTTTCGGATTTTTTCAGCAAGGGGAAGTGTATCAAATTGCAATTTGAAATGCTCTCACATACCCCCTTTCAAAAAAAATCGATTTTTCAGGACTGAAATCATTTAAATAATCAGCTTTATTCATTGAATGAAACATATTTCGATGAAAATATGTACATAAAACATCATAACATAAAATATGTATATGATCAGTTTATTATTTGGCCAACATGAAATGTTAAAAATGTTCTTCAGGAATGTAATTCTTCAACCTCTCTAGGTCGGCTAACGGAAATGAATGGGTTGATGGGAGTCCGGCAATTCACAGAATGGACTTTTGAGCATAGCTGCAGGTCATAACAATTTTGGGGAGGATTTTTGGGGTGAAAGATATGTAGCCGATCTACTAAGCGCACTTTTCTTTTGATGAGAGCGGAATCACGAAAGCACGGGAGAAATCTATGCCTCTCACATGGAAAAATTGTTCGTTTTTGTCGAACTTTGCATCCGAGTCTACGAAGATAGCGGACGCTTTGTTTTCACTTTTCAAGATTGAAAAAATCGTTCTCCAAAATCAAAATTTCCACTCGCGTTATACGTTTCAGACCTTACTGAATAATTTTGGTTCCGTGTCTGTCTGTCTGTCTGTGTGTCTGTCATGAATTCCTTGTAACGCGCATAACTATACGAAGTTATTGTCCGATTTCTATGAAATTTTCAGGGATTGTGCGGGTTGGTGTGTAGACAGTCCCCTATGAAAATCATCATCCCCGGAGTGATAGAAGCGACTGCGCATGCGCAAACGTGAATTCCTTGTAACGGCCCTAACTTCTACATATGTATGTCTGTCGTATGTCTGTCATGAAATCCTTACCACAGCCATAACTTCTACATTTCTCATCCTATTTTGATGAAATTTTCAGGGATTGTGCGGGTGGGGGTGTAGACGGTCCCCTATGAGAATCATTACCCCCGGACTGATAGTAGCCGCTGCACATGCGCAAACGTGAAATCCTCACCACGGCCATAACTTCTATATTTCCCATCTGATTTGATAAAATTTTTAGGAATAATGCGAGTTGGGATGATGATGGTCCCCTATGAACATCATGGTCCCCAAATTGAAAGTATCTTATGCGCATGCGTAAACGTGAAATCCTTGTAACAGCCATAACTTCTACATTTTGCAACAATATTCAGATATTGTTCGGGTTGACGTCTAGTTGGTCCCCTGTGAGGGTAGTGGAAGGTACTCAAAGATTGATATTTTGAGAGTAACTACTATGCATCTGATCATCCATACAGTTGGGTTATGGATACGAGGAAGCTACGTGCCACACCCACTTGGAATTGTTGTCTTAGTTAGGGTGAGGTGGAGATTCAAAAGGAAGTGATTTCGGTTAATTATTTTCAATAACAAAGCTTAGGAATCGACCAAGAAACAAAAAGTAACCCCCCTCCCTTTACCGACATATTAATTATTATAAACCAACCTGACAGTTTATTATTTGAGTCTCGAAACTCCTCGTCGACCACATAGCGAGTGAGTAAGTTCTTTTTTGAAAGGGGTTATGTGGCTCACATAGCCCCTTTCAAAAGACATCGGAAATTTCAACCTGTTTTTTCTATGGGAAGCGTCAATGAAACGAGTTTCCTTTTAATCGCAATCGATGCAACCAAGTATGGAGACCCAGAAAATAAAAAAAAGTGAAAATGGCCGAAAATGTCACATAGCCCCTTTCAATAAAAACGGGTTCAGTTGTGCTCTGAAGCTTTTGGTTGATGTTAATCACTTGTAAGGGTTGATAAATGAGATGAACTTCTGAATACGCCCAAACTCAAAAAATTCCTATATAAAGGTAGGATTTTTCCATCGATTGAAGATAGTATTGAATTTTGCTTCCGAGTCTACCAAGGTAGCGGAAGCTTTGTTTTCACTTTTCAAGGACGAAAAAAAAAGTTCTCAAAATCAAAATTTTCACTCGCGTTTTGCGTTTTAGACCTTTCTGAACAATTTTAGTTCAGTGTCTGTCTGTCTGTGTGTCTGTCATGAATTCCTTGTAACGCGCATAACTATACGAAGTTATTGTCCGATTTCGATGAAATTTTCAGGGATTGTGCGGGTTGGTGTGTAGAAGGCCCCTATGAAAATCATCATCCCCGGACTGATAGAAGCGACTGCGCATGCGCAAACGTGAATTCCTTGTAACGGCCATACCTTCCACTTTTTCTACCCGATTTCGATGAAATTTTCAGGGATTATGCGGATTAGGTTGTAGATGGTCCCCAATGAAGATCACCACCTTCGGACTGATGATAGTCACTGCGCATGCGCAAACGTGAATTTCCTCGTAACGTCTATAATTTCTACATTTTCTATCCGATTTTAATGAAATTTTCAGGGATGTTACAGATTAGTATTTAGATGGTCCCCTATGAAAGTCACCACCTTCGGACTGATAGTAGCCACTGCGCATGCGCAAACGTGAGTTCCTTGTAACGGCCATAACTTCTACATTTTCCATCCGATTTCAATGAAATTTTCAGGGATGTTACAGATTAACTTGTTTTGATGTTTTGAGATTAACTACTATGCATCGGATCATCTATACAATCGGGTTATGGATACGAGGAAGCTATGTGCCACACCCACTTGGCAGACGTTTTTAGAATCTAATGAAACCACCCAGAGCTCTGTAGGATCAACCGTTCGGTTCCTAAGAGAACATAAAGACGTCTTACGATAAATCAGAAACACGAGTGTGAATCGCAAAATAGGCCTGATTTCCCATCAAATTTTTGCTGACCAAAATGCGTCCTTAGCAACTAGTAATCAAATTTCCTCATGAAGGCACCCACAACTCCGAACTGAATGTGAAGAGTTTATTTTTTTCTTCCAAATCTTGACTATGTAGAATGAATGTAGAATCTTGGAATATTGTAGGTAGGTTGTGACAATGGCAAAGCCGCGTTCTTTGCAGACAAGTGATGAAAAAAAAACCCTTGTGTAATATTTTGCAGTGTTTTTAGAATGAAGTTTAGTGATTGTTACGTCCCGATTTGACATAAACAACACTACAAGAGCTAAGTTCCGTTTCCACGTAATATTTCACGTCTATGAAAATGTGTTTCTCACGACACTGCGTTTTCGCATGCAGAGAAAAACGTTTAGAAGGAAATATGACTAAAATCAAAGTTAGAAGTTTTGTTACTTGCAAATAAGGAAGTATTTCTCGATTTTCTGAAGTTTCAAGTTTACTGTAGTTCCAACTAATGGAATCGACAAGATTGGGGCGACCCGAACTACGATTTAAATGTGAGCACAAACTGATCAAATCGCTGTGTGGAATTGATATGTAAAACCATGTTTGCAGAGTAGGGATGGGTATCGTTATAAAAGTATCGATATTTTGTATCGATACTGTATCGTATCCGAGTATCCCAAGTATCGTTGGGCATTAGTATCGATATTTTAAAATATCGAGTATCGATACTTTAGTGTTACAAACTATCAATATCATACAATTTTCTCAAGAAAAATAATTTTTTCAACAACTTTTATTCATTTTTCACTATTGAGAATCCAAGCAGAGTGATTTTTTCCATGATATAAACGTCATTTGTGCAACCAAAGAGTAATGACCCAAAAGCCTCTCTATCTTCTTCATTTTTTTAGCTGTTATGTTGAATTTTCCGCGAGAACAGTATCGATATTCGATATTTAGAAATATCGGATCCTAAGTATCGATATCCAAAAATATCGGATAGTGCAGTATCGATACTAAAATATCGAGTATCGGTACGAAAGTATCGATATTTTGAAATATCGAGTATCGATACCCATCCCTATTGCAGAGGCGCTACTGTTGTTTCGATATTGATGGAATCTATAGGAGATAATTATTGGTTCAACTGCTGTTCGATGCCGGATTCTCTGGTTCATTTAAATTTCCTATTCTGGTTAAACATGGGAGGGTATGACTGGTGTAACTGGTTTTAATCTTGGCAGTTTGCGATAAAATAAAAAAAGGTGTAATAAATTTCCCTCTCTTCATCATCATCAGGCGGGTATAATCATGAAAGTTTTCTCCCTCCGTATTCATGAATAGTCCCGTCACGGGAGGCAGCACCGTGTTATTCATCTGCGTGAAAAATGTCCGCTCGTGATGTTTGTGCTTCAACAAAATTAATCACCCTTTCTTCACTGACTCTCAGGATGGTTATTCAACGTTGATACACCTAACTTGGTTCCGAGGTTAACGGTCCCAGTATGAATAACTTACAATCACTTAGATATGTGTAGGCCTCATTTTCTTCAGGTAACAAAATCAAATGTTACTTTCTTTTACATCTTTTAAGAGTCTAACTCTTTTCTACTACTGAGAAAAGAATATTCAACTCTATTTAAAAGGAGACTTCTCTACCACCCCAGTGATCTGGAGAAAATCTAACCTAAAATTTGTCATGGAAAACAAGAACAAATTAAATAAAACAAAATAAATACGAAAAATGAAGATGTAATGAAAAAAAAAGAACAAAAATTAATACTCCTCTTGCTTGGAATAAGAATAGAAAATTAAAAAAAAAAATCCTTTAAAATCCAAAAGCTGAAAAGCACAAAAAAAAAAAAAAAAAAATACACTGCATTGAAAATGGAAAACGAAATGAGAAATAGAAAAATGAAACTCAAACCTGATTCACTGAATCTAAAGAGAAATCAACGAATAACGACCTGATCTGATTTGAAAAAACTGGAAAAAACGTATGTCAAATGGGTGTGGCACATAGCTTCCTCGTATTCATAACTCGATTGTACAGATGATCCGATGCGTGGTAGTTAGTCTCAAAATACCTCTAAGTACCTTCTACACGCCAATCTGAACAATCCTGACAAATTTCGTCGAAATCGGATGGTACAAGGAATTGACGTTTGCGCATTCGCAGCATCAGTCTGGAGGTGATGATTTCCATAGGGGTCCATCTACAAACGAATTCGCATATTTCATAAAAATGTCATCGGAATCGGACGAGAAATGTAGAAGTTATGGCAGTTACAAGGAATTCACGTTTGCGCATGCGCGTAGGCTACTGTCAATTTTGAGACCGTGATTTTCATTGGGGACGATACAACCTAATACGCATAATTCCTTAAAATTTCATTGAAATCGGATGAAAAATGTGGAAGTTATGGCTGGTACAAAGAATTCACGTTTGCGCATGCGCAGCAACTACAATTCGTCTGGAGGAGATGATCTTCATAGGAGACTGTCTACACGCCAATCGAAACAATCCTAGAAAATTCCATAAAATTCGGATGAAAAATGTAGAAGTTATGGACGTTACAAGGAATTGACGTTTGCGCATGCGCAGAGGCTACTGTCAATTTTGAGGCCTTAATTTTCATAGTGGACCATCTAAAATCTAATCCGCATAATTCCTGAAAATTTCATTGAAATCGGAGGGACAATGTGAAAGTTATGGCAGTTACAAGGAATTCACGTTTGCGCATGCGCAGCAACTACTATTCGTCTGGAGGAGATGATCTTCATAGGGGAGACTGTCTACACGCCAATCAAAACAATTATGTCAATTGATCGGGATTAGGGTCAACTGAAAAACAACACCTTCTTCGCCGAGCTTTCGGTAAATATATTACCTTCTTCAGGGCTCGAAGGTTGTCTATTTAGTGACACCACCAAAATAGACTAACCACTAAATAGACAACCTTCGAGCCCTGAAGAAGGTAATATATTTACCGAAAGCTCGGCGAAGAAGGTGTTGTTTTTCAGTTGACCCTAATCCCGATCAATTGACATAGTACGTTTTGTTGGGTCGATCTACATAGTTGCTAATCAAAACAATCCTAGAAAATTTCATCAAATTCGGATGAAAAATGTAGAAGTTATGGATGTTACAAGGAATTGACGCTTGCGCATGCTCGTAGGCTACCGTCAATTTTGAGGCCTTAATTTTCATAGGAAACCATCTACGAGCCAACCCCCACAATCCCTGAAAATTTCATCGATATCGGATGAGGATTGTAGAAGTTATGGCTGTGGCAAGGATTTCATTACAGACAGACAGACACGGAACCAAAATCGTTCAGGAAGGTCTAAAACGTAAAACGCGAGTGGAAATTTCGATTTTGGAGAACTTTTTTTTTCAACTTCGAAAAGTGAAAACAAAGCTTCCGCTTCCTTGGTTGACTCGGAAGCAGAAAGGAATCAAAATGAAAAAGAAAATAAACTACCATGAGGAGTTTTGAACTAGCTGGAAAGCTAGAAAGAAAGAGAGAGTTAGATTAGATATAAATAGTTAGATTCGGTCTTAAAAGAGTGCGGTGGCAATTATTTAGTAATTAATTTGATTGGGTCTCGAGAGAGTGCAGTAGTTGTAACAATGTAGAGAAGCTTTGGTGTTCGTAAAAATAATAAGCGCCTTCCAAAATCAAAATTTCCACTCCATTTTGTGCTTTTTGAACAATTTTGGACACAAAACTCGAACAGAACGAAAATCCGAGGAAACTCATCTTGGCATACTCGTAAATCGAAATCTATTTTTAGCGCGGTCGATCCCCATCGATGTTTCGAAAGGTCAGAGCGTTTTTTTTTTCCTTTTTTCTCGCCCACACTCCAAAATAACCAGGTAGAGCAAAGTGATGAGCTCGATCGAATCGGCAACTTTTGACATCCGCGGTTTTGAGAAAAGGTTTCAGTTGTTGGGAAACTTTCATGACCCAGTTTTCCGACTCTCTTCGCCGAGACCTTGAATTTATATTGCCCGTACTGAAGTTTTTACCCTCGGAATTGAGAAGTTCCCTTGACATGTCATCCTCGAGTCGAGTTGAAAAGAACTGGCCGTCCTAGAATTTAACTTCGAGTAGACCGCAGAGTGATTAAACAACTAGTTTTGGTTTATTATTTTCAATAATGAACCTTTGGAATCGACTAAGAAAAAAAAATTGTTAACACCCCCTCAAAATTTGATGGTTTACCTACGTTTCAAGGTACGTAGAATCCAAAAATCGAATAAAAATTCGTCCGCCGTACGCGGCACTTTCCCCACTTAGCATTGACCGATTTTGATGAAATTTGGTATGTAGGCTCCATTGTTTGTGGCTCTAGTTGTGCCCCGAAGATTTTGGTTGATGTAGGTCACTTCTAAGGGTTCCAAAATCAATTTTGAAATTTTGAAAACGCCCCAACTCAAACAATTTTGATATAAAGGTATTGTTTTTCCTTCAATTTGAAATTCTATAGAATATTTAGAATTTTTTGAGACCACCCGGAGCTCTGTAGGACAAACCGTTCGCTCACTACGAGAATTTATAGTTTGGACGTACGATAAATCAGAAACACGAGTGTGAATCGCAAAACTAGCCTAATCTCCATTCAAATTAAAGCTGACCGAAATTCGATCGATGTTTTTCTTCATGTTGGATGGTTAGTGGCTTTGCTGATGAGTGATCTATATAGAAAAATAAAAAATAATAAACCATTGTGTAATAATTTGCAGCGTTTTAAATTTCCTCCGTATCTCGAAATGAGCAAGATTGGTACTTGATTTTCCCTTTTTAGACGTTTTACAGGCTATTTGAAGAATGGAGGAAGAAGTTAGTCCGCAACATTTTGTGTTCATGCTATTAAAAAAAATCAAGTACAAAAATCTTTGAATCGATTGAACTAAAAGATTCTCAATTTGAGACACATGCGAGAAATTTGACGGCTTTCTAGGAACATTAATACGATTGAGAATTCTTCCGCATTTAAGTTAACTTTTCAGATTTCAAGCGTAGCTTTGGCCGATAATTGAGGAGCTTGATTCCAAAAGGCCTTCCTTTGTCCATTTCGGTCAAACGTGAGAAAAACGCGAAAAACCATAGCCATCTGAAAATTGTGCTATAAACCAATGATGTTATTTTTTTATAAATTTCTAATTCGCAATAAATATTTTTGAAAAAAAAGTAAATTAGTTCAAAATTCAAAATAATTTTGAACGAGGTTTGAAATATCAAATTCATGGATAATAGTACTCTTTGAAACAAAACGAGTGTTTAGTACTTTTGGAATCAAACGAAGTGGATATAGTAATTTTTTAAATGAAACGAAGTGGATATAATTATTATCTACGTACCGTATTGGAGAATCCGTCGTAACCAGCAAGTCGAGTACAGGAGGCGAGCGCTTTCTATGTAAGGACATCATCTTCAGGCCGTCCAGAGAGTACTAAAGTTTGTCAGTCATTTGTTCTATTTATATAGTCTAGGTGAAAGGGAAGTGAAAGGATCAGAAAGGAAAGGGCCCTTTCGCTTGACATGACAGACAAACAACCTTTCGCCACGTGGTCTCGTTACTAGGTGGCGGGCGCATGTACGAATGTCCCTGTTGACAACTTTTTGTACGCGGATGTCCCCGCACCTTTCTCTTGGGTATGCGCGAAGGTCCCCATCCCCGTTCTTCTAATGGGGCGCATGTACGAATGTCCCCGTTGACAACTTTTTGTACGCGGATGTCCCCGCACCTTTCCCTTGGGTATGCGCGAAGGTCCCCATCCCCGTTCTTCTAATGCGCGCGAGCAGTCCCGTCACCATGCTCGATTGTCCCCATAATTAGGTAGTAGAATAAGCCGCAATGGAAATACTAAAAAAATATATTAACAGTCGTCAACACACATTAATCAATGAAAATGCCTAGAAATATATTAATAGTCGTCAAACACATATATTAATCAATGAAAATACTAAAAAATATATTAAGCTGGCTGGTATTTAAGAGATACAAGGTTGATAAATTTAGCTAGGGTGATGCATCTAGATTCGAATTTTCCAATTAGTTGTTCCAACCATAGGTTCCTCTTCGTCTGTAGTTGCCATGCTCTGTGTTAATTTTTATGTATACATCCGTCTGGTACCTCAGTAGGGCATCAAAAAACACGAATATGTTAGGGTGGGTGCCTATAAAATTGTCCTTGAATTTCGAATGGAAACTTTCACACGTTTGTTGTGCTGAGCGTGCAATCACTTACGCGGCTGGCCCACATTTCGGGGGGGTACAATGACGCATCTCCTATGTAAGTATCATGTATGTACTGAACGAGAACTACTACTACTACTGGACGAGAACACTACGAACTCGTAGGTTTCATCAACGTGAAGCAACATTTCTTCTCCTTTCGAGGTTTTGGTGTTCATAAGACGCAATGCAGTCAAGACTTCTTGTCTACTTTGAGGAATTCGAGATCCAAGCTTTCGTCTTTTGGCAGAATATGCGACACGCCTCAAATTGAGGACGTCTTTAAAATCAACGTTGGCTTCGGGAAACTCATCGATTGTTGATCTCACAATCTATGAAACCAAGAAATTCATCCATTAGGTAATCAATCACTTCTGTTACCGCTGTTACATAATATACTATATTAAATCCTCCTCACCATAGCTGTACTAACCTTGGATGGTCGAGACGAAATATCCCCCTCAGCTTTTCTCTTCACGCAATTTTGGAGCACTGTTCTTTCCACGCTATTCTTTCCACCTGGGGGATGGTTGTGACTGCCAATGATGTCCACTACCTGCCTCCCCATTGTTTTCACTGCGCACTTACATTGTTTCACCCTACAAACCCATCTACCCATGTTGTTGGCCAATGGTTTTTGATATGAAAATTTAAAATTTTCCAAGAGTAACACTTCGCGGCCTTGACGACTGCCCGAGGCGACAAACTTGGGAGAATCCATGCGAACTGACTGAGGTGATCAACGAAACTGAAATCCCAACAATGTCATTGTTGATGAACATGTTGTTGATAAGATTTGAACCTGGAACCGAACGGGACTGCTCACGCATACCTACTCGATCGCGACGGGGACAGGGAGGTACATTCGCTTGCACTTGTCCGGGACCTTCAGGCGTATTTGTTTTTACTTTCACTTCCGACGGGGACGATGGCGATGTCACCCCTAGGTGGCCCCCTTTCCTATCTGATCCTTTCACCTCCCTTCCACCTAGACTATATAAATAGAACGACTGACTGACAAACTTTGGTACTCTCTGGACGGCCTGAAGATGATGTCCTTACATAGAAAGCGCTCGCCTCCTGTACTCGACTTGCTGGTTACGACGGATTCTCCAATACGGTACGTAGATAATAATTGTATTCTTATAACTAGCGGAACTAACCCCATTCATTTAATACCAGAAGTGGATATAGTACTTTTTGAAAACAAACGAAGTGGATGAATTACTTTTTCAAAGGAATAGATTATCTTTTGCTCCAAAACGATCGCATTTTTGTGAAGAACTACCTACCCCCCTAAAACCTTGGGAAAGTGTTAACTCAATTTCGATAGAAATGGTCTTTAGTACCTTTCGGAATCAAACTCCTCAATTTAGGAACCAATTACCTTCAGAATTAGAGCAAAATCGTTCGATAAGATCGCGAGGAATCGAAGTATCAGTGCAATCAAGTTTGTGGCAGCAGGGAATATTCGCACATATTTTTCATCAAATTCGAACAACTATTTTGTATGGTCTTATCAGGGTTTTACCTTGGGTTTTCGATAATCAGAAGGATAAATTGCATTGAACCTACATAAATTTCATCAGGAAGTGAGTGGTTCGACATCAAATTCAATTCTTCCTTACTTTCAGCATCAAGGAGGCGGAGCACCGGATTCCTGGTTTAAAATGGGTTACTGCTGCTACTAATTGTTGAACACCAGGAAACTATGTGCCACTCTCACTTGTCACAAAACCATTTTACCTTTAAAACATCAGGTTTTTCTAGAAAGATTCGCTATACCTACATTGACCTTGAAGCCGAAGGAAGGCTGAGCGATCTTTAACTTGAATCTCCCTCCCTCGAATCAACCAAATTGAATCTTAAATACGGTCTCCCTTCGTACGTAATTCTTCCTGCAATCCAGTTACGTTTTCGCCAACCACTTCTCGAATCTCCGATCTCACCTTATCATTTCCCATTAGGGTAGCCCTAATCTAATTCTTTCTCCATCTTCGCAGCAATCTGTTCCATCTTTATGTTTCAATTTTATTCATTAATTAGGTACTCCAAACTTCTAGGTATTTCGAATGTCCCAAACTGAACTACATTTTTTGGGTTGACGAAAAAACAAACAATTTTTTATCATATTGATAAATTATTTTAAAAATCATGAAAATTAATTTAAGGTAAATGAGAAAAATTGTGAAGGTTTACATTGAACAGCTAATATGTGGATCGACCCAGCCTAGCACTCTATGTCATCTGATTGGAAATGGGGTCCACTGGAATTATCAACTCGTCGTTTGCCGAGCTTTCGGTACCTTGTGCAGGTGGACCATAATTAATTAAGATTCAATTTTGTGAAATTGAATGAAAACATGATTCAAACACCAGCTTTCGAAAAAAAATTATATCAAAACAACCAGACAAATGTAAAGATGTACCTATCACAACTTGGAGAGAAAACTTGGAGCCCTGAAGAAAGTAATAAATTCACCGAAAGCTCGGCAAAGAAGGAGTTGATAATTCCAGTAGACCCTATTCCTAATCAGTTGACGTAGATTATATCGTTGGCTAGAAGGTAAAACTGACCAAGTGACAGAGATGGTAATAGGTAAGGTATGTACTCTGGTTGGAAATTAACCTAACTATTGGCTAAACATCAAAAGTTCGGTAGTATTAAAATATATTCGCAGAAAAAAGTGAAAACCCCAGGGTTACTAGGTGAAAATTTCTCGGACCAAATGGCATTTGAAAACTTCTTCCATATCAAGTTGCAAGAAGATGACCAAGTGTCATTTGATCGATTTTACGTAGTGATAAATTAGGAAATGATGGCACTTCTCTCGGGAAAAATGGACCAAAAATGCTTTGTGGTAAGAGTAAAGATATGGCGAGTAAAAATTATAGTAAATTTGAGCCGGTATTTATTATCCTGGTTACCTGGATAACCAGGTGATCGTGTAATAAACATTTTAGATTTCCTAATTTCATTCATTCTTACGTGTACTTTCGGATCGTTGAGTTCTGTGTAATAAAGCCTTCCTAAAGGTAAAGTCTTTCTTTCACATCAAAATTCATTTGAAAAGGAAAAATGGTGATATTTGGCATTGCTGAACTATTACTTTCACCAGGAAAAACTGACGTTAATTATTTATTTTTTTTTGAAAAATTACACTTAACCGATGAAGATACCAACATTTCAGGATGATGGTCAAATCTAGGTTTTATCGATCCAGTAGAGTTGAAAGGTCCAAAACTCCGAGAGGCCCTCCTGAAAAATCGTCATAATGCAGTTGGTCGGTTTTACCTTCTAGCCGACGATAGTAAACCCTCAATTTGTAAGTGAGTTTGATGAATATCTCGAGTATGAAGCTGAGAGTTCCATTAGATTCTAGACACCCAACAAAATACACTAAATTATGTCGGATTTGATCTCCGTTCTGCCTTATTTCCCCTGAGAAGACGACGTCAATATCGAAGCCTCACTTTTCGCTGAGGGGCGTCATCTATCAAGAAACGGATGATTGGGACACCCCAAAGTCGACGAGCCTTCACCTCGACGATCTCGAAGGCTAAGAAAAGATGGAGGTCGTTTCAAGACCAAGAGGGCGTCCTGACACGTCAATCAGGGCGACCTCGAATTGCGGCAAACCGGTGTCTCGTTTGACAGCTCGAGGAACTTTGAAAATATCTGATCATTACAACAATTACTAAGAACTCGAAGGTTTACCATGTCAGCCAACACACACTTGGGCATTTTTCAATAAAACTCAACCTCCAATCAAATTGATTTTCCCCCAATTACTGTCAGGCAAAAAACATAGGTAGTGTTTAAGACATTTTTGAACTAACATCAAAACCCTCTCTATTCAAAAAGTGAAAAACGGTCTGATCGTCTAACTGCTCCAGACACTGAATTCGAGCCAAAAAATAACCATAAGGACATATTCGTCTGGAAGACGGGAACAGCACTGGACTGAGGTTGAGGAATTAGTACCTTTAATGAAAGGAAAAAGCGTGAAAAATGGAAACAACGATATATTATAGAACCAAGTAAAGGGCTATCATACAAAAGAGTTCAACCACAGCCCCGCGTCTTCCTTGGTTCTGGAATAAAGATCTGCCCAAAGCCATCTGCCGAAAAATTTTCCATGTGAGTTCTAACCAAGGTGTTTGTGACGCATACTTGCACAAAATCGGACAAAGGGACTCCCCACAATGCGAAAAGTGTGGTCATGTAAGTGGAACGTTGTGTCAAATGATAATGGAATGCCCAGAATATGAAGACCAAAGGGACGTGTTGTTTAGTACAGTGACATCTAAAACAATTGTAAATATAGATTACTTGTCAATTTTATCATCTAAAAATTTATTAATATACAGGATGTAAACCTAACTGGTCTGCCATACGGTACCAGTCGATTCTACGACTAATTTACAACAAAAAATGTCTCATAGCGATTTTTCTTTAAACCCTTCGTTTTTTAGTTATTTTAACTTTAAAGTTTTTTTTCGTGATTTTGACCTTATGTCATTAAATTGGTCATAACTCCTTTAATTTGCAGTGTAAATTACAATTTTAGGATACCGTTAGAAAGAGCATTAAATTTCCTATTGGATAAATGCCTTAACTTTTTTTTAATCAAGGTTTGAGACATGAAAACGTCCTCTAAAAAGAGAATTTTACGTAATTTTGGAAACCTCGCATTTTTTCAATCTCAAATTGAACTACGAGAACCCATACTTTTTCAAGATGCAAGAACAGTGAAAACTGCGCCAGAATCTCAGCTTTCCAATGGTATAATCAAAACATATTCTACAACCGAATTTAGGGGAGAAATTCGTGTTTGAACGCGGAAAAACGTGCATTTTTTTCAACGAAATCAGCGCTCTGGCCTCCTGTTTCCGGAGGCCTCGCGGTCTACTGCGGCGCCCACCCACCCACTTCTATCGTCCGACCAGTCAGATCGACTAGGCGGAGCGCCGATTTCGTTGAAAAAATGCTCGTTTTTCCGCTTTCAAACACGAATTTCTCCCCTAAATTCGGTCGCAGAATACGCTTATTTATTTTTTAGAGGACGTTTTCATGTCTCAAACCTTGATTCAAAAAAAAGTTAAGGCATCTATCCGATAGGAAATTTAATGCTCTTTCCAACGGTATCCTCAAATTGTAATTTATACAGTAAATTGAAGGAGTTATGACCATTTTAATGACATAAGGTCAAAATTACGAAAAAAAAGTTTAAAGTTAAAATAACTCGAAAACGAAGGGTTTTAAAAAAAATTGCTAAGAGACATTTTTTGTTGCAAATTAGTTGTAAAATCGACTGGTACCGTATGGCAGACCAGTTAGGCTTACACCCTGTATAAGGAAATGTTTAAATTCTTGCAAATTGCTACATGTATGACACATTTAGAATTACAATTTCTAAATAAATAATTAACTTAATATTGATTTTTATGGCTGTATACATATTGCAATGCCAAATAAATTGAATTTAAAAAACACTATCGTCATGGAGAGTATATTCATTGTAAACGTAAGATTTCCGAAGTCAAACAGTTTTCCAAAAGCCATGTTTGTTTCCTTATTGTAAAAATACATAGTCTTCAGGCTAAACTGCTCTTGCCCCGTCTTTACAAAGGAGACTCCACTAAATACCTTCAAATCCACAGCCGTCATAACAAACAAAAACTCCACAAAGTATCTCGAAATGCATGTTGACCATCGCCTTACGTGGGAATTCCTTATAAATCATTTGAAAAAAGTTTGAGTGAATGAAACTTTGATTTCACGAACATCGTTGGAAACATTCAACGCGAAATACTTGGGCAACTTAGACACGGCTTAATGCAATTGAAGCACATTTGAACCATATTTCAAATTGCTTGAATCGACCTTCTTAGTAATTAGAGAGGTTTATAAAAATTCTGGACTTTGTTACAATATAACAGATTTAAATAAAATTTAAATTTAAATGTATTATTTTTAAATAAATACTATGAAGTTCTGGTATTCTTGTTTAGGCCAGAAGAAGGGGAGAGGAGAAGAAGAGGGTGATAAACTTCGGAACGACGTGAGGAATTCAAATGTCTGGTAATTAGGAGTTATTCTTATGAATGCAGTACGTCGTAATATTCCCTAGTAGAAGCGGATATTTTTTGATATTCTGAGAATTGCTGTGAAATTACACCCCATCCCCTTGGTCTTGTCGGAGTTTCATTTTCGATATAAGTCCCAGGGCCGATATGAAATACGAGGGACAATATGACTGAGGGTGAGTCCAATAACCAGACAGCGAGGTGACAAAGGCTTTCATCTACTACCCGCTCCGAGCTGGCAATTTACGTGAAAAATGAAGTACGGCGGAACACGATTTGGTAAACATGGGGGAAACCTTCACCCAGCAGGCGTCACAGCCCGTAAAGAGGGTCAATGGTTAAAACATGAGATTTCCGTCAAGGTACAGTCTAGCTTTCCTTTCCATATTGGATACGGATATCATCTATATTTTCGTCAATATGGTGTATGATATGGAACAAACACCTCTCATTCACCCAGGAGAAATACCAATAATTTGCCCTGGAGAATACAATGTAAGCACATTTGGAGACAACTTGGTGAAGTTTCCTCTAACAGAGGCAAGAGCTGGTAAGTTTTGTAGGCACTTCCATCACATAGGTGTTGACGAAAATGTAAGTTCAAGTCATTAGCCACACCATGGAATTGAGTATGCTTAGCAAAGCTAAGGAGATCAGATACAAGGAAAAATTGTATTTGCTGACCAACGATTTTAAATTATTACATAAAATTTTATTTCAATTTTTTTTTCATATCAGTGAAATTTATTGTTAAAATTTTTAGTATCACATTTCTGCTTAATTTGTACAATAGTAGAATTTTCGAATTTACTTAGTAACATGACCATACAGGGAACACTTAAGTTCCTGCCATAGCCTAGGGATTGATTCTACAACTAATTTGTGACCTTTTTGTCTCTTGACTTTTTTTAACCCCCTTAAAATCCGACTTTTTTCAATTTTAAGATTTTTTCGTGTTTTCGAACTTACGCCATTAGAACAGCCATAACTCACTTACTTTTCAGTCAAAATTCAAATTTAATTATACCGTTGGAAAGAACGTTAAATTCTTTATCTCCCTAGTGATAAATAAAACTTTAAAAAACTCAGATGAGCCCGAATAGTAAAATCTTTTTCAAACGTTTGTAAGCCTAACTGAAACTGCCGGTTAATTTCCCACTGTAACCCCAAAAATTGACCCAAAAGCTCAGCTTTCCAACGGAATGGTCAGAATTGTTTCCAATATTTTTATTAGTGGAGAAAACCGCGCTCGAATGAGAAAAAAACGTGATTTTTTTTTCAACGAAATCGACGGTTTGACAGGAGGATTCGGGGGTATCCTCCGCCGCCGCTTCTCTCACTCTCCATCCAACCCCAAATCCTCCCGTCAAACCGTCGATTTCGTTGAAAAAAAAAATCAAGTTTATTCTCATTCAAGCGCGATGTTCTCCACTGATAAAAATATTGGAAACAATTCTGACCATACCGTTGGAAAGCTGAGCTTTCGGGTCAACTCTTGGGGTTACAGAGGGAAATTAACCGGCATTTTCAGCTAGGCTTACGTTTGAAAAAACTGTACATTTCCGAGATTTTCGAGATTTTACTATTCGGGCTCATTTTTCAACATCTGAGTTTTCTTTAAAAAGTTTTATTTAGCACTAGGGAGATAGAAAATTTAACGATCTTTCTAACGGTATAATTAAATTTTGACTGAAAAGTATAGGAGTTATGGCTGTTTTAATGGCGTAAGTTCGAAAACACAAAAAAATCTTAAAAGTGAAAAAAGTCGAATTTTAAGGGGGTTGAAAAAGTCAAGAGACAAAAAAAGTCACAAATTAGTTGTAAAATCAATCCCTAGGCTATGGCAGGAACATAAGTGTTACACCCTGTATAAAGTCCAGGGTCATGCCTTCGCAGCAGATTGTTTTGTCGTTGTCAGTTTCTACATGTTCAGAACACTTGTAGTCTTCTTTTCATTAATCTCCGTAGGGTAGGGCTATTATTAGCTATTTGGTTGTTATGAGCAGTCATTGCAGCATTTAGCGATTTATTATAGCTTTTTATAACATCCACAACTGTTGGCAGTTGGACTTCATTATACTGGGTGGGGGGTTTCTCACTTACAACAGACCTCCTGTGATGAGTCACAGAATTCAATTCTGAGTCCCCCTATTCTATTGGTGTGACACCCAGCTGATGAGGCCCACAATCAGCAGGATTATTGCCAAATGGGTCGGATGATCGACAAATACAATAATATTTATCTTCGTCCAATTTAATACGTGTCGTACCTTCAATGAGCAAGCCAATCGTTACATCTATGGATTTTCATCAAGCTCAGATGCCGTCTACCATCTTGGCTCTCGTTATTTTCATGTTGATCACTTCCCTCAGCCTAATAAGTGGTTGAGGTTAATATGATGAACATGTCTTCCATCCAGAAGGCTTTCTATGAAAACTCAATGAATCCAAGTCTTGTTTGCAAATCCTTAATATTCACGAGTTCTGAGTTGCGTTTTATCAAATTGATGAACAATTTGAATGGTTCCGACTGATTAATGCAACAACGATGAGTTTCCAATATACAAGTTTCAGAAAGTTTGATTGGAAAGAATTGTGACAAGCCGAACATCTGTCCTTTAGCTTCTCAGTCGTTTGTTATTTTGACACGCTGTCCCCAAACTTTTCATTGATCCTCCAAGTTGCAACGTGACACTTCGGATTATTGATGAAGGATTTATTGACATTGATGTACTTCATCTCCATAAACTAACAAATTATGCTTAAATTTTGGTTTCATCGCAGAACAATTAAACAAGACGTATTATTTCTCGCAACATGATTGTTCAATTTGGCTCAAACTAGGAGACAAATTTGTGACTGAAGATTAGATTATCAATTATTATTAGGTATCAATTTAGATCAAGAAGATAATTATCAATACGAGGAGGCTATGTGACAAATCCACACGGCAGACGTTTAATTACCAGCTGGTGACAGGTGTCAAAAAAATGTTATTTGGTGCTTAGATTGCTTCAATTGCCGTAACAAGACTATTCAAAATCAATTTCATTAATCCAACTTTATCTGACTAGCTTATGATCACTGCTACACTTGTTCCTAAGGGCATGTACACCAAATTATAGCCATTTATTGAAAACTATGAAGATCGACCTTCGAGATTCAATGGTCAAACCCAAGGGACTCACCTTGGGTCAAAACGATCGGGATGGGGGTACCGAAATTCACTCCTTTTCGGCCAAGCTTTCAATTTATTACCCTCATCAAGGCTCAAGGAAGGATTACGGTGTGAAACCCACACTGACATCTGAATCAAATGTTTGACTCACCATCAATAAAAATAATAAACTAACAAACAACAGGCAGACTACAATCTGGACCCATGAAAAACACTACCTAAGAGATAAGTGTTAGGAGAACAAAAGGAGAAAGTGGTTTTCGTGTTTCCAGCATTGTAATCTGCTTGATGTTTATTAGTTGTCAATAGTTTTCTGGTATGAACAATAGGGCCCATCGCTTCTTCAATAGAAAGCTACTGATGCCCAGTCAAAGTTTTGATTCAGACTTCAGTTTGACTCCGGTAGTTCTTCCTTGGGTCCCGATAAAGGTAATAAATTTAACGAAAGCTCGGCGGAAAAGGAGTGAATTTCTGTTTGTCCCTATCCCGATCTGTTTTTACCATTGGATTATAGCCTTGCATTGGAAGCGATGAAGATCGACCTTCAAGAGAATTCAAAGGTCAAACCGATCGTGATGGGGTCAAACAGAAATTCACTCCTTTACCGCCGAGGTTTCGGTCAACGTATTACCTACATCTGGGCTCAAGGAAAAAATACCGTGTGGAACCCACACTGACGTCTGAATCAAAACTTTGACTGGGCATCAGTAGCTTTCTATTGAAGAAGCGATGGGCCCTATTGTTCATACCAGAAAACTATTGACAACTAATAAACATCAAGCAGATTACAATGCTGGAAACACGAAAACCACTTAACCAGTATCCTAACACTTATCTCTTAGATAGTGTTTTTCGTATTTCCAGATTGTAGTCTGCTTGTTGTTTGTTAGTTTATCATTTTTATTGAGTCAAACATTTGATTCAGATGTCAGTCTGGGTTTCTCACCGTAATCCTTCCTTGAGCCTTGATGAGGGTAATAAATTGAAAGCTTGGCCGAAAAGGAGTGAATTTCTGTATGATCCCGATCGTTTTGACCCGAGGTGAGTACCCGGAACAAGGAACAAGCGTAGCAGTGATCATAAGCTAGTCAGATAAAGTTGGATTACTGAAATTAATCAGGATGGAGTCATATCAGTAAGGTTGGGTCCATGTTCCCTTCTGGTCAATGGCAATTTTGAATAGTCTTGTTACGGCAATTGAAGCAATCTAAGCACCAAGTAAAATTTTTTTGACACCTTTCACCAGCTGGTAATTAAACGTCTGCCGTCTCGATTTGTCACATAGCCTCCTCGTAATAATAATTATCTTCTTGATCTAAATCGATACATAGAAGATAATCTAATCTTCAGTCACAAATTTCACGAATTTTACGAAATTCACTCCTTTACCGCCGAGGTTTCGGTCAACATATAACCTACACGGAAAAAATACCGTGTGGAACCCACACTGACGTCTGAATCAAAATTTTGACTGGCCAAAAATAATAAAATTAGTAGAAATAAAAAACATTACATCAAGCTGACTACAATCTTTGAACCACGAAAAAGACTTATGTAAGAGATAAGCGTTAGGAGTTGGTAAGTGTTTTTCGTGTTTCTAGCATTGAAGTCTGCTTGATGTTTATTAGTTTTCAGTAGTTCGCCTCTTAAGAAGCTCCTAATGGCCAATCAAAATTTTGATTCAGGTGTCAGTGGGTTTTACAAGGTAATTCTTCCTAGAGCCCTGGTGAAGGTAATAAAATGACCGAAAGCTCGGAGGAAAAGGAGTGAATTTCTGTTTGACCCTCACCCTGATAGGTTTGACCATTGGATTATACTGTCGTCCTTAGCAAGAAGGGCGCATCTCCGAAAATCAAGATTTTCAGTAAAGCACTTTTCGTTTTTTTAAGTTTCGCGTCCAGTTAATTATACTTTTAACCCATTTTCGGGACATCATACGGTAGGTCCAATGATTGGACTCCAATCATTCTTCAACTTACTACGGCCTTTTTTCATGGGAATTCACGCCATAACCAATTTAGAGGAGATACGCCCTTTCCGCTTAGTAAATGAGGGTGATATTCGAGATACGCCTTTCTTGTTAAGCATTCCAAGTACTTCAAGCGGTTTCCTGGCAGATTTTAGCCGTGGTTTTTAACATGATTCGTTAGTTGTTTCTACACTACTTCTTTTTTTACGCAGATTATTAAATTTAATCATATGGAAAAGTTCAGTGACGAGCCTCCAGCCCAGTTTATTTGGTGACTTATCATTAATAAGCGAGCACCCTACGAGATCCGGCTTTTCCGCTAAGCAGTTCGGTTGCCAAGAACATATTTCGAATTTTTGCTAAGCAAAAAAGCCGTATCTCAGGAGATGCGGCTTTCTTGCTTAGTAGAGAAAGGTATTCGGCATGTTATACGCCTTTTAGGCTTAGGAAAAACGACATACGCCTAATCGCCCAAGGATTTCAAGAAATTTCAGAGATACGCCCTTTTTCACCAGCGTTTTTGTGTACCTTTTCGTACCCATAGGTACATGAATGAGGTATCATAAGGTGCAGAAAACTCCAAAGATTCTAGATATGCAAAAACCTGAAAATCGCCAAAATCCGAGATACGCCCTTCTTGCTAAGGACGGCAGTGTAGCCTTGTATGATGAATAGAAGAGCTTTATTACATTGTAACTGATCTGTCTTTCACTCGAAATATTCAGAGCTCTCCAAGAGACTGTAGGTCACGCAGCTGATCCGACTTCCTCCAAATTACTATCGATGGTTTCCAAAATACAAAGCACTACACGAAATTCTAATAATTTTATCTCATGGTAAATAGAGAATAAATTGTAAGTAAATAGAAAATTATAAGCGAAATATTCATGAGAAAGGTCTGCCGTGTCGACGCGTGGGGAATAGTTTCAAAGGAAAGTTGCCATTGAGGTCCATTGTACCTTCAACTTGTCGTATTAGTTATTCTCGCCTTGTTTCACCCGCTTTCCTCGAGATACTCAGTTGGGATGAAAGCGCTGGAGGTAGAAAGCGTAGGAGGGCAGTTCCTTCCAAGTCCAACTTCTCGCCTTACCTGACTCAGGCTCGAGCTGCCTCTTTCAATATTTACTCGTTCTGCCTATTTACCTTTCCAAGGTAACGCTCTGCTAACGCCCAGAGAATTCTCCTTCTCATTGCATTATGTTAAAAGTTCTGTTTTATTCATGAGTACATACAATGAAAATGGTGTACATTAGTGTTCTATGCATTCCTCGATTCTACTGAAGGGTGTAAAGAAAAGTATGCTATCGGCTTGAAACTACTTTTGGTTTATTATTCTCAATAATGAACCTTTGGAATCGACCAAGAAAAAAAAAATTTAACACCCCCTCAAAATTTGATGGTTTACGTTTCAAGGTACATAGAATCCAAAAACTTTTTAACAAAAAAACGGACCGACCTCAAAACTGATGATATCATCCCACTAAAAAGGAAAAAAATAATAACGACAATTTATTTAGATAGGTTGGTAGGTAGGTACGCATTGAAGTCGCCGCCGTGCCCTTCTGCAGAGACAAACATACACAAGTAGATTCCACTTCCATCTGGTTAGTGTTACAACATGGGTCGATAGTGCAATACAAAACATGAATGAGAGTAGGTACCTATCATTGAGGTAATGCATGTGTTCCAAAACTATTAGGTAGTAGGTCACTGCTGTCGTATGAAGGAGGATGAGAGTGTGACAATAAGTGTGAATCCCCGTACGAAATGTTTGGATTCCAACAAACCATCTCTTGATTAGATAGTATCTAATAGTTATTTATCTAATTATACGTGATCAATCTTTGATTACATAATATCTAATTAATCTTATATTCCATGTATGGCATATTGAATGTAGAATTGTCTAGGTCATGATGTGGGTTAATTATACATAATTATCACAAACTTGTGATATGAGTTCATACTCAAATGAACCAGTTAGTGTTACAACATGCGTCGATAGTGCAATACAAAACAGGAGTAGGGGTAGGTAAGTAAGTAAACAACCTTCTCATGTTGAATTTTTATCCAACTGCCATTTTTGGTGACGCAGACGTCTTCAGCTGTTATCAAAGGAAATATTCTTACTGAGATTCACACTTATTGTCACTCTCTCATCCTCCTTCATACGACAGCAGTGACGTACTACCTAATAGTTTTGGAACACATGCATTACCTCAATGATAGGTACCTACTCTCATTCATGTTTTGTATTGCACTATCGACCCATGTTGTAACACTAACCAGATGGAAGTGGAATCTACTTGTGTATGTTTGTCTCTGCAGAAGGGCACGGCGGCGACTTCAATGCGTACCTACCTACCAACCTATCTAAATAAATTGTCGTTATTATTTTTTCCTTTTTAGTGGGATGATATCATCAGTTTTGAGGTCGGTCCGTTTTTTTGTTAAAAAGTTTTTTATTTTACTATTTTTGTATTTTCATAATTTTTTTATTTTTTACTTTTTAGTGATTTTTTAAATTTATTTTTAAAATTTAATTTTATAAGTCATTTGTTTTAATTTTTAATTTATTAATTTTTTCGACTTTAATTATTTTAATTTAACATAACTTACCTACTACCAAGTACTTTTGTTTAAATTTTTAAATCATTCGTTTTAATTTTTAACTTATTAGTTTTTTCGACTTTTATTATTTAATTTTTTTTTAGTTTTACATAATTTACCTACTACCAAGTACTTTTGTTAAAAGTCGGTATTCTTTGAGTTACCGACTGTTAACCTTTTTTCTACATTTTTCGATATTTTTCTTATTTAAATCTTTTACTTGTATTTTTTAATTACTAATGGTTTTTAACACAGAATGTGTTTTTGCGATGACCTACCGAAAAAAAATCGTCACTAAAAAGCGACAGAAAAAACCGTTACGCGCCTTTTATAATGATTTTCACGTGCAACCAAGCCGTTGGTAAGGAAATAGAACTCCCGCAGTGTTCATTGCACAGAAATTGTTCACCATTCGTTGGAAAGCTCTCAATTTATATAGTATTTTTCTTGTAGTTACATATTTATTTATATAACATTTATAGGGTTTTAGACCAAATTAAATGTCTAACAATTATTCATTTTATTATCGCCAAAGACTCCACATTTATTATTGTTGTTTTTTATTTAACGGATGACTAGCATCGCAAAAACACATTCTGTGTTCCTACGATTTCATACAGAGTATGGAAAAAGAAATAAACCGGGGGGGTGCAGGGGGGCGGAGCCCCCCGCCGAGGCGCAAAGCGCCGAGTTTTATTGTGGAATTAATTATTACTTTTTGAGGTTTTTTATATAGCAGGTAACTTTATTGTTTTTATTGTGGAATTATGGAATTATTATTATTGTGGAATTTGTGGAGTTTTATTGTGGAATTAATTATTACTTCTTGAGGTTTTTTATATAGCAGGTAACTTTATTGTTTAATTTTTACATTTTATTTTAGTACCTATACCTACAGTATTATTGTTTTAAGTAGTTATTAGTGAGTCCAAAAAATTATTAAACATATTGTTTAGTAATGCATGCATTCCAGGGGACGTCCCATTGGATAAGCATTAAGTCAATTAGAACCTGTTGGTGAGCGAAAAAACACGCATTGTTATTTCGCTTCCTCCTGCACCAAACTGTTTCACTCAACGTAAGTGACACGGGGGCGATGATATCCGTAGAGGAGTATCTACACTCAAATCCTCGCAATCCCAGAAAATACCATCAAAATCGGATGGAAAATGTAGAAAGTATAGCTCTTACAGGGAATTCACGTTTGCGCATGCGCAGTGGCTATTATCAGTTCCTTGGCAATGCTTTTCATCGGGGACCATCTATATGCCAATTTGCATGATCTCTGAGAATTTTCTTGAAGTCGGATGGAAAATGTGGAAATGATGGCTGCTAAAAGGAAATTATCGTTTGCACATGCGCAGCGACTATCAGTCCGGGGGCAATGATTTTCATAGAGGACCATCTACACGCCAACTCGTACAATCTCTGAAAATTTCATCGGAATCGGACTAGAACTTCATATTTTAGCCCGCTGCAACATGTTTTGGATGATGAGAAGGCTATGTGCTAGACCCACTTGGTAGTCTACTGGAATTTTATGGTTAGCGGAAACCCCCTCATAAAGCATCTCATTTTTTGTGAAGCTTAGAATCGGACCTTAAATTTGAATGTACACAAACATGTACACAAAGTCGGGAAACTCGTCTTTCAGTGAAATGTTAAAGTTAATTTCAAAATAATTATTGAGTTCAATATCTTTTTTTTTTTAATTAAAATTTTGCTTCACAATCCACTTTATCTTGAAGAAATAAGCGTTTCACTCTAAATAGGGAGGATGGAATTTGTTGAGGGGCGGCAGGCGTCCGAGAATATGCCGGAGGGGACGGGCGGGTGGGTGGTGGAGGTGGGGGGGGGGGGGGGGTGACGAGCGGGTGGGTGGCTTCGAAGAGTCGGGCGGGGGGAGAGGATGCGGAACAATCTTCCCGAAAACCACGTTTTTTGAACTATTTTCACAAAATTTCGATACTTTTAACAAAGCAAAATGAAATCTGATTGAAACGGGACCACTATGGATACTTGTAGAACACTTTTCAAGAAGAATCAGGCAGATTGGTGCCCGAATAAGAAAATGCTAGTGGTACAAACATACAGAAAAAAAAAAAAAAAAAAAAAAATCGTCGTCCCATGACACACCGAACTGTATACCTCCTTCCTTCGGCGCGGCTTCGCCGCGCATGAAGTCGGTCAAAAATCGAATAAAAATTTGGCCGTTCGTCCGCCGTACGCGGCACTTTTGCCACTTAGCATTGACCGATTTTGATGAAATTTGGTAAGTAGGCTCCATTTGGGGTCTAGTTGTGCCCCGAAGCTTTTGGTTGATGTAGGTCACTCCTAAGGGTTCCAAAATCAATTTTGAAATTTTGAAAACGCCCTAACTCAAAAAATTTTGATATAAAGGTATTATTTTTCCTTCAATTTAAGATTCTATAGAATTTTTAGAATTTTTTGAGACCACACGGAGCTCTGTAGGACAAACCGTTCGCTCCCTACAAAAATTTAAGGGTTTATATTGAAATATATATATATAAATCAAAACACGAGTGTGAATCGCAAAAGAGGCATAATCTCCGTTCAAATTAGAGCTGACCGAAATGCGATCAATGGTTGGTGATTTTGATTTTTTTTTTTTTTTGTTTTTTTTCTGTTTTTTTTTTCATATTGGATGGTTGGTGATTTTGTAGACGAGTGATCTATATAAAAATAATAAACCGTTGTGTAATAATTTGCAGCGTTTCTATGAAAAAACCTCTTTATAACGGTACTGACCATCATCTGACCAATGTTCTTCACGTTTCTGACAAATACCTTCAAATCCGTACGTATGTGTGTACGTAACTACGTGAATAACCATTATTAGAGCCTCAACGGTCACAATTTTGCAAAATTCGATTTAGAGGCTTTCCTTCACATATTGTGTAAGCAACCAGAACTTACATAAATGTAGTTATCACTAATTTTATGATTAGAAAATAAAGAAACGTCTTTCTAGTAGTAACATGTAGAATCTTCTATATTTTTCCAGTCTTTACAAATCTTTATCTTATCCTACAACATCTGTCTGATTCAGGTCTTGGGAAAATTATTGAACGATCCTCACATTTGTGTGTGTATCGATGATATCTTGATAGGAGGACGGAATGAACAAGAGTGTGCCCACAAAACTCTGCTAGTCATAAAACGGTTAATGGAAGAGAACATCCAGTTGAATTTGGAGAAAATTTAATTCAATCAGAGGGTAGTAGCATTCCTAGGAAGACAAATCGATGGTAAAACAAAGACAACAAAGTTAGAGTCGATTGAAAGAGTTAAGAAAATGATGAAACCCCACGATTTCAGACCCTTCGTGTTTTCACTGGACTCACGGGTCACTTTCGTGCTTTCATTCCAGATTATGCTAGGATAGCTAGACCCTTGGATCGTCTAAAAGGAAAGAATGCCAAATTTGAATGGAATGCGGATTGTGACGAAGCCTTTCAAACTTTGGTTACTTAGATCTCTTCTAATCCAATCCTACAACTGCCAGACTGGGATCTACCGTTTGAGCTCTGTACAGACGCATCTCAGTTCGGATGTGGTGCAATTTTGTACCAAAGGGATGAAAAGCAACCCAAAGTTCGTCAGCTCCGAGTTGTTGCATTCTCACACCTTCATATCAGCAGAAGTAAACTATTGTGTCACAGAAAAAGAAGCCCTAGCTGTGATAACTGCCATCCGTTACTTTCGATCATATTTGGAAGGTAGAAGGGTTGGGTTGCTGGGGTAGGGTAATAGAGGGTGTTTTTATCTCCTCGGAGCCCTTCTTATCCCTACCCAAGTCATGGTCATGCGTCCCCGTCGCGCAACCCGGGCCCCCTGGGATGAACAGAGGTGGCCCCATTAGGTTTCCCTGGTGGACCCCTCTTGAAGTTTCAGGGGTGGCTGAATGACCCTCTGGCGACTAGGGAGGGGACCCCTGTCAACGGGTTCCCTGACCCTTCTCAATTAGCGCCCCCCGTTATGGAACAGACCAATGATACGCCTCATAACCCCCGCCTGCCCATTGGCACGCGGGGTTCTAGGGGAGGCGCTCAGAGGCGCCCCAGGCAGGGGCGTCGGCCATCCTCTCCCTCCTCCTCTTCCTCATCATCCTTACCCTCTTCCTCTTCAACTGCCTCTTTAGACCACCAGTGTGCCCATTGTGAGCGGGCATTTACCTCCAGGTCTGGCCTTGGGGTCCACGTCAGACGGAAGCATCCTGTTGCTGCAAATGAAGCGATTGATGTTGAACGAGTGCAGCCTAGGTATGCTTCCGAGGATTTGCGCAGGATGGCGGCAGATGAGGTGGTGGCTGTGCGCAATGGGGTACGTAATATAAATGTTTATTTAAGCGAACGTTTTCCCACGCGCACAGTCATTGCCATCAAGAACCTCCGCCTGAAGCCCCACTATAAGCAGCTTGTCCAGGAAGCTATCCTGGCAAATAGCGGTGGGGCTTCTCCCGCATCTCCTGTTGCTGGCGTGGACCAGCAGTCTGCCATTCAGTATCCCTCCCCCGGGACCTCCGGTCTTCTCGCCGACTTGAAGACCGAAGTCTTGAGGCTCGGGGGGCAGGTAGGTCGTATTGAAGGCTATGAAAGCACCTACCTGCAGGATCTGGCGAGGCGGGCTGCTGAAGGGCTGGACAACCTGGAGGACGAGGTTGCAGCATATCTAGGGAGAATCTTCCCGCGGGTTGAGGATGCGACCGTGACGCAGCACCAGGGGGGACCTCCTCCCAGAGTGGTGTTGCGTGGAGGTCGCAGAGCAGCTAAGCAAGCAAGACGGCGGGAGTACCACCGGGTTCAGAGTTTGTGGAGGAAGCATCCGGCGCGTGTAGCTGCGGAGGTACTGGAGGAGCCTGGGGAAGATCAAGTTCAGCCCCCTCTTCAGGAGTTTGTGGATTTCGGGGAGCCACTTTTGAGTGCTCCCAGCCACAACCCTGGGGAGCGAGTGGTTCCCCCAGTCTCCACCAGGGATTCCTTACGCAGCATCTTGTGTTCGCCGGTGCTACTTGACGAGGCACACAAGTGCCGTGTCAAGAACTCCACATCCGCTGGACCGGATGGTGTTTCCGCCCGTCGCTGGAATAAAGCACCCAATACGATTAAGCTGCTCATCCTCAACCTGCTCATCCTTGCGGGAAGACCCCCGAAAGCGTTAACCCGTACCCGTACCGTATTTATTCCCAAGAAAGGGGGAAGTGGGCCTGGAGGCTATCGACCGATTACAGTGTCCTCGGTAGTCTTCCGCCACTTCCAAAAAGTACTGGCATCTCGCCTCCAAGTGGCTGGTGTCATTGGTGACGTCCAGAGAGCGTTTCGGCCAGCAGATGGCACAGCGGAGAACCTTACAGTTCTCCAAACTGTCATCTCGCTGGCCCGTATTAAACGCCGGCAACTCCACCTCGCCGCTCTGGACGTCGCTAAGGCCTTTGACACAGTCAGTCACCAAGCCCTGACCGATTGCCTTCGTGCTGTCGGGGCCCCATCTCGATTAATTGAGTATGTGGCCTGTCTGTACCATGAAGGCGTGACGGTCCTCGAGGCAGGAGGTGAGGTGTCAGGGGATGTACGGATAGGGCGTGGGGTACGCCAGGGGGATCCCCTATCACCACTCCTCTTCAACCTGGTCGTGGATACGGCCTTGGGTAAGCTGCCCACAGAAGTAGGGTTTGATCTCGCCCCTGGGGTGCGAGTAGGAGCATTGGCCTTTGCCGATGATGTTATCCTACTCGCAGAAACCCGCGAGGGCTTGCAGATTGCCCTCAATGCATTTGCTAAGCAGCTATCCAGGTGTGGACTCGTGGTCAACCCCGATAAATGTGGGTCGGTCTCCTTGGTTCCGTCGGGTCGCCAACATAAAGTGAAGGTTGTGGATGGGGGTTTTGTCATAGGACAAGCCCCCATTCCTTCTCGATCTGTGTTGGAGGTCTGGCGGTGCCTTGGAGTCGACTTCATGGGGGTGGCCACCATTACCGCCAGCCGTGTGGACCTTGGTAGGGCGCTAGCCCGCATCACCAAGGCTCCATTGAAGCCACAGCAGAGGCTGCGCCTCCTCCGCACGTACTTACTGCCGAAGCTAACTTACGGGTTAGTCTTCGGTAGGCTTACGGCGGGGAGGCTGCAGGAATTAGATCGAGAAGTCCGCTCTGCTGTGCGCTCTTGGCTGAGGTTCCCACCTGGTGTCCCAAGTGCCTATATCCATGCACCGGTCAAATCTGGTGGGCTTGGCATTGTGTCTCTCTCCGCATGTATCCCTTCTCTGCGCCGCCAGCGCCTGCTAGCCCTTCAGGGGTCGAGCTGGGAGGTCGCCCGTGTTGCTGCTGGTCTTGATTTTGTCAGGCAGCAGTTAGCATGGTGCGACCGAGCAACACCATCCGCTCCAAAACCCAGTTCGTCTGCTGAGTTTGCTGCTGCCCTGCATGAGTCAGTAGATGGTAAAGAACTCCGACAGTGCTCCGAAAGCCTTATCTCATCCCAATGGGTGGATTGGGCTTCGGAGGGCATTGGGGCCCGCCACTACCGGAACTTCCACGCCGTCCGCGTGGCAACACTGCCAACAGCGGTACGGTGTTCTAGGGGTAGTCGTGGGATGACAGATACCCTTTGCCGTGCCTGTCGGAGTGGAAATGAACACCTGTATCATGTAGTGCAGCAGTGTCCACGAACTCATGGGGGCCGCATCCTACGTCATGATGCGGTCGCCAAGCAGATAGCAGGTGCCTTGTCATCCAGCGGCTGGGATGTTGAAAGGGAGAGATTATACCACATGCCAAGTGACCAGGGCAAGAAGCCTGACATTGTTGCCGTCAAGCCCGACAGGTCTTGCATTATCCTGGATGTCCAGGTTGTTAATGGCAGCATGGACATGGAGCAGACCTGGCGGGCTAAGATAAGAAAGTATGATAGAGATGATTTACGGCAAGCAGTGTCAGAGCTAAAAGGAGTGGAACCCAACAACATCAGGGTGATGGCTGCAACCTTGTCGTGGCGCGGAGTGTGGTGCGGGAAAAGTGCCACGGAGTTGCGCGAGTTGGGCATCTCGGTGGGCGTACTCCGTGGTGTCACCAGACGCGTCCTGCTCGGCTCATATCTTAACTGGTGGTCTTTTTATAGAGGCACTTCCCTTCATCCCTCTCTCCCACCCCCACCTTCCTCATCTTCCCTCATCCCTAGGGCCGGCGTCGGGTGAGTCCTGGGCGTTCTCCCCAATATTTTTGATTTATTTATTTATTTAATTTTATGGCGTGCCCCCTCCGTCACAGAGACCTATGGTCTTGAGGGGAGATTATTTCAAAAAAAAAATTCACAGTGCACACTGATCACTAGGCACTATCCTACCTTCTCAACCTCAAAGAACCAGAAGGCCGATTGGGAAGATGGCAGATATTCCTGATGTCATATGAAGTTCAGATAAACCACCGAAGCGGGAAAGAACTGGAAGACGCCGACGCAATTTCAAGACTAAGTGTTGATAGTGAGCCTCTCCTTATCTCAGGTTGTGAACTAAGGATAGGAAAATCATAAGTAGCGAAGAAATGAAAAGAGAAGTTTTTTTCATTAATGATGAAACCTTCAGGAATATCGGGGCACCAGGAGAGAAAGAAAGTTCCAAGTTGGGTGGTTGATTCCTCTACTAGGAGAGAAGTTATTCGCGATGTTGAATGTTTGCTTTTCACCTGTGTTATGGCCCCTACTGATAGGATGAAATCGATGAGCAATTAAGGCTAAAGGGGACGACAGTTGTGCGAGTGAAAGGGAGAATACGATACTTAGATCCGATTTATTTCTGCAAATTTCAAAAAAAATTAACCAATAAAAAGTTGTCCTTTTATAGTACTCTTATTTTGTCGATAAATATACTTTTAAGCTCTCAGAATACCCCTCATATAATTATAATTTGCCCGAAACAGAAAAATTGACAGCAAAAACGTAACGCAAAATTGAGAGTGAGGAGTGAGAGAGAAAAGGGTCGGCGGGTGACCGTGGTCGGGGGAGGGGGGGGGGGGTTTGATGGTTACCAAGAGGTGTTTCCATGGTTACTGAAATGCGTCTGTCACACCACTTCGCTGCCCTAGACAATTTCTACCGACTCATTTGTTTGATTAGAGATTTTCTCCATGATAAACATCGCCTCTCCACCGTCGGTAACAATCAAAAATCAGAAAAATTATCGCGTTCATCAGATGATTTTTTTTCCGTCAGTGAACATTCATTTGTGATTCACACTCTTCAATGAACGTACTGGTAGGGATGGCATATCGAATGAAATATATCGATGTACAGATCAAATGATATATTGTCAATGAGATATCGATACCTACTATATATCGGAGAACATAAATCGATATTTCGATATATCGGAAGATTGACTTCGAAAAACGTGTTGAAATAGGTAGGTGAATTAAAACGTTTTAAAAATATAAAAAAATTAATTTAGGAAGACATTTATCGACAAATCGGAAGATGTACTTGTAAGAAATTGAAGAAGTAAGTAGGTAGGTGAATCGAAACGTTTCTAACATCATTTTGGAAGAAATATATCGATATATTCGTCATAGCGGAAGATCTATTTGGAAAAACCGGGTGAAATAAGTATTAACCTACTTTTAAAAGTTACTGGATATGAATTATCGAAATTCATATTTTAAAAACGAAAAAAAGTGCGAAAATGTCATTGCAATGATGAATTAATTTTTAAATTGATAGGGGTAGGGTAAAAGCACCAATTGTTGACACTATTAGAAAGAAAAATCATTCAATTCTGCGTTCCACAAAAGGGTTCAAGAAAATGAAATTTTCAAGTAGTTATTATGAATTATGAGTTCCTTGTGAACAGTTTGCACGTATTAGACTTACCAAAATATTTTTTTATATTATCATAAACGAATTTTTTCTAACATGGTTTTTTGCCCCTAATGTTGACACATTTGTCTTCGAAAATTCCATTTGTTGACATCTGCAGTTCCTAATGTTGACACCAATTTAAATATTGACCCATCGCTTTCCTGAAGTTATTGCTCAAGGTAAATGAACAAGAGAGATTCGAAATAGGTTACAATATATTTCAAGAAGATACCTAATTACCTAGGAACAAGAACATACTTAATTAAAGAGCTACAAGAACGGAAACAGGGGACACAAATTTATCGGGATTGGCCCCATAAGATTTGGGCTTGGGCAGTTTGTATTTGACGTTATTGACCGGTAGGAGATGATTCCCGTCGCACGAACGCTTAAAAACATCCTCAGTCTGTTGCAGGGAAGAAGTGGTGTTACTTCCGCAGCATCTTCAGAATCAACGTTGACAACCAGGCAAGCGCATTCCGTCTCACGATTTTTGTTGGGCAACACAGCCACAACCATGTCTCCTTCATTTATTCGTCCAACTTCTTCCTCGACATGGCACAACGTCCTACTTCTTCCACGGTGGTGGTTTTCTCAGCAACACAGCGTTGTGGACTTAGTTTTGCCTGGTCGACTTCACTGTTTGAAGGTCCACTTTGTTTGCTGTCCCCTGCTGGTAAGGATATCGGCTCATCTTCTTTCAGCGATTCCTCCACTGGCTGCACTTCATTTGACAATTCCTCTTCCCTTCCTCCAATTAAAGTATTCTGCTGGGCAACATCGCTGTCTTCATCTATGTCCCTAAAAATCTCAAATACATCTATGTCGTCCTCGGTGGCAATCGATGGGGCCCACTCCTCTGATTCACTTGAACTCTCTGATAGTGACGAGGAACCTACCGTAGGTTCCTCGTCACTATCAGAGAGTTCAAGTGAATCAGAGGAGTGGGCCCCATCGATTGCCAGCTGGAAGTTAAGAAGTCGCGACCGATCAAGAAAAGTAGAAGGAGCGTAACGCTCCTTCTACTTTTCTTGATCGGTCGCGACTTCTTAACTTCCAGCTCTTCTTTCTTCTTCTTCATTTCTTCTTTCTGGCGCTTCATGGTGTTCTTTTGGTGTATTTGATAAAATATAGTTTTCTTTGCAAGTAGAAAAAAAAAGTTGATGTCAACATTAGGAACTGAATGTCAACATTGGGATCAGACGGTGTCAACTTAAGGTTCCGCCACGTTAAATTGAAAAAGTCGATAGTCGTGATACACTACACAATTATTCAAATCCAAATATCACCTTAGCAACCAAATCAACAGTTTCCCCTAATGTTGACACAGGTGTCAATATTAGGACACAAACTATTTCATGAGACCCTAATGATGACACCGAATTTAACCATGTTTTCCTATTGAAATTTGGGGTTTTAATGCTTACACATTCTTCCTTATGTTATACATGAAGCAGAAGATGTGAAATGGTAATTTTACCCACAAAATTTTACTTCAAAAGACTAAATTTGTTGACCTACCTCACTAACTTGCGGCAGAAGGATGGCGTCGCTGGAGTTACTGATACAGCTCTCATCAGCTTCAATTTCAGCCAGCCAAGCTATATCGGATATTATAACTAGTGGAGCCGGCCAACATCAATAACTACATTCTTATCAACAGAATGACGCTAATTTCGAGTACCTACAGTGACCCAATAGCTTATTTTTACATTTTAAAATTGAAGTGTCAACATTAGGAATAGTGTCAACAATTGGTGCTTTTACCCTAGGTATACTGTAGACAATCATGATCCTTCAAAATTGAAAATAATTGTTGTGAAAACCTGCTTCACTTCGTAAAGCAGGTAGTTTTAATCTAGACTAACCTCCATCAATTTTGGCTCAAGTCAAGTAATTGAGCCTTGAGAGCCACTGTAGGTGTAAACTATGTGCACAATCATGTCTGAGCTGAAGTCAACAATCACGTAGGTATCTACAAAATTTGGAATAAAATTACTAGCTGTTAGGGTAAAAGCACCAATTGTTGACACTATTCCTAATGTTGACACTTCAATTTTAAAATGTAAAAATAAGCTATTGGGTCACTGTAGGTACTCGAAATTAGCGTCATTCTGTTGATAAGAATGTAGTTATTGATGTTGGCCGGCTCCACTAGTTATAACATCCGATATAACTTGGCTGGCTGAAATTGAAGCTGATGACAGCTGTATCAGTAACTCCAGCGACGCCATCCTTCTGTCGCAAGTTAGTGAGGTAGGTCAACAAATTTAGTCTTTTGAAGTAAAATTTTGTGGGTAAAATTACCATTTCACATCTTCTGCTTCATGTATAACATAAGGAAGAATGTGTAAGCATTAAAACCCCAAATTTCAATAGGAAAACATGGTTAAATTCGGTGTCATCATTAGGGTCTCATGAAATAGTTTGTGTCCTAATGTTGACACCTGTGTCAACATTAGGGGAAACTGTTGATTTGGTTGCTAAGGTGATATTTGGATTTGAATAATTGTGTAGTGTATCACGACTATCGACTTTTTCAATTTAACGTGGCGGAACCTTAAGTTGACACCGTCTGATCCCAATGTTGACATTCAGTTCCTAATGTTGACATCAACTTTTTTTTTCTACTTGCAAAGAAAACTATATTTTATCAAATACACCAAAAGAACACCATGAAGCGCCAGAAAGAAGAAATGAAGAAGAAGAAAGAAGAGCTGGAAGTTAAGAAGTCGCGACCGATCAAGAAAAGTAGAAGGAGCGTAGGTTCCTCGTCACTATCAGAGAGTTCAAGTGAATCAGAGGAGTGGGCCCCATCGATTGCCACCGAGGACGACATAGATGTATTTGAGATTTTTAGGGACATAGATGAAGACAGCGATGTTGCCCAGCAGAATACTTTAATTGGAGGAAGGGAAGAGGAATGAGAAATTTCACCATGTCGGAGTTTCCTATTTTTGACCCCAAAATCGGATTCAGCACCTCTAAAAACCCCCTAAGGCAAACTTTCAGCCCGAACTTCCTAATTTACGAATAAACAAAACAGTGTAGAAAATACGAATGTTTAAAAAAACCGGGAAAATGACGTCATGCTGGAATAGTTCATTTATGGCCGCTTGAAGCGCTGAGATCGAGAAATCCATAGTCCCCAGATGCAAAATTTCATGAAACAGTAAAGTTCGAAATCGAAAAACTGAAGAAAAAAATAGAAAAAGCGAGATGGGGAAAATTAGGTTTCCTCTGTTTTTGATTGATAACTTTTCTCTTAGAAAACACGATTTCGTCGTCCCAATGGGCAACACTGGGAGGAGACGGCGATCCGAACAGCCCAATCAGCGAGTGTTCCCGCTGCACGTCTGTTTTCCCGGTTAGTTTTGAAATTACAAATTTTGATTGTCTCCCAAAAATAACAGGAGACTTATTTTCCGAAATCAGCCCGATTTTCATCTATCCCACACCATTAACTATTCAGGAAAAATGCAAACAGAAATCGGTGAAATTCCTCATTGTCAAATGAAGTGCAGCCAGTGGAGGAATCGCTGAAAGAAGATGAGCCGATATCCTTACCAGCAGGGGACAGCAAACAAAGTGGACCTTCAAACAGTGAAGTCGACCAGGCAAAACTAAGTCCACAACGCTGTGTTGCTGAGAAAACCACCACCGTGGAAGAAGTAGGACGTTGTGCCATGTCGAGGAAGAAGTTGGACGAATAAATGAAGGAGACATGGTTGTGGCTGTGTTGCCCAACAAAAATCGTGAGACGGAATGCGCTTGCCTGGTTGTCAACGTTGATTCTGAAGATGCTGCGGAAGTAACACCACTTCTTCCCTGCAACAGACTGAGGATGTTTTTAAGCGTTCGTGCGACGGGAATCATCTCCTACCGGTCAATAACGTCAAATACAAACTGCCCAAGCCCAAATCTTATGGGGCCAATCCCGATAAATTTGTGTCCCCTGTTTCCGTTCTTGTAGCTCTTTAATTAACTATGTTCTTGTTCCTAGGTAATTAGGTATCTTCTTGAAATATATTGTAACCTATTTCGAATCTCTCTTGTTCATTTACCTTGAGCAATAACTTCAGGAAAGCGATGGGTCAAAATTTAAATTGGTGTCAACATTAGGAACTGCAGATGTCAACAAATGGAATTTTCGAAGACAAATGTGTCAACATTAGGGGCAAAAAACCATGTTAGAAAAAATTCGTTTATGATAATATAAAAAAATATTTTGGTAAGTCTAATACGTGCAAACTGTTCACAAGGAACTCATAATTCATAATAACTACTTGAAAATTTCATTTTCTTGAACCCTTTTGTGGAACGCAGAATTGATTGATTTTTCTTTCTAATAGTGTCAACAATTGGTGCTTTTACCCTACCCCTATCAATTTAAAAATTAATTCATCATTGCAATGACATTTTCGCACTTTTTTTCGTTTTTAAAATATGAATTTCGATAATTCATATCCAGTAACTTTTAAAAGTAGGTTAATACTTATTTCACCCGGTTTTCCAAATAGATCTTCCGCTATGACGAATATATCGATATATTTCTTCCAAAATGATGTTAGAAACGTTTCGATTCACCTACCTACTTACTTCTTCAATTTCTTACAAGTACATCTTCCGATTTGTCGATAAATGTCTTCCTAAATTAATTTTTTTATATTTTTAAAACGTTTTAATTCACCTACCTATTTCAACACGTTTTTCGAAGTCAATCTTCCGATATATCGAAATATCGATATATGTTCTCCGATATATAGTAGGTATCGATATCTCATTGACAATATATCATTTGATCTGTACATCGATATATTTCATTCGATATGCCATCCCTACCAGTACGTTCATTGAAGAGTGTGAATCACAAATGAATGTTCACTGACGGAAAAAAAATCATCTGATGAACGCGATAATTTTTCTGATTTTTGATTGTTACCGACGGTGGCGAGGCGATGTTTATCATGGAGAAAATCTCTAATCAAACAAATGAGTCGGTAGAAATTGTCTAGGGCAGCGAAGTGGTGTGACAGACGCATTTCAGTAACCATGGAAACACCTCTTGGTAACCATCAAACCCCCCCCCCTCCCCCGACCACGGTCACCCGCCGACCCTTTTCTCTCTCACTCCTCACTCTCAATTTTGCGTTACGTTTTTGCTGTCAATTTTTCTGTTTCGGGCAAATTATAATTATATGAGGGGTATTCTGAGAGCTTAAAAGTATATTTATCGACAAAATAAGAGTACTATAAAAGGACAACTTTTTATTGGTTAATTTTTTTTTGAAATTTGCAGAAATAAATCGGGCACATTAGGGGCAAAAAACCATGTTAGAAAAAATTCGTTTATGATAATATAAAAAAATATTTTGGTAAGTCTAATACGTGCAAACTGTTCACAAGGAACTCATAATTCATAATAACTAATTGAAAATTTCATTTTCTTGAACCCTTTTGTGGAACGCAGAATTGAATGATTTTTCTTTCTAATAGTGTCAACAATTGGTGCTTTTACCCTATTTCAGGTACAGGCGTCCCTTCTTATCCATCCATTTCAATATTTAATGTTTACTTGTTGAAAACAAGTCGCGATAAATCGGTCAATATATCAATATTGATCAATATTATCGATTCTCCATATTGATGTAAATATATCGATATATCAAATGCAATATATCGATATATGAAATACATCGATATATCATTGCCATCCCTATGTTTGATTGACTTCGCGACTTGATTCCCAGCAGGAGCATAAAAAGGCTCATACAAATTTGTTAGGGAGTTTGTAACTCAATAAAGAATGTAGGTACCTAGATATATGCATTTCCATTCCATAATTACCTGAATGTTCATGCAAATTTCCCTCTCTTTTCTTTGTTTTTTGAAAATTCACATGGAATAAAATGTAATAATTAAATGTGGGTTTTTAGTGGATTAGTACCTACTTGCATTAGTTTTTATTAGTGTTCAGAAGGAGTCAATAATTTCGCAGCTACAGATTCCATTTATGTTCATGATATTCTTTGTGATGCAACCGTAAAACTTTATTTTTGTAGCTCGTCTTTCTGACCTGCTATTTTGGATAGTTATGCCCAGGACACGATTCGACTACAGAATGTACATTCAGATGTTGTACCAGCATTTTTTAACGTGCTTCACGAACACAAAGCTTTCCTAACGTTCAGTTCGGCAAAAATTTGATTTCTTCAAAATTGCAGCAAATTTATTTTCAGTGACGATTAATATGTGGTGTGTATTCAGCACTGAGTTTCCATAAGTTTTTGCTGAAGAATATAAAATTTTCTGATTCCTAAAAAGTTTTTGCTAGATATTTTTTCATTGAGGCATCCGATTACTCATAATTTCCATGAAACGATGTGATGGTCACGATATTGATGTTTAATATGTAGGAAATTGCGAGGCGTCGCATAATTGAGCGAAACGTGATCTGATAACCTCGAGAGTGATCGAGAGTTGATGGGAATCGCCCAATCGGTAACTCATCTTTGATGTTGATTAATGTTGGGCCAACTCTGTTAGCATTAAACATGGATAACGAGCCGAGAACCGTTTTCCAACCCTCCAGGGAAATCTAGTGAATCGCTTGTTTGGCGGTATGACGTAGGTGGACTTATAAATGAGATAGCATGACTAAAGACTCACGTGTAACAATCCAGGTAGAAAGTAGAGACACTCACCTGAAAACACCAGTTTGCGAATTAATAAGATTCTTATTACGCTTTGAAAAATATAAACAATAATAAACAACAAAAATTCTAAGACTGTATTTTGGAATATACAAAAAAAAAACCAACTCTATCAAGAAGTTGTACCCTGATGTACTTCAACAACAACTGATCGGATCTTGATGTTGTCGATAGCCAAGTGAGCTTGAAGCAACCTACTAATCCCCACCAATTCTGAGCATAATCGGGCTATAAGATCATGAAAAATTGAGGTTTTACACTTTATCTAATAGGAAAGAAATTGATTGAGAAATCAAATCCCCTTATGATAAACTTGCAAGAACAATAAAAATTCATGAAATTCATCGCCTAACCTCTTATTGACTGTTGAAACGAAATGCGCTTACCTGTCACATGATTTCCAACTCCAATCCTTACTTCGCATGCAATATCTATCACTCATTGTTCATCATTTGCACTCACACCTCAAATATGCATATTCCTCGCAGTGAAAACATTTTGTTCCCGAAATCCTTGCTTGAAATCCCAAGCGGCAACGCATTATTAAATAATTTTCTTCCCTGTTATCATTCTGAGCCGGCTTCCAGTTCCGTTATCAAGTCATGGCAGTATCGCCAATTACCGTAAAAAATGCACGTAGGAGATTTACGTGGGTGTGCGTCGATGTACCCCGCGCCGATGTACCCCCCGGGCATAGTGTCCCCCGTATTGTCCCCCGTCATTCATGACCGCGGAGGTTTTCATTCATGACGGGGGGCACTATGCCCGGGGGGTACATCGGCGCGGGGTACTTCGATAGCAACCCGATTTACGTAGGTGATAAACGTTAACTGGTGATTCAATTTGGCAATCAGCTGTTCAATTCAAGTTTAGCAACAGGTCATCCAAAATTAGTTTCTCTAAATGAACGTGCCGTATATTGTAGAAATATTCTTCATGTATTGCTGCACAATCAGAGAATCAAACCCACTCTTGGATGCCCTGAAATCTGCACTCTACATGTCACTCGGTGCATTCTCCTTTGATGACGTCATGTCTGACTTCCATCACTTCCATGGTTGATGCACTGGAGCTCACCTCCCCCCAATGGGGTATTTCGGTCAATTTTTTTAATTTTATTTTTCAAAAGAGTATGGCTCAGGAATAACGGTAATCGGGCCTGTTCGTCGAGAAAATGTTTTTAAAAAATCAGAGAAGCTAAGGAAAGTTGAAGATTTGAATGGTGTGACGTAGCAAGCCAATCGTGACGTAGCTAGCCAACTGTCTTTGAAAAAAGTATCCATGCACAGAAACCCTTGGAGGCCCTCTTGGATACTACAAAATTCTACTCACACGCGCGCGCGGCGTAGTCCGCGACGTAGGCCTTTCCTAGTGTGTGTGCATTTATAGTGGCCCGCCTTTTTCAAACGTGTGATCTCTTCAATTAATTTTTCTACCACATGTTATTGTATCATTGGGCTTAAAGTTGGAGTAAATAGGTTTTCAAGGGTGCTGAATCCAAATTTGAGGCCAAAAACCTGAATTTCCGACCCACCGAAATACCCCATTGGCCTATATGAAACTTTTGCCAACTGTCAAGGTAATTCTGTAGATGACCGACAGTTGCTGCGAACTTCCGGGTGGAGGGGCTGAGCGATGGAAGCGGCCATTCTTATTCTTTCCCTCTAAAACCGTACCTTTTTGAAATTCGAGGAAGCAAGTGACTGCCGTCGTCTTTTCTCCGCAGACCTTCTCCAGTGGAATCTTTTCTGCGTCTGCGGGTGAGATTTTCGGAGATTCTGATTATTTTCTCTTCGGATTGGGTTGCCACTCCAAACGGTCACCCCCTCCCCCCTGTGTCTCATGGTACCTGGGTTATGGACATGGTCTTCTACCTCAAAACGGATCTATAGCTCGTCAATAAACTGCTTTCTGGCTCATTCTACGCCAAGGATTGAGCTGAGCACGGAATTTCCACAATCTGACGTAGTTTTCCTCAAGGTGAGAAGTTGGACAGCTCCACCACTCCCCTCCTGCCTGTTCCTCGTGGCATACCAGGCATTGGAAGGCATTTCTGCTCCAGGATTGGGCCTAGTTCATCCCAGGAAGTCCTCATCAGCATTTATCGACATATGACATCTCAATACTGGTATTGTCAATAATATTTAAGCACTCATCAACCTATGGCCATAGAGTTAGGTAGGTAGGGACATAGAGAGCATGTTTTTATCTCTTCATTATATTGCTTTACAATTGCAACCAACTCTCTGTCTTCTCTTTTCACTTTCCTTTAACTCAGCACTCTGCTATTAACTCATTTACGTTCTTCAACCTTTCTTTCAGCCCATTATGGCTGTGGTCCTTCGAGAACTCTACTCTGCATACTTTGGACTCTAGGTGTAGGTACCTATTAAACTTGGTTAGCGCATTACAGGCCGCCAATTTGGCCCTACACTTCGTTTTCCACCTCAACTTCTCAACTTACATAACTATCAACCCTTTAAAATTACCTACTTACTAATTGGATTGGAATATTAGATAAGCACATAGTGCCACCCCAATTCAGTCCAACTGTAAATTGCACCAAAAATAAATCAATATTTTATAAAAAGTAGATTATAGCTTTTTCTGATATTTCTCGAGAAATCGTAGTTTCAATGGTGTACGTTCGTGTGTCTTAACACCGAAATGCAAACAGGGCCATCCTGGGACTAACCTGTTCTGAAAATTTCAACAAAACGCTTCAATTTTGTAAAATAGTTATTCCCTAAAAAAGGGTGAATACACTAAACAAAAAGATGAAGGAAAGCTCACAAAAACAAAATGAAAATGAAGTATTGAAGAAACCAATTTTTTTGTTTGTTAATTTCAATAATAAACCCTTGGAATCGAACAAGAAAAAATTTAACCCCCACCTCCCCCTCAAAATTTTAAGGTTTACTACAATCAAATTATATTTTATTAAATATTATTTAAACATATCAATTATGGTATATTTTGTTGATATTACTGTCATAATCGTAGCAGAAAATGTATAATACGATACCATTTCAGAATATGAAAATAAAATTGTTTAATCTAATTATATAGGTATTATATCGTCACCTATGTTCACACACCACCTATCTACATTTGGAAACTGTGGCTGTGGAAACCATTCTTCACTGTTGATAGGTGGTTAGGAAAAACCGAATGTGGATACGAGGTGTGTTCAAATTAGGGTTTTCTGACTCACCTGATCTAGATAGAGCATTTTTGAGCTAACCAGTGTGCTCGGCGCGGAAAGTTACATACATAAATGAGAAAACCTCATTTTCGCCAAAATAGTAGATAGGTGGTGTGTGAACATAGGTGACGATATACCTATATAAACAATTTATTTATACAGGGTGTCTTACGAGTTGTCCTCCCCCTCTAAAATCGTTATTTTTGGAGACAGAAAAAAAAAATGTTTTCAATCTTTATGGTTTCTTGCAAGGATCTCAAATGAGACCCACGATTTTTAATTGCAGATTGGGGTTCTACGCAAAATTTCATGAATTTTAGACCATTCAACCAATTTTGGTTTATTATTTTCAATAATGAACCTTTGGAATAGAAAATTTTTTAAACCCCTCCCCCCCTCGACATTTTTTGTTTTACGTTTCAAAGTACGTAGAATAAGGGTAAGTCCCCTCACTTTCGAATGTTTTCCATTTATAAACACTTACTAGGTCAATATCCCTCAACCAACTCATTGGGATATTAGTTTGGGACCTTGGCTATGATGCCAGACAATTTTCATTTCTATGTCATCAGTATTATGGAAGAACTCAACGTTATTTTAAGATAAATAATAATTCAATGTAATTTAATAGAAAATCGCCCTTTTTCCATCCTTATGAGTTACAACGCAATTTAAATTAGTTCACCCGGCTAACTCTATCCCTAAATTTTATTGTCTTACCCTCCTCCAAAATTTAGAGGTAGAGTTAGCCACCCGAACTAATTTAAATTGCACCCTGTATTATCAAAACTTATTAATAAAAAAGCCTTCTTTGGTGTAATATTTCGCAGTGATTTTTATTCATGTGAGGGAAATAAAGCGTCCTTACCCCCCAATAGGGATGGCAATGATATATCAATATATGAAATATATCGATATATTATGGTTGATATATCGATACAGAGAACCGATATTATCGGTCAATATCGATATATTTAACGATAATATCGTGGCTTGTTTTCAACAAGTAAAAATTAATATTGAAATGAATGGATGTGAAGGGACGCCTATACCTGAGTAAAACATCAAGGTGATGGTTTGATTTCTGACTGTTGACTTCAGCTCAGACATGATTGGGTAAATAAATGGTTTACACCTACAGTTGTGGCGCTCAAGGCTCAATTATTTGACTTGAGCCAAAAGTAATGGAGGCACGTCTAGATTAACACTACCTACAACCCAAAATGAAGCAGATTTTCCCAAAAATTATTTTCAATTTTGAAGGACAATGCCTACAATATACCGCTGTCAATTTATAATTATAACATTGCAATGGCGACGGTATCAACAATTTTTTATAAGGACCCTTAGGACCCTTGAGAGTAGTTTTCCCCAAATTTGCAACTGCAAAAACCCTGCGCTACAGACGTAAGTAATGCTCTGAAACCTTGACATTTTTGAACTTTTTTCAGTTTTTAAACTATGAATTTTGATCATTCGTACCCAGTAATGTTTTAAGAAGGTTAAATATAAACTTGAACCGGATTTTCCAAGTAGATCTTCGATGTGTTGTGTACATCGATATATTTGTTCCAGTTAGTAATGATTCAATTCACCTACCTAATTTTTAAAAGTATAAATATTATCTTTCGATGTGTCGCTAAATGTCTGCCTAAATGATGTTTGTATTGTTTAAAACGATTTTCACCTACTTCAACACATTTTTCCAAGTAGATCTTCCGAAATATCGAAATATCGATATATTTTCTCCAATATATCGAAGGTATCGACATCTCATTGACGATGTATCATTTGATCAGTATATCGATATGTTTCATTCGATATGCCATCCCTACTCCCCTGTAGTGAGAAATCGAAATTATCTTGGAAATGGTCCAGAAATATTCAACTAGAAACACACATGACCTACTAAGAGGTCGATGGCCTTCGTGAGCAGCGATAATCAAAATAAGATTGGAAGACGCAGCCAATATCTGGAGCTCTGCGGGGAACCCACCTAATGGAGACCCCCCACTAATGGATGAATTGTGTACTCTGCGACCTGAATGAGGTCACGACCCCCCTCATGTCCTACGGCAAGGTGTACTCGACACCTTCGTTCTCGACGACACAAACGAGGACACTCGACTTTCTCACCTGCTTTCAAACGTTTGAGTGGGCCGAGCGAGCGTCCTTGTAAAAGCAACGTAAGATAAAAGCCGAAGAAAGTGGCTTCGCGAGACGTGACTTTGAAAGGGTGAAATTGAAGGAAAACCCTTTCCCATTCTTTAGGAGTTACAGCATTTTTACAGGAAGCCACAACATTACTTCCTTAATAAAATCCTCTAATACCGCCTTCACAACCCCAGCGTAGAGATCTCTCAGTTTATACCCTTTCATCTAACTTCTTCACTAGCAATTGTTAAAAATAAAATAGATCATCAAATTTTTTATTTTGAAGAACCCATTTTGCTTCTGAGTCTACCAAAGTAGCTGAAACATTGTTTCACTTTTCAAGTTCAAAAAAAGTTACCCAAAATCAAAATTTCCAGACGCCTTTTACGTTTCAGACCATCTTGAACAATGGAGTGTGCTCGGAAAAACTGTTTATTGTTATTTTTAATCTAAACTAGACCTCATTCTGAGAATTTGGACACCAACCGCGACCTTTTAACGTGAGAAGACCTTTTTCTATGATTTTTCAAAATTTCGAATGACGTCACAGCGGACTGGAGGATCCCGGCCAGGCGGGAGGGGCGCGTGACGTCATAAATATCGAAACTGAAAAATCACAGAAAAAGATCTACTCATCCAAAAAGAGAACGGCTGGTGTCAAAATTCTCAGGATGAGGTATACTTTCGAATAAAAATTTTAAAAAAATCAGGCGCACCCTCCATTTTGGTTCTGTTTGTGTGTATGCGGGATAATTCTTGGAGGACCAGCTGTCTCCTGGGGAACGAATTTATTTTGGAGAAAATTATTGCAAAAGAGGAAAAATAAAGGAAAACCGAAAAAATAACTCACCTTGCTGGCATGCGTAGGATTCCTGGTTCCCGAAGCAATAATATTTTATATTGAATAGGTGGAGGGGGTAATAGAGGTGAAGGAAGGATAGAGATTTGAGATAGGTGTTTTTCTACCTACTGTTTGAGTGAAAAATACGGCGCGGAAGTCCGGACGTAAACCAGAGGGTTGAGTTACCTATCAAACCGTAGCGTAGAAAAACGTTTTCTAGCGTAGAAAATTCGCTTTAACAAGGAATTCACCCCGATTCCGATTCACAATTTTTGAAAGGCGATCGTAGACAGAACTGAACTACAATCAACCTTGAAGGACAGGCGTTGAAGCGGGGACAGCCGAGAGGATCTTTCGATCAATCGATCATTCCTCCAATCAACAGGACAACAATAACAACAAATGTAAATAACTGGTTCATTCAGTCTGTCGTGAAGTTATATGTCCGCAAATCCTTGTAACGGTCAAAACTATACGAAGTTATTGTCCGATTTCGATGAAATTTCCAGGAATTGTGAGGGTCGGGGTTTATAATGGTCCCCCATGAAAATGATGAAAATATGAAAATGAAATATTAGCCTCTGCGCAAGCGCAAACATAGATACCTAGTCACGGCTATACCTTGAGAAATACTGCTTAGAATTCTCATCATATCTGGCTGAACCCTGGCACACATACCCTGTCGTCAATGATATCTACTTGATGATAAAAAATTGTTTTAGCATGGAACATTCTTTAGTCTTGACCTAACTGGCAAAAAGTGTTACGTTTTTCGGGAGCGGTAACTAGGAACGGTATCGAGTCACGAAATTTTGCTTAGTCGTTGATACGGAACTAAGGATCGTGTAACGTGGTGTAACCTATGGGAACATGCTTTAGCCATCGCCTGGGCAAAAACGAAAGTAGCGTGGGATTTTGTAATGATTTTCACTTACAACCGACCCGTTTCTAGGGAAATGTATCGCCGTTAGTTTTCATCCCACGAAAATCGTTCACCACTCGTTGTAAAGCCCTAAATTTATGCGTAAATTATATACTGCCAAAACAGCTGTAAATATGGACGAAGCTGAGATATATGATGAAAACTGTAAACAACATTCGCGGTAAAAACCACCGATTTTGTGGATTATAAATATTGATGTTGTTGGTTGGCTTGGTTTTGGTTTATTATTTCTAATAATAAGCCTATGTGATCGTATCGCAAAAAATTTTTATAACCCCCCCTCAAACTTTGTCACTTTACGTTCCGCCGTCCGCCGTCCGGGCCATAAAAGGCCTTAGAATCGGTCTAAACAACCCGTTCTTTGGCACATAGACTCCATTTGGGGTCTAGTTGGTCCTAACGTCGAACTATTCCGATCGCTTTATTCGTATAGAAGTTATGGGCAAATAACCGGCCAAAAAAGAGGTTTTTGCTCAAATATGCGTGGGGTGACATTTTCCAAGTATTTTTCTTCATGTTGGATGGTTGGTGGCTTTATAGACGATTATATAGAAAAATAATAAACCATTAAAATAATAAAATAATAAACCATCAAAATAATAAACGTACGATAAATCAGAAACACGAGTGTGAATCGCAAAATTGGTCTAATCTCCGGATGGTTGGTGGCTTTATAGACGATTATATAGAAAAAACGCTGCAAATTATTACACAATGGTTTATTATTTTTCTATATAATCGTCTATAAAGCCACCGACCATCCAACATGAAGAGAAACATCGATGGCATTTCGGTCAGCTTTAATTTGAACGGAGATTAGGCCTCTTTTGCGATTCACACTCGTGTTTCTGATTTATCGCACGATTATTATTTTTATGGTTTATTATTTTATTATTTATTATTATTATTTTAATGGTTTATTATTTTTCTATATAATCGTCTATAAAGCCACGGAGATTAGACCTCTTTTGCGATTCACACTCGTGTTTCTGATTTATCGTACGTTTATTATTTTTATGGTTTATTGGTTTTTAATGGTTTATTATTTTTCTATACAATCGTCTATAAAGCCACCAACCATCCAACATGAAGAAAAATACTTGGAAAATGTCACCCCACGCATATTTAAGCAAAAACCTCTTTTTTGGCCGGTTATTTGCCCATAACTTCTATACGAATTAAATGATCGGAATAGTTCGACGTTAGGACCAACTAGACCCCAAATGGAGTCTATGTGCGAAAGATCGGGTTTTTTAGACCGATTCTAAGGCCTTTTATGGCCCGGACGGCGAACGGCGGACGGCGGACGGCGGACGGCGGACGGCGGACGGCGGACGGACATTCGGCAAATTTGCAAATTTGGATTCTACGCACCTTGAAACGTAAAGTGACAAAGTTTGAGGGGGGGTTATAAAAATTTTTTGCGATACGATCACATAGGCTTATTATTAGAAATAATAAACCAAAACCATAAAAATAATAAACATGCGATAAATCAGAAACACGAGTGTGAGGCCTAATCTCCGTTCAAATTAAAGCTGACCGAAATGCCATCGATGTTTTTCTTCATGTTGGATGGTTGGTGGCTTTATAGACGATTATATAGAAAAATAATAAACCATTTTGTAATAATTTGCAGCGTTTTTACGAATGTAATCAAAGGATCTAGAAACCTAGGCGAGATTTTGTTATGAACGCGGGCTTTTAGTTGTGATGTGTTCTTCGACGCTTTAGATGTTTTCGATTTCTTAATAATAAGAATACCTCTGTTGTTATTGAGACTGCTTTACAAAGTAGTGAATCATCGTCTACTTCCACGGAAGAGCGAGTAAGGAAGCTCATTTGCAAAACTTGTATTATACCAAGAACATTAGAGAAGCTTCGACCGCTAAAGGCATGGTTAAAAGAACGGCTAAAGTATGTACCATTTTTTTTTAATTTTAGCCGAAGGCTCTAAGCACTAACCAGTCCAGGGGGCCGAGAATTGCTCAAAAATCATGAAATTTTTACCTTTATTTGTATTTTACCAAAACAATAGCTTTAGGCCTTTTTAAGGCACAAGTAGTAGAAAAACATTATTATTGCCCTTGAAAAATGACTAAAAGTGACTTTAAAACGCTGCAAATTATTACTCAATGGTTTATTATTTTTTATTTTTCTATATAGATCACTCGTCTGCAAAGCCACCAACCATCCAACATGAAGAAAAACATCGATCGCATTTCGGTCAGCTATAATTTGAACGGAGATTAGGCCTCTTTTGCGATTCACACTCGTGTTTCTGATTTATCGTACGTCCATACTTCAAATTCTCGTAGTGAGCGAACGGTTTGTCCTACAGAGCTCCGGGTGGTCTCAAAAAATTTTAAAAATTCTATAGAATCCTAAATTGAAGGAAAAACAATACCTTTATATCAAAATGTTTTGAGTTAGGGCGTTTTCAAAATTTCAAAATTGATTTTGGAACCCTTAGAAGTGACCTACATCAACCAAAATCTTCGGGGCACAACTAGACCCCAAATGGAGCCTACATACCAAATTTCATTAAAATCGGTCAATGCTAAAAGGCAAAAATGCCGCGTACGGCGGACGGCGGACGGCGTACGGCGTACGGCGGACGGACGGCCAAATTTTTATTCGATTTTTGGATTCTACGTACCTTGAAACGTAAACCATCAAATTTTGAGGGGGTGTTAAAAAATTTTTTTTCTTGGTCGATTCCAAAGGTTCATTATTGAAAATAATAAACCAAAAAAGTAAGACCACCCCTAAATTTTTTAAAGTAGTGTCATCCATTCTGCGTTACAATATTTTCCAAATGTGAAGTATAGAGGGTGATAAAAGCAAAACACCAATAGATTGATAAGTTGTAATTCGACACTAAGATGCTCAAAGAGAATGGAAGATCAGAAATCCATACTATGTTACAATATTCAATAATTTCCAGGTGCACGGTTTATGTCAGGCGCAAAATTACTCGTATATTTACAGTCTGGGCCCACCCCCTTAAAGGCTGAATTTATTACTCGTGAACAACATTTTTCCATGAGGTCCTGAGGATCCTTCAAGAAAATATCCCAACGACTGGGAACCTTAAGGTTAATCTATTTGAGATGAGGGCAGTTTTTTTCATTCTCGACCTGCCATGTTCAGAAGTGATACACGAGTAAGAGAAGGGGCGAAATGTCAGTGGGCGGGGCGAAGGCGATATACATCTGGGGGAATTACTGAGTCTCAACGGCTACTGCGGTCTACGAGAAACAATTCTTCGCTCGATGCCGCCTCTTGTCATAGTTCAGAAGAAAATGTTTTGAGCTGTAGATTATGGTACATATCACGAGAGTACCTACATCATGAACATTACCCCTGAATCAGTTGATGTATGGAAGAATCGCCTGAGGTAGGTAGCAGGTGAATGGAATCAGAAGGGGTGAATATGAACAGTCACATTTCTAGTTACGTGGTTTGTGGAACTAAATTGCTTGAAAAACTCTCTTTCAGTGTAGTATATACCCATCACTCCACTTAAAGTACTCTACCAGTAGTACCAATAGGATCTCTGCGCGCTATGCAACCTGCGTGAAATTGAAGATATCGAGCACTTCCTGGCTAGGTAACCGATTTTGGCATAGGTACTTCAGAAATGCGTACCTTGGCACGACTTACTTATGAAGATCCACACTATCGCTATTTTGAATGGAAGAGAATGGGAGGCTTAGTATAAGTATGTAAAGGCCTAAGAATATAAATAAATAAATATCGACGTACCCTGATTGCGGAAATTACTAATAACTAGAAATAATAAATATAATAAACAAAAAGGTATTTGAATAAACTATAAGTAGAAATGTTTATAGTAAACACTAATCCAAACACAGTCATTTTGGTTTATTATTTTCAATAATGAACCTTTGGAATCGACCAAAGAAAAAACAATTTTAACACCCACTCAAAATTTGATGGTTTACGTTTCAAGGTAGGTACGTAGAATCCAAAAATCGAATAAAACGCTGCAAATTATTACACAATGGTTTATTATTTTTATATAGATCACTCGTCTGCAAAGCCACCAACCATCCAACATGAAGAAAAACATCGATCACATTTCGGTCAGCTAAAATTTGAACGGAGATTAGGCGTCTTTAGCGATTCACGCTAGTGTTTCTTACTTATCGTACGTCCAAACCTTAAATTCTCGTAGTGAGCAAACGGTTTGTCCTACAGAGCTCCGGGTGGTCTCAAAAATTTTTTAAAGTTCTATAGAATCTTAAATTGGAGGAAAAACAATACCTTTATATCAAAATTTGTTGAGTTAGGGCGTTTTCAAAATTTCAAAATTGATTTTGGAACCCTTAGAAGTGACCTACCTCAACCAAAATCTTCGGGGCCCAACTAGACCCCAGAAGGAGCCTACATACCAAATTTCATCAAAATCGGTCAATGCTAAGTGGGGAAAGTGCCGCGTACGGCGGACGGACGGCCAAATTTTTATTCGATTTTTGGATTCTACGTACCTTGAAACGTAAACCATCAAATTTTGAGGGGGTGTTAAAAATTTTTTTCTTGGTCGATTCCAAAGGTTCATTATTGAAAATAATAAACCAAAATTTGGCCGTCCGTCCGCCGTACGCCGTGCGTGTCACTTTTGCCACTTAGCATCGACCGATTTTGATGAAATTTGGTATGTAGGCTCCATTTGGAGTCTAGGTGTGCCCCGAAGATTTTGGTTGATGTAGGTCACTTCTAAGGATTAAAAATGAATTTTGAAATTTTGAAAACGCCCTAACTCAAAACATTATGATATAAAGGTATTGTTTTTCCTTTAATTTAAGATTTTATCGAATTTTTAGAATTTTTTGAGACCACGCAGAGCTCTGTAGGACAAACCGTTCGCTCCCTACGAAAATTTAAGGGTTTATATTCAAATATATATATATAAATCAAAACACGAGTGTGAATCTCAAAAGAGGCCTAATCTCCGTTCAAATTAGAGCTGACCGATCGATGTTTTTCTTCATGTTGGATGGTTGGTGGCTTTGCAGACGAGTGTTCGATATAGAAAAATAATAAACCATTGTGTAATAATTTGCAGCGTTTTTGGTAATTCTAATCCATCTAACGGTAGATACCAGTAAAGTAAGTACAAGTGTTAATAAATATTTAGTAATAGTTGATTTATTATGTGGGTAAAGACTGATTTATTATGCCGGTGAAGGTAACTATAACCACAGCCTATACCATGTTACTGGGGGAAACAAAAATGTAAACATTTAGCTGGCCCGCAAGACATGTGACACATCTCGAAAAACGTGTCGTTCTTCTTGTCGCTAGATATGACTGAACTAATCGTATATTTGTGGAATGAAACGAAAATTGAAATTCTTTGGGTTGTGTCACTTTTCTTGAGGGCCAGCGGTTTGATTTAATAAAAACACGTTTTAATTCATTCATACCCATCTTTAACTATGGTATGAATCTTTTACAGATATGACAGTACTGGTTCCAAGTGATGAAGATCCCCCTCAAATCCTACATTAGGGTCAAGTTTTGTTATCATTTAAGAGATTGGACATGGAAAGTAAATGGATTCAGAGATTTTTATTGTTGAATTAAGATGTTAAATAGATGAGTTCGACCCTCGATTGGTGTGGGTCCGATTGTAGGTGTTGTAGCTGCTGAGATAAATTGGTTTCAAAAATTCCCTCGTGGTTGTTTGCCGTAGGGAGTAAACGCTATGAGGGAACGTAAATGGGCTCTCAGTAACTTTGGAATGCACTTAGAGCCACAAATTGCATATCCTCGTACTCCTTAGAAACTTTTTCTTCTCGAGAAGCTGCAACTTTGCCCCTCCAAACTAGCCCAAAGAATAGAGGAAAAATTCAAATTTTAAACTTAAAATTTTGTTCACAATTTCCTTAGCAGATGCAACATAACATTTTGTATACCTACCTAGTTATGTTCAGGTCAAGCTCGTATTTTGAAGAAAGTTCACATTTTTATCATGGAGGACAAAAATTTCTTCAACCAGCTGCAAGCTTTTCCACCTCCAGTAGCGAGGACGCAAATAACGAATATTCACTATTTTTCTTGGACTAGGTACTCAATCAATAAATCCCAAGTCTTGATATTGAAGATTTCAATTAACCTCCAGGTTTTGTTAAAATATTGTTGTGAATATTACTCCAGTTGTTTTGATTATTATTGTTACCTGACGTATGACTTCGGGGATGGTTGTTTGGAATCCAAATATAAAAGATTTGAGTTCTTGTTCTGATCCTGAATCGTAAGCTTGTCGTCATTTTATCAATAGTTGTGTTCTGCAAGGATGGATCATTACATTGGTGGCAGCGGTGGGATGGACGACACAAAGGTCAGCAAAATGGAAGACGTTTTGAAGAGACTGGAGGTCACGCTACAAGTCGTACTTGAGCATTATGTGGAAGTTGGAACCATCTTCATGTCAACAAGTTTCGCTGGGCAGGAATACGAGGTTGAATCGAAACTACAAGGAAACAGAATGAAGCCTGTGGTAATATCTGATTCAGTGCTGTCTACTTTGACTGAAGCACTCAGTCTAACTGTGAAGTTGGAAGTTGTGAGGAACCGAGAACAGCTTCGAAGAGTGGCACTCCAAAGGGATCTGAAATCTTGCAGACATCAGCGGAACCCTGATTGGATTCGACGTGAGAAGTCCAGTACGAGACAGATTACGTGTTGGAATTGTGATGGCGTTGGTCATATCATGAGGAATTGCACCAAACGTCATTCAAGGTCTACCAATTCACAGCCAGAGTGGGTTTCCAAAGTTGTATGTTGGAGTTGTGGAGAAAATGGACATGTATGTCAGGAATGCAGAAACTCAAACTTGAATGATAATTCTGGTAGAAAATTGACAGGACAGACTAGGGGCGAAGCGAAAGATTTAGGCGGGCAGTGAGAAAAGAAAGCCAGAGAGGGGAGGAAGAACAGAAAAGTGGCAGTCAAGAGGACAACGCAGGCAGAATAATGGAGGTGAACGATCGGAGTATGAAAAATGAAGAAGAAAGTGCAAATAAGAGAGACTATGTTAAATGCGTTAATGGTAAGCCGTATATAACAGAGAAACAGGTGAAGAATGAGGAAGTGATCGCGAAAAAGCCGTGCGTGAGGTTGTGTTCTAATAAGGGGGAGAAGCAAGTAGAAGGAGAAGAAGAGGAGAAACACCATATAGTTAAAGTTCGATTGGAAAAAGGGAATCAAACGGCTGATCGGAAGAATGCTGTGAAACAGGAGGAAGAGACAGGAAAGTGTGCAGGAGAGATTCGAACGGAAGCACCAATGCAAACAGCTCTATTGCGGCCCAATGACCACGTACCCCCGAAAAAAGTCCCGAGTAATACTCCAGAATCGATGGAAGCTTGTGAAAATCTTGATCTTAGAGGTTTCCCGCGATTCGAGGATACAATCTACGGGAAGCAGTTGGAGGAAAAGGATCCAGCAATGTTTTTGTGGTATGTGAATATGACCAGTAGACTTGATATGGGTACCTAGCTGCGCAGCATCTTGTCTGAACTTTTTAATTGAGAGGTTTAAAGGAAACGTTCAAAACCTTGGAAAAAGAAAGAGGGGAATAGTGTTGTGAATATTACTCCAGTTGTTTTGATTATTATTGTTACCTGCCCTATGACTTCGGGGATGGTTGTTTGGAATCCAAATATAAAAGATTTGAGTTCTTGTTCTGATCCTGAATCGTAAGCTTGTCGTCATTTTATCAATAGTTGTGTTCTGCAAGGATGGATCATTACAATATAACTAATGAGCGAAGTCACTCTCATTCGCATTTTTTGGGGAAGCCTGCTATCCCAAGAATCTCAAAATAACAGTAGGTAGGTGTAACTATTTTGGTATGCCACAGGTGCAAATACATGTAAACACAAAAGCTACCAGCACAAAATAATCCTCTCATCAAAATCCTAGCAGTGATTTAGGTTAGTTTATTCAGCCGATCTAAAACGAATCAGACCGGAAATCCATTAAGATTCGAATCGACCAGCATAAATATTCAACTCTCAAACACGATGAATTATCCACTCACAAAAATCACCGATTAGCAGTAAGCCCCTCTCTAAATGTTTCAATAGAACAATAAAATTACTCAACATGGCGGAATAATGGGTTTCCACCCAATAACATCGCATAGGTAACGCCAGTACGAGTATCCACTGTCAACATCAACTCAACCATTTCCCGGTTTTCATTTCTATATTAAATGTTTGAACATGTCTAGGAGTATATAATACTCGATCACTAACTAAGTTGAATTTCTTTTCCAGCAAGTGTTTTGTAACCCTGAATTAAATGAGACCAACTGCAGACTGTTACTTTCAAATTGTGACAAAATTCACTCCCAACCATCTCTTAGAAAACATGCATTTTAAAAATCACAAAAATTCGTATTTTTGTTCACTAAAAATTAAAAGTATTTAACCTTGACTGCATGATCAACTCAATGTGTGCACTCTCTCTCTCTGTTTGTTTGACATTTTTATGTCTTTGCTTTGGCACATAAACTGAAAAATCGTCACGAAAACTTGCTCACGCGACCAATAAACACTGTGTTGGGTAGAGAACAATAAACTTTTTTCTTATTTTGATTCTTGGGTACATGAACTAACAAACTTACTTCACTACCTTGTTGTGTATTCAATTAAGTACCCACGGGTGGGCGGTTTCTCTTATGGCCCATTTAATTGATCTGTACGCCCCGCCATGCAATGCACGGGTGAGATCTGCCTAGTAATAAATACAATAATAAAACACACATGAAAATGTCGCAATGTGTTGCAGACTCGTATGCAAGCATTTAGGTTTAATCTAACTTCCTTGATAATAATGAAATAGTAACTAAATATTATAAAAGTTTTCCAAAATCGGCTAAATAGTACTTGCAAAAGAAGAAGAATAGATTAATCTCAACAAAAATGTAGGTATTAATTTTTGAAGGATGGTGATTATCTTACTTCCATGTCTATAATTTGTATGAAATTTGATGGAAAATGATTAAAAAATTTACATTTATTATTGATATTGTAATTCGGGCATAAAATATCTCGAGATGCTGCCTCAAGATCACCAATTCCTTATTCTTTCAACCACTTTCATTAAAATGGTGCACACTTTTGGGTTTTCCATCTGTTTCTTGGAGGTTTTTACGTTGGAATCGTAATTTTTTTCTGGTAATTTTTTTCTTTCAATCTTGAACAAGAAATTTACTCCAAAACATTGATAACTGGATTTTCGGTGTATTCAGGAAGGTCAAAGATATTTCCAGAATCTAAAAAACACAGGTTTTCATTCTCAAAATTGTTTTTGTTCATGAATAACTCTTATTGCGAGATGTATATAAATTAATTGACGCCATTATGTCAAAAGCTTGGTAGGTACCATATACATTGTGGAATTTCAAAAACTCTCATTGGAGTCATGAAGTCCCTTTGCAACACTCACATCGCAGTTTTATGGTGCTGTCATTTTGGTATGAGATAATAACAAATAGAATATGTCTAAGGCAATTTACAAATTACTAGATATATGGAGAAGTGTCGTCTAACAATTTGTTAGACGTTGTGGCCTGTTTGAGTCATATTTGATACGTCTTTGAAATATTCTACCCTCTGTCGGTCTCTGTGTAACATCAAGTGGAGGTAGAGTGAAATAGACCGTACGATTTCGGAGCTCAAAGAAGGAAGGATTCCTCTTTTGGAATGTTCACTCACTCCACCCACAATCATTTACACGAGTCCAGGTAATTAGCGAGACTCGAGAAACTCGATGGAAGTTTTGCAATTTAGGAACTTTCTAGTTCTCGGGTTGAAGTTAATTTTCTTTGGTTGGCGAGCACAGGAAATTAAAGGGCAGGTCGAGACCAATACGTTTGTGCTCTAAGGAATGGGGCTCTTAACAGGCAAATATCAACGTTCGTACCAATTGATTGGTCCTGTTGATCAGCACAGTTGCAGAGTAGTTAATTGAGTGGTGCACTCAACATCTGGAGGCTTAAAGGAAAGGGTGATGAACCGTTTGAACTAGTATACTGTAGAGAGGGTGAAACATTTACTCAATTTAGGTACCCTGCCTTTTCAGATAACCAGTAACCAGTTAAATATAAAAAAGTCCATTCGTGTAGTATGAGTTAATGAACAAATTTTTGTAAATGCTAGAATCATTAGTCTGGAAGACCCAAGTTCGATTCCAGGCCGAGACATGAACATTTTCTTCATATAATAATATATTGTAATGATTCTGCGAATTTGAGATCAAACACACTTGTTGGAATCCAAAATCAAACTCTTATTTTATTAGACAAGTATAAATAGTATCTATGAAGAATACTGTTTCTACGATTCCTAACACTACTCCCACCTTTTCTTTTGGTTTTTGTCACTGTTCTTGTTATTGTGGAGAGACATCATCATGTTGGAGTCCCATGTCTTTTTTTTTTTTTGGACTTTCCTCGTTTGCCAGCGTCCGTCCTTGTCTCACCCAAAATACCACTTCTCGTCGCACAGTTATGCTTATTTCTCTTTAATTTGAATCCTCCACATTTGATCCCATGCTGGTATCTGGTTCCTCCTTCTCCTTCTTCTCTTGATATACCTCCTTCCGACCATCTTGAATCTTGGACACACTTGGGAATAAGTTTCTTCAAAACATTCACCAAGATTTTGGTATTTCTGACTCTCTTCCGGTCCTTCATTCCAATCCTGATCACCTTCTTGTAACATTCTCCTCTAATGTCTTTCGTGTCTCTTCTAGTTTTTATGATCACCTCTTTGTTCTTATCTTCTTTCTCGATTTCTTTCTTTATTCTTTCAGTTCTTTTGACCCTCTGTCTTTCCATCATTCTCTTGTCTGTTGCTTCTGTCTTGCTCACTTCAACGAGTTCACAACAACCACTGACTTTCCCAGGTTCATCTACATAGGATGCACTACGGCTAAACTTCTTTGTAGTCTTCTTGGCTCGTTGACTTATCCCTTCAACTATATGCACAAAGTTTTTCACTCCTTTGGAATCAGTACGACCCGGCACAGTGGATAAAGTTATAGCGCCTGCTGATTCTGTATAGTTATAATCCCCTGATGCTGATTTTGATTGTTTCCTGTCAGCGAATTTTGTTTGTTTCTGTCCCCATCGATCTCTTTTCTTTCAGCCTTCCAGCTAGTTTTCCAACTAGCTTTCGTGTGAGGGGGTGATTCACTAAAGACCACCATTTCTGAAGTTGACAACACTCCAAAATTCACGGTGAATGCAGTTCCATCTGACAAATCGTTCATTACCTCCAAGTTTGGTGAAATTCCTTCATTTTCCTTGAGATCCTGAACAAGCATCTCTTCATTCTGTTCTACTTCTACTTCTTCTACAGGTGTATGCAGTATTTCCTCCGTCACGTCTACCACGGATACTTCTTTGGTTATCACCGGGTAATTATTGGTGTTCTGTGCAAAATCATTGACCAGATTATCATCGTTCAATTCTACAGTTCTTTCCAAAATCAGATCGTCTGATATTTGAACGTCCGTATCGATTGGTCTACTTGACACATCTTTCTCATCACACACCACGTTTAATTCAAAGTCAGGTTCGTTACCACAACCAAAACTTTCATCAATGAGGTTTGGCAACATGATATTTCCAGGTAACCAAATGTCATTGTTGGTCGTCAAGTTCAAATTCTCCAGTTCATGATTTTCTTTTCGTTCACTTTCCATAAGGGCATACTCTGCTAACTCTCTAGCTGCTTCAAAGTTTAGCGGGCACGACACAAGATGGAAAAATAGTATTCCGCACTCCCTGCACCTGCGTTTTTCATCTTCCTCATCCACCAAAAAATATTTGGTTAAAGGATCAACTGTCGATTTTCTTGATCTTGGCCGAGCTTTTGCTTTCCTATCCCCTCTCTTCGGTTCACGACCACCAAATTAATAAAAATCACAAAACTCCCTCTGCCTCCCACCGCTGCCACCAATGTAATGATTCTGCGAATTTGAGATCAAACACACTTGTTGGAATCCAAAACCAAACTCTTATTTTATTAGACAAGTATAAATAGTATCTATGAAGAATACTGTTTCTACGATTCCTAACAATATTATTTATTTCGTTTAAATTATATAATTTTGTTGTTTTCCCTTCCTGCCTACATCTTCCTACGTTCTCTTCAAGTAATAACCATCGTCTGATTTCTGCCTTAATGGGGAAAATAATGCACAGAAATATTCATAATGTATTGTTTTTCCTATCAAGGGAGAAATTAAAATCATTTCCTTCTATCGATGTAAACAACAATCAGCGTATATTTATTTTTTCATAACGATTTTAGTTGAACATGCTGCAAATTATCACACAAAGGTATATTTTTTTTCTCCATAGATCACTAGCCTGCAAAGAACACAAATTTACCATTGCCACCATCTACCAACCATATTTATATTTTCGCTTCACAAGCAAGTTTATTTTTAACAAATAAATGCTTCAGACTCAATTGGACGGAATAAATAGTTGTCGGTGCCTGCATAAAAAAAATTTGCGATTCACAATCGTGTTTCTGATTTATTGTAATTTCAACCCTTGTTCTCACGGGGAACTAACTGTTGGTCCTATAGAGCTCTGGGTGGTCTTGATGAATTGATGAAAAAACAATACTTTTAAATCAAAAGTTTTTGAGCTAGGGCGTTTTGAAAATGCCATTATTTTTCAACCCTTATAATTGACTGACATCTACCAAAAGGATCGGAGCACAACTAGACCCCAAATGGAGCCCATACCAAAGTTGATCAAATTCGGTCCATAACTATGAAAATTGCCTCATATGGCGATTTTTGGATTCTACGAACCTTGAAACGCAAACCATCCAATTTTGAGGGGGTTAAAAATTTGATTTTCTTAGTCGATTCCAAAGGTTCATTATTGAAATGATAGACCAAAATCATTACGATTATTTCAAACTTATTACAACTACACTTAACTTTTTTTTTCGTTTCTAAAAAATGTTACTGAAACCTCACTTTGTGCTGTCACCGTAGTGACGTCACTCTTGCGAGTGGTTCCGCGAGATTACCGAGGGTAGTCGGTAGTCCGTACTCTCATTACGGGACGAGGGCTCAACTCTGGCCATCAAGGGTTGATGGGATTGCTGTAAAGCTTTTAGCTTATTTCCTCTCCCCGCCATCGAGCGAATGAATGGCCCGTCTTGAGGAAGGGTTGATCCAAGAACAGTCATTATTGAGGGCCCAGTCAAGGTTCAGACAATAGATAGTGACAATAAGGAATTTCACTCCGATCTCAACATTAGTTTCAAATGCTTTGGGTTTATTCTGGGAACAAATCACTCGGAGTGTGGGGGTTCGAAAGCTAGATCCAAGCATCTGAGGTTGTTAGGGCACAGATGTTTGTTTAGAATTCTGGCCACATTTGATTCGACGTTTCGTAAAATTCAGTGTTGAGCTTCATTCTTGAACTCCAAACCGAGGATGTTCCCCCGCGATGACGAAAGGAAGTGAAACTGAGAAGGGACTAACTAGAGATGCCCCGTGGGAGGTAACAATAGAAAGGAAATCAATATCTCCCACCTCACTACTCTTTCACGCCTTATTCTCGTAATACAGGTACGCAGTACATTGTACCTATACGTAGCAAAAGTCCACCCCATTCTCTATTTACTTAGGTATTCAATTGATATCTTCTTTACCTAAAAGGATTAAATTGTCAGTTACTATAATTATAACTCCCTTCGTACAGGATGAATGAGTTAATTTCAAAGAAAATAGTTAGTCAATTCATAGCCATTTTTGAAGCACGACAGTTTTTGGTTTATTATTTTCAATAATGAACCATTGGAATCAAGCAAAAAAAAAACAAATTTTAACCCCCTCAAAATTTGACGTTTTACGTTTCAAGGTACGTGGAATCCGAAAATCAAATAAAAATTTTTCGTCCGTTCGCCGTACGCGGCACTTTTATAAACAACCATGGACCGATTTGGTTCAAATTTGGTAAATCCGTTCGCTCCCTACGAGTACTTAAGGGTTCTCCTTCGATAAAACAGAATCACGAGTGTGAATCACAAAAGAGGTCTAATCTCCGTTGAATTTTTAGCTAACCAAAACGAGATCGATGTTCGTTTCTTCGAGTTGTATTCAGTTTAGGGATGGGTATCGATACTCGATATTTCAAAATATCGATACTTTAGTACCGATACTCGATATTTTAGTATCGATACTGCACTATCCGATATTTTTGGATATCGATACTTTGGATCCGATATTTCTAAATATCGAATATCGATACTGTTCTCACGGAAAATTCAACATAATGGCTAAAAAATGAAGAAGATAGATAGGCTTTTGGGTCATTACTCTTTGGTTGCACAAAATTTGTTATTTTATATTACGTTATTTAATAACGTTTATATCATGGAAAAAATCACTCTGCTTGAACTCTTAATAATGAATAAAATTTGTTGAAAAAATTATTTTTCTTGAGAAAATTGGATGATATTGATAGATTGTGACACTAAAGTATCGATACTCGATATTTTAAAATATCGATACTCGTGCCCAACGATATTTGGGATAACGATACTCGGATACGATACAGTATCGATACAAAATATCGATACTTTTATAACGATACCAATCCCTAATTCAGTTTTGCTTCCTCAGCATCCAGTAATCAAATTTCCATATGAAGCTCCCTATTTTTCGAATCGATTGTGAAGCGTTTAGTTCTCTCTAATAAACTTCATTTTGAAGGTGTGAAGGCAGTATGATGAGGTAGGTAGTACCTACCAATGGTTGGTAGGTAAAAAATAAACGCTGCAAATTATTGCCCCAAGGGTTTATTATTTTCTGTATAGAGCACCCTTTTGTATACCCTACCAACCATAGGTTGGTCAATTTGGTTGGTTTTATAATTCTCAATGTAACATCATGATCAGCTGACGGTAGTCAGCTGATATTGACTCCAATCACCTGTTCGATTGATCCCCGCCTTGCTTCCTGCTCCCCACCTGTTGTACAATAAATCAGTTCTGATCGAATTACCACCGAGTTATCGTGTACATTATTATCCCGCTTCATCCGTCTTATATTAAATTATAATCTAAAACTGATCGTGATTTCTCAATCATACATGGTGTCAGAAGTGGGAAAAAACAAAAAAAAATAGTATAAACATTCAATTCAAAATTGACTCAGGGAGCCATGTAAACGTGCTACCTCTGAGAATCTTTAGATTATTGAAAATCGATAGAAAACTAAGAAAATGTAACTTCAAAATATCCGCGTACAACAATAATACATTAAAAGTTGAAGGAAGGATAAACCTGTCCATTACATTTAAACATATCACTGAAGATATTGAATTTGTAATAATTGACACGGAAGACAAACCTATATTGGGTTTGGAAACTTCGGAAAAGCTAGAAATAATTAAAAAGCTAGCTAATATTAACAATAAAACGAAACGTGAAGAATTTAAAACTAAGGAAGAAATATTAGAAAGATATAAGAATGTATTTACTGGAGTAGGAAAATTTCCAGGAGATCCATATAGTATAAAGCTTAAGGATAATGCAACTCCTGTGTCATATTCTCCAAGACGTGTACCCAAACACTTACAAACTAAGTTAAAAGAACATTTGAATAGACTAGAAAAGGAAGGAATAGTAGCTAAAGCTGAAGGTCCTTGCCAATGGCAAAACCCCTTAGTCATCGTAGAAAAAGATGATAAATCCTTAAGGTTATGTTTAGACCCTAAAGGTTTGAATGATCAAATAATTGATCATAAATTTGAAATACCAACACAAGACCAAATTTTCGATGACTTGAATGGTCAAAAATACTTTTCTTTATTAGATCTAAAGGAAGGATTCTACCAATGTGCAATAGATGAACAATCATCTGAGTATTGTAGTTTTGGTACTCCTTTTGGAAGATACAAATTTTTAAGACTCCCATTTGGAGTGAAAATTTGCGCGGAGGTTTTTCAAAAAAAGAATTCGGAATTATTTGAAAACATTAAAGGCGTAAAAATTTATATAGACGATATAATAATATATGGCTCAACGAAACAAGAACATAACAGAGCTCTAATGAAGGTTTTAGAGAGAGCCAAGGAGGCCAATATTACTTTTAATAAAAATAAATTTGAATTTCAAAAGGAAAAAATTAAAATACTAGGACATGTTATTTCGAATGAAGGAATTGAAATTGATCCGAATAGAAAACTAGCCATTGAGGCAATGCCAGAACCAGATAATAAAAAGGCATTAGGTACTAAGATTCTTGGGAATAATTAAATATGTTAATAAATTCATACCAAATTTGTCGGCAACCACAGCCCCTTTAAGAGAGCTAACTAGAGACGAAATTGAATGGGAGTGGAAACCAATACATTCTAAATGTGTAACTACACTTAAGAAATTACTAACTAATAGTCCGATTTTGGCTCACTACGATGAAAAAGAACCAATAGTAGTCCAATCAGACGCATGTAATGAGGGAATTGGATGTGTGCTACTGCAGAACAACCGTCCAATTGCCTATGCATCGCGTTCTTTGACCAAAACCGAGCAACGGTACTCTATAATAGAGAAAGAACTAATGGGATGCTGTTTCTCAATGGAGAAATTCCATTACTATGTTTACGGTCGAGACGTTGAAATTCAAACTGACCATAAGCCATTGATTTCCATTGTAAAGCAGGACATAAACAAAGTCCCTAGTAGACTTCAACGAATGAGACTTAAATTAATGAAATACAACTTCAAAATAAGCTACTTACCTGGAAAAAGTATGGTGTTGGCGGATGCACTATCAAGAGCATACTTGCCAACAGATGAACCGGATGATCCGGAAATGAAGTATGTCGTGCATAGGTTAGTCAAATCCATAATGTCTAGCGAAAAACATGAAAAGTTTGCTGAAGCCACAGCCAGCGACCCAATTCTAAAATGCATTTTGTCATTTGTCCAAAATGGTTGGCCCAGTAGGAATTTATCTGGAGAATTAGGCCGATACTTTGCAGTGAAAGATTCCCTGTCCGTAAATCTAAATCTCCTATTCTATGAGGATCGGATAGTCATTCCTAAATCCCAACGAAAAACTATTTTAACCAAACTTCACGAAGGCCATTTAGGGGTAGCAAAAACTAGGTCCAAGGCTAGGCAACTGTTCTACTGGCCTAACATGTCGGTAGAAATAAATGACTACATCGAATCATGCCAGATATGTCAAGAAAACAGGATACTGAACACAAAAGAACCGATGATAGCTCAGGAAATCCCCAGTCGACAATGGTCTAAACTAGGTATGGACATTCTCGAACACAATTCAAAATCCTACCTCATCACAATCGACTACTTTTCTAGGTGGATTGAGTTTGAGAGAATAAAACGAAAAGATACCGAACACATAATCAAGGTATGTCAATCTATGTTCGCCCGTTTTGGTTTTCCGGATGTCATAATATCGGACAATAATCCATTCGGCAGTAAAACGTTTTCAGAATACCTCACAACAAACGGAGTGAAATTGATAACGAGTAGTCCCAACTATGCCCAAGGTCATGCACTCGCGGAGACGGGTGTTAAAATAATCAAAAACATGTTAAAAAAATGTGATAAGACGGGTCAAAATCCTAACATACATCTTATGCATTATCGAAACACCCTGATACCAAGCATAGGATTTTCCCCAAGTCAAATGATGCTAGGTCGTTTTTTGAAGGACGGACTACATTTTAACGAAAATGACCTCATCGTAAAGCCCGTACCTACTCATGAAATAAAAGCTAATAGCAATCAATTCAAATTATATCAAAAGAAATACTATGATAGGACGTCAAAAAACTTACCGCAAGTAAATGAATCCGATCCGATACTCTATCGTCACAAAGATACTTGGGTACGAGGCAAAGTTTTGCGAGAAGCACACACCCCTAGATCTTGGTATGTTGAAGGTAATAATGGAAAAAAGTATAGAAAAAACAGGAGGGATTTTATTGCTGTTAAATCACACAAAAATGATAAAATAAATAATGCAAATGAGGTAATTCAGAGGTCACAGAACAGTTTCAACCCAACAACACCTCCGCGAACTTATAATCTGCGCGACCGAGAGCTTTTAAACTCACCAAAAAGATTTGGTATGGTCCGATACACTGAATCCGACTTTGAATAACACTCATCACGATATTTAAACTAAGCGTATTTAGTTGAAAATTGTTAAAAACGAACTTAATGAAGGTAATTTAATTTTTTTTTCCATTCACACGATGTAGTAGTGATAACTGATAAGACCCAGGTAGTTCTAGAGCGAGCGAACGCAATCGCTAATCAACGGGTGTCACTTCCATATACATCCAGGCAACTTTAAATAGCCGCAAGAGCGCGCGGCAAGCGTTTTATTCTGTTTATATTAAGTAGATAGGTACCTAGGTACAATTGTATTTTATTTTTATTTTTTTTTTCTTTAATGTGTTGGAAAAAAGAGGATGTAACATCATGATCAGCTGACGGTAGTCAGCTGATATTGACTCCAATCACCTGTTCGATTGATCCCCGCCTTGCTTCCTGCTCCCCACCTGTTGTACAATAAATCAGTTCTGATCGAATTACCACCGAGTTATCGTGTACATTATTATCCCGCTTCATCCGTCTTATATTAAATTATAATCTAAAACTGATCGTGATTTCTCAATCATACACTCAACAGCCTATGTTTGAAGAAAATGTTGCGCCAATTTCGAATATTTCATGCCCAAACCACTACGTTTGAGATACAACTCTTAAGGCTAATTGGACCATGGTATCACTAGTGTCACCGAAAACATCCCAGGAACTCCACAGCTGTCCCAAGGTGCCACTGAAGTAATAAAAATTAAATTGCAATTTTAAATTTGTAGGACAACAGAAGTTTTTGTGGGCTATTGGTAGTCTCAAAATAGAGTTATGGTGAAAATTTCCAAAAAAAATCAAAGTAAAAATTTCCAAGAAATCGAAGAAAAAATTGCCAAAATTTTTTTCATACCATAATTTTTTGACCTACTAGCTTACAAAAAATGGTCCAAAAATTCAGCTCTATCCATTAATTTTTAAATCACCATTTAACACGCCCTGGAATCCTATGTTTTCGGTGAAACGAGTGACAACATGGTCCAATGGTTAAGTGAGTTTTGACCCCTTTTTTCAGAATTTTACTCCTTCAAAAATGATTGTTTGCATTGCTGTAATAATGGTAGATGTATTAGGAGTTCTTTAGTTCAAACATAATTCTTATAAAACGAAAGTTGATCAAAATGAATCGACCTTGCAAAACGAAAAACCACTTTTTTTCGTATATGAAACAACTGGTTTTAAGCCTATAGTAATACTTTCCTTTTCACATTTCGAGTAGGGTCGAAAAAAGTAAAAATTCGGACACCATTTTTACCTCCCAAGATGTCTCCAGAGAGGAAGAAGAGTCAACCAACTTTAGGGCACTATCCGGGTAACGGCCGGATCCTGGCAATTTTCGTCCTTCCGAAGTTTGGCACAGTAATTGGAAAACTTTTTCGAACACGGCTAGACTTCAGATTTCCTATAAAAGGTCACTACTTTCTTTAACTTTTTCATATCCAACGGTTTTCCCTACCGCAATCTCTGTCAACAGTTCCCATAACCTTATTCTGAAATGGCGAAAAAGCAGATATTAATGCAAAATTCCGTAACCTAACCTCTACAAGTAACCTTAAAAGTGAAGTTTCATAAATTATGACGGAACTTACCTATAGCCTGTAGGTCCTATTGGCTATTAAATGCTATTGGACGTTCAATGAATCCATTACCAACCGTTGAAATAGTCGTAATGTGATTTTACTTCCTCACAACCGAAGTAAAGTAATGACGAAATTGTGCAGAAGAACGGCAATGGGTCGTTTTAGAAAGAAAACTGCTCATTACTTCTGGGCAGCAATAAGTTTTGAAACAAGTCAAATATTGTCCTCCAAAACCGAGTATTGTTTTGCATTTTCGAGGCTTTCGAATGTCATAAACTGCTCCTTTTCAGTTAAGTTTTACTGTACAAAGTAGTTTTGGAAGTAGGCAGAGTTCATTGACAGCATTGATGTCTCGAATCGTGACCGAAAAGCGAAAGATCACGATTAGGTCCGGATGACATCTGCATTGACATCTTCACTTCTGTCAGTTCGGTTCAACGAACGCGGGTCGTTTGGGTCGTGATTCTGTATACTAAGTGGGACAACTTTCATCAACCCAAAACCCAATCAGCATATTCATGTGAGATATCGAAGGTCCACCTCTGGTCTGTTTTCCGACCCTCAATCGGAAGGAATGTGAACATCGTTCCGTCTTCCGCCTGCATGTTTAAATGTTCATTTAAAATGAGTAATGGATCCAAAGCTCATTTGGGAAGATCGATGGCCACTATATGTTGCACTTCTTTTTGATCTAATCGACTAGTTTCCTATACACATGTTACATTTCATAACGGTTACAGGTCAGGAATCGATTCTACAGCTCATTTCCAGCAAAAAATGCCACTTACAAATTTTCTTAGAGGCTTCGTTTTCGAGTTACCTATTTCACTTTCACGATTTTTTTCGTGATTTCAGTAAAATCTCAGTAAAACGGCGATGACTCCTCGAATTTCCATGCAAATTCAAATCTGATTATACCGTTGAAAAGAGCGTTAAATTTCCTATCTTCTTGGTTGAAAAAAAAAACAACATTTTTTTAAATAGAATAAACGGGTGAAATTCAGACTTGATATGGGTGATTCTCACAGAAAGCTCAAGCCTAGTGTATCTCGAGGTTTTCTCCATACAAACTAGTCCTGTGGTTGCTTTTTTCTTTCCCCTTGTGTTCATCTCACCACTCCCTGCGCTTCTCGCTGAAAAAACTATTTATTTTTGCGGTATGGATGCATTTTTTTACGTCTTGAAAGACTCAATTCTCATTACCACCGCCCCGTAACTATTTTGTTTTACTGATGAAAGTTCTCTCCCAAGCCTTGGGAAATGTCCTTATGTTGAAAAGATTCAGTGAAATTGGAAGCCTACCAACAAATCTCCACAGAAACAGCTTTTTTCTATTTTTAAGTTTACTTGGGGGTTCAACAAGTGATAATGAACTGTGTATCCGAAAAAAGTATCATTACCGCGCCGATATCAAAATTACCCCTCTCTGATCTCAAAAGAGGGAATTTCGCTCAACTGTTGCCATGGACAGTGGTGGCAGCACTTCACGAACCCGGGAAACCATACCCCCCTGCTCGCCCACGCAGTTACTTGGAGGACGGTGAAAAAGAAGGCCACGCGGCAGGTACGTATTTTTATTCCTGTCATTACCACCCTTTTATGGATCTGCTGATATGTTTCCAATTAATTTTTTTGAATCACATGTGCTTCTTCAATCGTTCTTGCCTACGAAAAATGGCGTAGAGTGAAAACTGTAATTATTAAGGATAAGCAATGACAAGCTCTCTAACCTCAAATTCTCATTACCGCACATCCATACCTTTCATTACCACCATTCTATGTTTGTTCGGTAGTAATGATGATATGGCCGCGGTAATGAGATAATCACCTTATGCAAGCCTAGTTCTATTGGTTTAATAATTCTTAAAATAATAAACGATTTCGCTCGAACTTTGTATTCACACGTTTCATGATGAGTAGATTTCAAAAATGCAAAGTTGAAAAAATGTCCATTCGCCGTACCCCGTCCTCGCCATTTTGGGGTCTAGATTTGCTCGAAAAAATCAGAAATTTCGTACAGATGCTCCATTTGAAGTCTAGTTGTGCATATTACCTGGGCATTCCGATAGGTTAACATCCTGGGAAGTTATAGACGAAAATGAGGGTAAAAATTAGCGTTATTCGAGGTTTTTGAGTTCACTGGTCTATGGCGAGTCTTCCCCACGCAATTTTTGACGTATAATCGTCGATGGGACGCGGTCCCCGGCCCGTAAAATCACGTTTTAGAGGAGAAATATTAGAAAAATTAGTGTGAAGTGCGGTATTTTTCGATTTTTAGGGAGATTTTTGTTGCTCTGAATTTAGTAGCGTACAATATAGAAGTACCTAGTATGTTAGTTAGATCTTTGATACCTTCTCAATTTAGGTAGGTAATTACACAATGTTTAAAAATGATTTTAGGTATTTGAATTCTAATATTGTTATCTTCATATTGCCCTAAGCCCTTAGAATAAAAAAAATTATTATCGTTCCCTTAGGTAACCCTCAGAGATGACTCACCCTACACTTTACACAGCGGAACAATAATTTTCATACAATTTTTGTATGAACAAAAAAGGGAGGCTGGTCGAAGGCGCAGAGAAGAGAGTATGGTCAAGAGTTTCTTAAAAAATATTTGCCTACTTACTATCCTACTTACTATGTTAATGAAACAAATCTGTGATGTAATTAAGTTAGTTATGTGACGAATATTAACAAAATTGTCAAGTTAATTAATATAAAGAGTTGAAGATTGATATACATTATGTTGTAGACTGATAAGAGTTTTTTGAATATCATTTGACTGAGTGTTTCAGTTTTTTTACAGTTCTTTACTTACTTGGAATACATTGATACTATTCTGATTTTCATTGATTTTAGTTTATTTATTCCCTCCCTATCAATCTATAGAAAAGAGAAATAGAGATTTTTCAATATAATCATCTTATCCAACCAACTGGACAAGCTCATTGCTTGAAAGGTAGAAACAGAATTGTGAAACTAATAAGATATTCTCAATACCAACTGCGCTTCTCATTACCACCACTTAAAAAAAATTAGTTCTCATTACCGCCGCACTAAAAATTTTCAAAATTGAAATTTAATACTAAAAACTGTGAATTCAGCTCTATCTTGCGTTACAAATTCTTCTTTAAGTTCCCAGGAAACTTAATGAATTTTTTTAAACAGAATTGTGAAACTAATACGATATTCTCAATACCAACGACTTAAAAAAAACGTCTGCCAAGTTGGGTGGGCAGTATAGCTTCCTCACTCATTGTAACATAGACGTATAGAATCAGTTGGCGAAAAAATTATGATTCAAAGAGTTATTGAATACCAAAATATTAGCGGTCCACCGTCTAAAACGCAAAAAGCAAGTGGAAATTTTGATTTTGGAGGACATTTTTTTTTTTCACTTCTTTCACGAATACAAAGCTTCCCTACCTTCGGTAGTGAGGAAGCAAAATCAAGTTCTCATTACCGCCACACTATAAATTTTCAAAATTTAAATTTGAGACTAAAAACTGTGAATTGAGCTCTGTCTTGCATTACAAATTCTTCTTAACGTTCCCAGGAAACTTCATGAATTTTTTTGAATTTTTTGGAGACGGTTCACTTACTCAAAGTTTGAGCCTGGAAGATTGAGCTTTTTCTGAGAATCACCCATATGAAAAATTGTTCAAATCTTGAATCTTAAATTTACTCAAACGCTCATAGATTCCGTAATCCGGCACTTGAATTTTTACCTGTGGGCCTGAAAGATGCGCCGAAATCTCAGCTTTCCAACGGTCTAGTCATTTTTATTTTTAAAGTAGAATTTATTGCAGAAATTTGTGTTTGAACGCGGTAAAACGTGATTTTTTTGTTCAAAGTAATCAGGCTTTGACGATTTGAGGGGTTTCGGGAGGCCTCGGTGCTCAACTCGTCCTACCTGAAGCGCTGATTCCGTTGAAAAAAGTTACGTTTTTCCGCGTTCAAACACACATTTCTATGATGAGCACCTCTTTCAAAATAGAAATGACAAGACCATTGGAAAGCTGAGCTTTTTGTGCATCTTTTAGGCCTACAGGTAAAAATTCACGTGCTGGATTGCAAAACCAATGAGCGTTTGAAAAAATCACAATTTCCAAGATTTGGTCATTTTGGTTTATTATTTTCAATAATGAACCTGTGGAATCGACCAAGAAAAAAAAAATTTTAACACCCCCTCGAAATTTGATGGTTTACGTTTCAAGGTACGTAGAATCCAAAAATCGAATAAAAATTTGGCCGTCCGTCCGCCGTACGCGGCACTTTTGCCACTAAGCATTGACCGATTTTGATGAAATTTGGTATGTAGGCTCCATTTGGGGTCTAGTTGTGCCCCAAAGATTTTGGTTGATGTGTTGATTTTTAAAACGCCCTAACTCGAAAAATTTTGACATAAAGGAATTGTTTTTCCTTCAATTTAAGATTCTATAGAATTTTTAAAAATTTTTGAGACCACCCGGAGCTCTGTACGACAAACCGTTTGCTCACTACGAGAATTTAAAGTTAGGACGTACGAATTTAAACACGAGTGTGAATCGCAAAAGAGGCCTAATCTCCGTTCAAATTAAAGCTGACCGAAATGCAATCGACGTTTTTCTTGGACGTCTTCTTCTTCGTTTTTTCTTCTCTTTGGATGGTTGGTGGCTTTACAGACGAGTGATCTATATAGAAAAATAAAAAATAATAAACCATTGTGTAATAATTTGCAGCGTTTTTTGTCTCAAGTCCAATTTTTACCAGTTTTTCCGATTTTAAATATGGGTTTTTTCCATCAAAGAGTTAGGAAATTTTGCGTTCTTTCCAATGGTTTAATCAGATTCGATTTTGAATGGAAGTTATAGCCGTTTTACTGAGATAATGTCAAAACCACGAGAAAAATATCTTAAAAGTGGAATAACTTGAAAACGAAGCCTCTAAAAAAAATGCTAAGAGGAATTTTTTGCTGGAAATGAGCTCTATATTTGATTCCGGGCCTGTGACCGTTATGAAATGAAACACCCTGTATGAGAACACATTACAGTGGAAATTATCAAAATCTTCATCGATGCCTGCTATGTGTATTAAACCATCTATAACCACGAAAATACAGCAAATAAATCTTTTGATGCACAATCATGCACAACTTTTCCACGTGACGAGTTCTGATTTGTTTCATTTTTAAATCCCAAATACCTTAAAAACATTAAGTTTTATGTTTGATTCGTTAGATTCATTATTAAGAATATGAAAGCAAGTATCGATACCTCAATGACGTCAGTAGCTTTGAAACATATAAAATAATCAATAATCATCGAAACCAACCAGTTGTTGGTTTGGGAGAAGATTAAAAATTGAGTGTAACCCCACGTTGGTTATATAATTCTTCGGGAAATTAATCTCGTACGAAGCAACGGAGAATTTTTCATTTTCCTATGTGAGCCTTTTCCAAACGCAATTTGCTCACGCTGTCCGAAGGAAATTGGATCGCAGAGGTTTGTAAATATTTATTCCTTCGGGAACCGGAATGAACAAGCAGCTGCAAGAGATGTAATATTGGAGAAACAACGTTAGCAGTCTGTATCAGATTTTCTTCGGAGACCCGGTTAAGCTCCCGTTTCATTCAACAGGTGACACTGAAATTCCACCAATCTGCCCAATGAAAAAGTTTGCCAGGTTGGGTGGGTAGTACAGCTCCCCTTATAGTTTCACGAGGATATAAAAACAGAGCTGTAATTTCCTAATATTTAACATGATTAATCAAAACAAAATTTAGAATTGGTCCCCATTTTAGTCGATTTTTCAAAATAATGCTGATCAGATTGTCATAAAATATCAGAGTCGGTCAACTTATGTTTTGGTTTATTATTTTCTTGCAATTGACCAAAGAAAACCTTTTTAACCCCACCCCCCACCCTTCAACCTACAAATTTGTTGGTTTACTTTTCAAGGTATGTAATCCAAAAATTCCGCCGTAAGCAGCGCTTCATTTTAGTTACCATGATTTCGATGAAGTTTGGTACCTATTTGGGGTCCCATTTGGGGTCTAGTTGTACCGCGAAGCTTTTGGTTGATGTCAGTCACTTTTAGGAGGTGAGAAATAAGGGCTGAAATTCTCAAAACACCCTAGCTAAAAAACGTTTGATATAAAGGTGTCTTTTTGCTTCCGAGTCTACCAAGGTAGCGGAAGCTTTGTTTTCACTTTTCAAGGACGAAAAAAAAAAGTTCTCCAAAATCAAAATTTCCAATCGCGTTTTGCGTTTTAGACCTTTCTGAACAATTTTGGTTCCGTGTCTGTGTGTCTGTCTGTCTGTGTGTCTGTGTGTCTGTCATGAATTCCTTGTAACGCGCATAACTATACGAAGTTATTGTCAGATTTCTATGAAATTTTCAGGGATTGTGCGGGTTGGTGTGTAGACGGTCCCCTATGAAAATCATCATCCCCGGAGTGATAGAAGCGACTGCGCATGCGCAAACGTGAATTCCTTGTAACAGCCGTAACTTCAACTGTCCCCCAGGGGTCGCGGGTTCGAATCCCAGCCGAGGCTAAGTATTTTTTTGATCCAATCACATACATCTACTCACTTAATTTTTCATCCGAATTTGATGAAATTTTCTAGGATTGTCCAGATTAGCGTGTAGATGGTCCCCTATGAGGGTAGTGGAAGGTACTTAGAGATTGGTGTTTTGAGATTAACAACTATGCATCTGATCATCTATATAATCGGGTTATGGATACGAGGAAGCTATGTGCCACACCCACTTAGCAGACGTTTTTTTCTTGTTTTTTCATCAAGTCAAAATTGTATTGAATTTTTAGAATTGAATGAGACCACCCTGAGCTCTACAGTACCAACCGTTCACTCCCTATGAAAACTGAAGGGCTGGAATAAATAATAACACGACAAATAAATATAAAATATATAAATAAATAACAAATCAAAAACACGAGCGTGAATCGCAAAAGAGGCCTAATCTCCGTTCAAATTTTAGCTGACCAAAATGCGATTGCTGTTCGTTTCTTCGACTTGTACTCAGTTTTGCTTCCTTAGCAACCAGTAATCAAATTTCCTCATGAAGGTACCCACATTTTTTAGAATTGAGCGTGAAGCGTTTATTCCTCAAAATAAAGTGAAGAAGAAGAAAATAAAGAATACATTTCTTTGCATGCAAGTGATCTATACAGAAAAATTGTAAACCTTTGTGCAATAATTTTCAGCACTTTATGAAAATAGACCCACTGTCTAGACCTCACAACCGTGTTGCAGTTTGACAACTCTGAAAACCAAAACATGAAGATCAAATTTCGTACTGGGGGATTCATCAGTGTACTCATTTATAGTAAGCATTTTCAACCAACCAATTCTCATGACTTTGTTTTTTTTTTTTTTTTTTTTTTTACCCTACGCCATTTGGCCATTGGCTATTCCGCCATGCGGCCTCTTGCAGCCCAACTTGTCTACAATGACTTTGTAGACATGTTATTATACGGGAGGACGCTATACTTTCCACCCAACATGGCTGGCATTCTTAATGCATGTTCTGATTACTTATTCGGATTCTTCGTAAAATGTCCTGCTATTCTTTCGAATTAGCAAGTTCTCAGAAATTTGCGTTGGAACCAACTTGCCAAAATGATAATAAACACGTCTGCCAAGTGAGTGTGGCACATAGCTTCCTCGTATCCATAGCCCGATTGTATAGATGATCCGATGCATGGTAGTTAATCTCAAAACATCAATCTCTAAATACCTTCCACTACCCTCATAGGGGACCATCTACACGTCAACTCGCACAATCCCTGAAAATTTCATCGAAATCGAATGAGAATTGTAAAAGTTATGGCTGTGACAAAGATTTCACATTTGCGCATGCGCAGCGGCTACTATCAGTTCGGGAGCAATAATTTTCATAAGGGACCATCTATACGCTAACCCGCCAAATTCCCAAAAATTTCATCGAAATCGGATGAGAAATGTAGAAGTTATGGCTGTGGCAATTATTTCACGTTTTCGCACGCCCAGCGGCTACTATGTGTCCGGGAGTGATGATTTCAATAGGGGACCATCTACACGCCAACCCGCAGAATCCCTGAAATTTTCATCCAAATCGGTTGGAAATTATAGAAATTATGGCTGTGGCAAGGATTTCATGACAAACAGACACGGAACCAAAATTGTTCAGGTTGTTTTTACGTTTCAGAGTACAACGCGAGTGGAAATTTTGATTTTGGAGAACTTTTTTTTCAACCTTGAAAATTGAAAACATAGCTTCCGCTACCTTGGTAGACTCGGAAGCAATATGACTATGTTTGGCATTACTATTTAATTTACTATTTAATTATATACTTAATTATTAATTAATTATATACTTATATTTATTTACTATTTAATTGAAATTGTGGTTTTAAAGCTGCTTTACGTGGTAATGTAAGGTTTTCGATTTACGATCTTCCGTAATGAACTAACCAATCCAGAAATTATGTGAGATTATATCTGAATTTTGGCCTTTAAAATGTATTAATAAATTTACGTGATCACAAGATTTTGAGTGCAATTACCAAATAACATCATGTACCACGGTTGTTTTGTACACCTGAATTATTTCGTGCTAAACAATTTGTCATGAACTCACACGTAAAGACCAAATGGCCAACAAAATTCCTTAGCTACTTTTTATTTTTTTAATTCGTATTCGTGTCGGTGAGGTAACCTGTATGAATTATTTCGTCGTTCTGACTCCCTAGCTTTTATGGAAAAGTCTTGGGAACGATGTATTTCGGAGACGACAGATATGAGAAACCTGAATAGCAGAAGCGGGAGTTTGTTCTCAAAGCACGCACAGTCATATAAAATCATAACGACCGGCCGTAAAGTTGATTCGTTGGAACAATTACGAGACTACTTGGATTTCCTTTCAGAAAAGCGCCGAAACGAGGCCATCATCAAAGGCAAGGGCGATCGAATTTCAGAAGGGCTTATCGAAGGAAGGATTGGCAAAAGATGATGATGTAGTTCGAATCGCTTTTCTCTCCATGATAACGATTGGGGGAGTGAGGGTCTATATAGAGTAAATGGACTATAATACTTTGTTCTATAACGGTGTACTTGAGATCACTATAAGTTATAAAAACCAACCCTGGACTTGGTTGTTCTAAAGAAAAAAACGGCTGCCAAGATGAGTGGGCACTTCATCTCACAACAAATTTCATGTTGGTACATAATATAAAATAATGAGTGGATAAAAAGTGATTGAGTAAAAAATTATTGAATTAATCCGAACTTGATGAATTCCTAGTACGAAATCCGAACTTTACAATCAAGTTGAAAATGTACATCATCGTAAAATTATCATAATATTACCTACCTAATATTTATCATAATATTACCTACCAAGTCATCAATCAAATTGACTTGAAATTCATGAGTATTAATTACCGTTCTAACTCTCAATTACCCTCCGAATAAGGTCCAAAATTGGTCATTAAGTCTTGAAACATCGCTGTTTTGGGATACTCAAGTGTTTATGGTTTCGCGGTTTGCACCTTGGGTGTGATGGCGATGGAATTCATCAGAGACCATCTAAAGTCTGACCTCTAAATTTCATGATCTGAGTTTTAATGGACTATTAAAAACGCTTAAAAAGAGGAAATCCCCTTTATGCATGCTCATACGCTGCCATTAGACTGACAGCAGTGGTTATACGTACTAACTCAACTTACTACTAACCTACTGAACTTTCTCAAGAGACGGCGCAGAAGTTCTACCTCGCCTTCAAGAGCGCTCGGTCGTGCGGGTCATTGCCTACCACCCTTCTCGTAATTTTCGCAGTTGTCAAAGAAACACCACTTTTTGCCATCTCATCTGCTTAGTTTCTTTCAATTTCCTGAAACATTAATATTGAAATATTTTCCGTTTTTCTCGTTGATTTCTTGTTTTTAGCCCAAAAACACTCAGAAACCGCCGAAAAAGTGAAGAAAAAAATTATAAAAACATGATATTATGTTGTGAATTCGTGATCAGTCCGTTTTGTTTGAGTCCACCCTGTATACGTACGATAGAAGACAGGGAGGCATCTTTCATTGCCAGCGCTCCATTGTTGATTAGACACAGTTCCGTTAGCTCTAAGTTTTTCCAAAGTCTTTAAGTTGTCTTTACCAAAAAAAAATCCATCAATTTCTCCCTGATAAATTAGCGTTCTATCGATTAGGGAAAGTTACTGAAACGATTCGGACGAAGAATTTCTATTAAGTGGAAGAGGGCAAGTTCGCGTAGCGTGAATCGGATTAAAACAGAATCAACTTACTAACGACTCAAGACATTGTAGAATGTTCGGGAAACTTAGCGAACTTGGATGGCGGCCAGCCGATGAGTAGCTGCAAAGTTTACGTAAAATTGCGATAGAATTCACGGAAAATATCACTAAGTATAAGAAGATCTTGTCTTTATTAGTCCATCGACAACCTTGAGGGGAAAGTGGGGTTTTTTTAATCGACTTTTTAGAACCATAATAATTAGCCCCACTACATTTTGTTGGTACAGAGTTTATGAGGGTAGTGGAAGGATTTTTGAGAGACTCTAGAACATGAAAAGTTTTCCGGCGGGTTTAGCACAGTTTTTCTTCGTACACATAGCTTGATATATTTGACCATTCGATTAAGTTTGAATCCGACTGAGAAATTTAAAGATGGACCATCTGGGACATATTTTTTCAACATTTGACCACTGAGAGGAGCCTATTTACACTCGCATTGCTTTCTCCTATGCATAGTAAGATTATTCCATCCCGTTAAATCTGACAAGGAAATTGAAAGGAAACCATCTAGACCAAACTTGTCTATATCATATTTTATGGACACATTACCACCCGTTGCTTCAAAAACTTGGGCCCTCCAAAACAGAAATTTCCCCTTGCATTTTCCAGGTTAGTTCGATTCAAGCCTATTAAGGTGAGCTACTACCATTTCTCTCTGAAAAATACCATACTCCGTGGGTTTTTCTCAGCTTCTCTCCATTCCCCCTTCTTCAAATTACTTGATCTCTATATCCAATATTTGCCATATGATATTTCAAGATAACTTTGTTATTCAGAACAATTCAATAAATTGCATATTAACGAGGTACATATTTTGAGTGTATTTACCTGATATCCTTGTATCGTACGGTTCAACACACATCAACATAGATAATTTTTTTCTTATTACTTAATTATTATATAACCTATTTTTGGTGTTGAAGACAAAATTATGTTATCATGAGAAGGAACAGCATACCCCAAGTATTGAGTTGCTTCCATGTGTTTCTTATTCCCATCGATTGAATTCTTGTCCCCCCATCAAATAGAATCCCTTACTATTATATGGCTTTCCTCATTTCCTGATTCCTCATTGAGGAATTTCACCGTATTCTGTTTGCATTTTACCTGAATAGTTAATGGTGTGGAATAGATGAAAATGAGTTGATTTTTGAAAATAAGTTTCCTGTTATTTATGGGAGACATTCAAAACGTATGATTTTTTTTAAACCCGGGAAAACGGACCTTTTCAAAGCGAAGCGGAAACGCTCGCTGATTGGCTGTTCGGATCGCCGTCCCCTCTCCTTGTTGCCCGATGGAACGAAGAAATCGTGATATCTGAAAGGAAAGTTATCAAACAAGAACAGGAGAAACCTCATTTTCTCCATCTTGCTTCTTCTGGTTTTTCCTTTCAGTTCTTCGATTTTGATCTTTACTGGTTTTGTGAAATGTTGCCTCCGAGAACTATATGAAGTGAGATATCACGATCTCAGCGCTTCAAGCGGCCGTACAAGAACTATTACTGGTCGACGTCATCCTCTCGGTTTTTTTTAACGTTCATATTTTCTACACTGTTTTGTTTATTCGTATATTAGGAAGTACGGGCTGAATGTTTGCTCAATGAGTTGCAACTGCTCTACGTTACCAAAATCCATCATTTTTACTCCATGGAGTTTTATGTTATGTATACATGTAACGCCCACTCAGTGGACAACTCATTCCGTAAGAGTGGTGGTACCATATCCCATCCCCCAATCACCTCTTCTGAGAAATGAACACTGTGTCCCCCTTTTCCATTATCTCTTCTTCACCCACTACTTGTTCGCTCGCATACACCTCTCCTGAAAAAATTCTTCAATTTTCAGTGGTGAAGCCACCAAATAAACTCAATTTCATGTAGCATTTTTTCATATTAAGTGTTGAATGTTTTTCGCCCATTTTTAATCATAATTATTACGAATTCTCTAATCTTTCACACACCTTTCCCTCCGACTAAATCTTCGTCGTCCAGGAAGCTGTACTTCCAGATTCTCCGCCTCGGAACCACGTAGGTGTGGCAGCGAGCTGCCCACAGGTAAGAGTTATTCAGAAATTCATCTTATCGTAATTATTTAGGATTGATACACCCCTTTTTCCTGCGATCTTATCAGCCCTATAGATTTAAAACAATATGCAGTTCTCTAACACCCTCTGCTTCATATTGTTCAATGTGAGAGAAGTTAATCTGCCCACCCAACTTCGCAGAAGGTTTTAAGTTACAAATAGTTAAATGCTTTCCTTGGTATATTTTTCATTTAAATCAACGAGAAATTTTCTAGAACAATTAATTAAAATAACATGGCTTAGGAAACCCTCATTTTGCCTTATTGTCATCTGAACGTAATTGGGAAAGGATTCTAGTGAATGTAGCCACCCTTTATGGATGCGGGATCCCGTACTATTCTGACAGGTTGGATAAGCCAATCCCGCGGGATTGAAAACTAAAAGCCCAACTGCTACGGAGACGAGGTCAGCGATTAACAAAAGTGAGTTTTACTCGTATAAGGTAAAGGAGTGAATTATTTATCGCACCTCCGGCTTTTCTCATTTTTCAGCATCAAGCATTCTCGCTTCTTCACGTGATGAAAATGAATGAGTCTCCTTCACGAGAGAAATGATGTCAGGGGACTTTGGAGGGGTTACGGACCATTTATCCTACTTGCTCCTGCTCCAATCCTTGGCACCAATTTTTCCAGCGTAGTTTCGTTATACCGGGATAAGTTTTAAATACTCAGTAAGAAAAATCTGACAAGTGCATGTGGCACATAGCTTCCACTTATCCAAAAGGCGATTGCATAGTTAATCCGATGCAGGGGGGATCAAAGCAGCAATCCTAAATTTTTTAACAAAAAATATATATTATATAATCATTTCCGTTTTTCACGGTTACGCATGCACAATGCCTATTATTTATCAACCTCTTTGAAATTAATTGGGGATAGCAAAATGTCAGTACCAAACTTCCTTGTTGATAGAAAATGGGAGAAAATGACACTTGGGTTTGGATGAATGATCCATTGGTAGCCGCTGCGCAAGAGTAAACTTGAAAACTTGAAAACATATATAATATATATGTTTTCAAGTTTTCAAGTTCATATTATGAAACTTGAAAACCTATATATCACATCAGTCAGAAATTATATCCACTGAGCATTCAAAAACATGTATTTTTCCAAACAAGTCCGATTTTTCTCAAACTTGATTGGTCAGACGACTTCCTATTGGAGTATTTACCCAATCATGTTCTGGATACAAGATAGTTTTCATATACTTGTACTTGTATCAATTACTGAATTCACTTGCTTTGTCATTGCTGACGTCGTGACACATGGATCGCATCGGACCTCCGCTCAGCCGTCTTCCTTGACGTCGCTCAGGCGTTTGACGAAGTTTGGCATGAGGGACTCAACTACAAGCTGCGCAAAAATCTACCAATAAAGTATGCTGAGCTGCTTCAGTCTTATCTCACCAATCGTTACTTCAGAATAAAGCAAGAAGACGCCTACTCAGAGCCAAAGCTAATCAATGCAGGAGTCCCACAAGGGAGTGTTCTTGGACCGCTCTTGTATGTCCTTTATACCAGTGATCTCCCAGAAATTGGAATGAACACCACAGCCACCTTCGCAGATGATACAGCGATTTTGGCAGTCGGAGAATGTAACACTGAATCCACCAACAAATTAAATCAATCAATATCCAGCAAACAAAAGTGGACAGCAAAATGGAGAATAAAAATAAATGAAACTAAGTCGATACATGTCGATTTCACTAACAAGAGAATCGAGTATATTCCGGTACATTTCATGGGAAAAGTTATTCCGAATGCTAATGAAGCCAAATACCTAGGCATGACACTAGACGCCAAACTTAGATGGAAAAAAACTTCTTCTAAATTTCAGAAAAATGTATTGGCTAATGTGGAGACGGTCGAAGTTGTCAATCCAGAACAAGCTTACATTGTATAACCACGTCCTTAAACCAGTCTGGACATATGGAGCTCAGCTTTGGGGCTGTACTGTAGCTGTACTGTAGTCAAATCGAGACATCATCCAAAAATTCCAGAACAATGTGCTAAGAACGGTGGTAAATGCACCATGGTACTTTCGAAACGAACGTCTCCATCATGAGCTTCGGATCGAAACAATAAACGATGCTACAAAGCGACAAGCTGTGAGACACCTACAGCGGCTAAGATGTCACATCAACGAGGAAGCTGTCCAACTCCTTGATACAAGTGATATCATCAGAAGATTGAAGCGTACCAAACCACTTGACCTAGCTTACTTGTGGAGCAGTGAAGTGAAACATCCACCATAATCAACAAAACTCAGTGATGTATCTTAGTTTTGAATATAAGTCCATATTTCCAAAATAATATTGTTAATAAGTAATACTTGGTGCAATAAAGAATATTGAAAAAAACGTCTGCCAAGTGGGTGTGGCACATAGCTTCCTCGTATCCATAACCCGATTATATAGATGATCCGATGCATAGTAGTTAATCTGAAAACACCAATCTCTAAGTACCTTTCACTACCCCCATAGGGGACCATCTACACGCTAATCTGGACAATCCTAGAAAATTTCATCAAATTCGGACGAAAAATGTAAGTGCGGTAGTGATTGGATCAAAAATTTCTTAGCTTGACTGGGATTCGATCCTGGGACTCCAGGGTGGGAATCCAGAGCATTGCTCACTGATCTATTAAGGGGTTGGTTGAATGGGGTTTGAGATCCTCACGCATGCGCAGAGGCTACTGTAAATTTTAAGGCCTTGATTTTCATTGGGGACCATCTACAACCTAATCCGCGTAATCCCTGAAAATGTCATCGAAATCGGGTAGAAATTGTGGAATTTATGGCTGTTACAAGCAATTCACGTTCGCGCATGCGCATCGGCTACTATCGATCCGGGGGTGATGATTTTCATAGGGGACCATCTAAACTCCAATCTGTAACATCCCTGAAAATTTCATTGAAATCGGATGGAAAATGTGGAAGTTACGGCCGTTACAAGGGAATTCACGTTTGCGCATGAGCAGTCGCTTCTATCAGTCCGAGGATGATGATTTTCATAGGGGACCGTCTACACACCAACCCGCATAATCCCTGAAAATTTCATCGAAATCGGACAATAACGTCGTATAGTTACGCGCGTTACAAGGAATTCATGACAGACACACAGACACGGAACCAAAATTGTTCAGAAAGGTCTAAAACGCAAAACGCGAGTGAAAATTTTGATTTTAGAGAACTTTTTTTTTTCGTCCTTGAAAAGTGAAAACAAAGCTTCCGCTACCTTGGTAGACTCGGAAGCAAAATATATATATACTTATACTTCCATACCATCAAAGTTGGGGAAATCGTGCAGAAGGTCAAATACTTTGGTACTATTTGAACAACTTTTGTTCAGAGTCAATTGATCTCTATCTGTGATTAGAGCAACAACTGAGGTTTGTGATTAGAGCGTGATTATAAAGAAATAATGGTTCAATGCTGATTACATTTCCAGGTTTTGAGTTGTAAAGCCCACAGATCGACAAATTTATAAACTATCCCTGTAAAACTCCTAGCAGCGTTTGCGGAAACGTGATTTTCCAATTGCCCAATTTTGCACAAATTGTGTGGGTGGTTTGAAGCTGGGCCCTAGATTGCCTATTGATTTCATCAAGGTTTGGTTGAAGCCACGGTTCATGGGAAAAGGCAAAAATTCGTCAACATAATCGTGGGCAACTTCTCAGTCTTGTTGCTGTCTGTTAATTTGTAGAACCTTCAACATAATGGTGAAAATCAAGATTCATATCAAGGAATTCATAATAGTGGTCCCGTCCTATAAATAGCACTACAATGAATTCAAATTTCCTCGTTATTCTGAGTGAGGAAGCTACAGCGCCCACCCTATTTAGCAGACTTTTCCTCACAGTTTACCCAACACAATTCGATCAAATAAACTACAACCACGGTTTGTGGAGACAATGTGGAATTGAAGTGGCTTATTGTAACTCCTCCTCTGTTTCGAATGAAACTTTTTAGAACCCTCATAAGTCCATAACCTACTTAGTTACCTCCTGAAGAAAAACAAACGCTTTTTCATTTGAATTTTGTTCAATCGGTGCTATGTAACTCCGCTTCTCTCTAGAACGGTGCCATTATATCTCAGTAGCACGAATTTCGATTACGTAAATTCCTCGGGTTCCTTTTGTTAGTATGTCCTGCTAAGCCTTTGATGAAACCCCTTTCTAAATGCTATCCGGGCAATCAATAAGGGTTCTTGAACATGAAAGGTAAGCCTAGTTACCTTTGTCCACGTCCTCATTCTGCTTCTTTGTTCGACAGACCGTTCTCATTCGTTGCCCTTCAACCCACCTTGTTGGTTTTCGTTTGAACGACCACCCATAGATTTCTCTCTGCTTGTGGTTGTTGATTTTTTTCCCTCTCCCTCTCAAGTTAAACAACTTTGGTTTAATAATTTTTTCGCACTGAGGTTGGTGAAAGTAAAACAATTGTTTTTTGGACCAACCTCAAATTCGGTTGGAGAACCATTTTCCATTTCTCCTTTCCCAGATGTTTTTCAATTGTAAGGTTACAAAGCTGCTTAGATGGATTATTGATTAAAGTACTCGGAGTGTAAGATTACTATTCAGTAATTATTGGAAAATTTCTATATTGACATTGCGGGCGCAATTAGATCTGTGACGAAAATTACTATGATACAGTTTGAAATTCTCATGATGAAGTGTTATGGACTGAGGAAAGGCGAAACACGATCTGGCATTTTATTTATCTGTATAACAACTCCCGGCTACAATTACTTCATAATGAACGACGCAACCCTCTTCAATTCTCGTATTACCTTCAAAATTATAGTTAAGTAATCCTCACATAACAATGCCAAAGTTTGCTTAGTTTACGAGTTTCAACACAAACTCGACAAACCAAAGAGCAAGAAAATTGCGTGGTTGATTTATTGCTTCTTACCTAAGGGGAAAGTTTTTCTCAGAGAGAAATAGCCAAGCGGTCCCTTATTTCGTGCCCTTTATTCCTCTTGAATTGGATTCTCTTTTCAGATGAGGGTCTTTCACGTTAACTTTAACTTTCTTAAATAATTTCATTTTGCGAGGAATCGTCAGTTTTGAGGTTTCTCTTGAGAAGGAGTACAAATGCCTTAGGTAAGTATCTACCCATCCGTTTGATTCGATTTCAAATTACAGTTAAAATTATAATAAAGGTAAATAACCCAACAAAATTCAATATACGATTTGTTAATAAGATCTCGGATACTATTTCTGTAAGGACAATCATGAATAATTCGAATCTGAGGTCAATTTCTTCCAACCTAGAGTAGTGTCCGTGGAAATCAATTTTATCTAATTTTACCCAAAATCTGTCAATATGTTCTACCTAATTTTTTCCTATAGGTACTTTTGAAAATTTGTTGGCTTGTTTTAGGTACCTAACAAGAAAAACGTCTGCCAAGTGGGTGTGGCTAATAGCTTTCTCGTATCCATAACCCGATTATATAGATGATCCGATGCATAGTAGTTAATATCAAAACACCAATCCCTAAGTACCTTTCACTACCCTCATAGGGGACCATCACGTTTGTCACGGAAAATCACGTTTGCGCATGCGCAGTGGCTACTATCAGTCCGAAGATCAGACACACGGAACCAAACTTGTTCAGAAAGGTCTAAAACGCAAAACGCGAGTGAAAATTTTGATTTTGGAGAACTTTTTTTTCATCCTTGAAAAGTAAAAACAAAGCTTCCGCTACCTTGGTAGACTCGGAAGCAAAAAATAAAGACTGATTTCAAACAATAATCCTGACGTGATACGGGCTGAGGATCGGCTTTAAGATGGTTTCTTATGAATTTTATGAATATATATGACCTTGTAGGTACTTCCCATTGGATGACGCCGACATGAAGCCACGATCGTCATTAAAACGTGTATTTCATACATCATCCAACAAGAAAGAATGGACAATATTTTTCCCCTAAATTATCGCTCCCATTCCTTTCTACTCGTAAAGAGGGAGAAAAATCGCAATAACTACGGGGAAGTTCCACGGCCACTGGGAGAATTCGGGCAATTGGAAGCATTTTTGTTCCCTCCCTTGTGTAATGCGAACCCTACGTGAATGGCAGAAATGAAACTTTCCATTCAAAACTTGTTTGATGAGTGGAATATTATAATGAAGTATGAACCGGTAACTTGTGCATAGTATGTGATTCCATGTGAATAATGTAGGTTTATGACTTTTACTGAAGTCTCTAGCTATAACCTTGCCTGAAAAATCTCTATTGATATTGTTGTAGTTTTTGAAGTGTGATTAAGTAAAAAATAAAATGAAAAAATATGGGCTCTTACAATTATATAGTAAGAGATTGTAATGTGTTGTTTATTCATATTTCAAGCCGAATATAACTTTTTCATATTTTTCAATAATCAATATTAAACATAAGTAATTATGGTATATTAGCGTAACATTTCTGATGACAATATATCAATGATACAAAGTTATAACAGTTCAAAGACATCTGAAGCTTAAATATCAAGCCATTCAAGCCAGCCGATCTTGATCTCTCGTCCAATACCTTTCAGCCAGCAATTTACCGAGCATACTGTGCTGTGAACTATACAAATAAACATGACATCTGCGAGAGCATCCGTGAGGGACGTAGAGAATTCAATGAAGAGAAATGTTTTCTCCAAGGTGATTAATTCCGGAACCCTGAAGTGACGAGCGGTGAAGAAGATTGATAGCTCTTGAAAATCGATTCCTAACCTGAGAAATTCAGTCTGCTCGACTTCTCTTGTTCTTACAACTTGTTATTTGTAGAATAACAAATAGTTTATCTTATTTTTTTACGATTGTCATGCGAGGTGTGTTTCCACGGAAATAAGGGGTAAAGTTGGATCTGTTCCGAAGGTTAAGGCGTCATCAGCTAGCAAGAAGTGAAGGGGTAATTTTGAGAGAGATGCCCACCTTATAGGCTCGAAAGTGAGAGGAAACTTGAATCTCATTGCTCGGAAAAGTGAAAAGCATATTGTGGTGTAAATGTAAGAGAGGAACCTGGGTACTATTGGTTCAGAGAAGAGAAGGGGACCGGGAGAAACAACGAATAAACTTATTGAAAGAGTCTCAAATGGCATTAGGAGTAGTATATTGACGAGAGGATAACCAAGCTATGGCGAAAATGAACCTATTAATGTTGAACTATTATCTAGAAGTGTCAAAGTTGGTTTCGAAAATCAAAATAACATTAGAGCTTCATTGAGCTTTGATCACCTGATTTTATTCAAGGCTTCCTCTAGCTTGGAGGGAGAATATCATAAAGCCGCGTGACAAATATGAGCGATTCAGAATTCAATTCGATTGTACATCATCAACGATACTTTCATGGGAGGGTCTTCAAATTCTACGGAAAAACGTGTTTCCAACGGAGAGTGAAAAGTTGGGACCCAAGAAGTTCGTTAGGCCTCGCTTTGAAAGCATCATCACGACCCGAGCTTCTGCACTTTTGATTACTTTGAACGACGGGGAACTTCCTCTTCATGAACGTAACTCATGGCGTCAGTGAGACATTTTATTCTCTTTTATCCACAACATTTTTATTCATTGATCAAAATGGCGTCAATTATTGCTCCCGGTCTGCCAAGGTTGCGGAAGCTTTGTTTTAACTTCCCATTTTGAAAAAAAAATTTTCTCCAAAATCAAAATTTCCACTTGCGTTATAATTTTCACACCTTTCTGAACAATTTTGGTTTCGTGTCTGTGTGCCCGATTTGATGAAATTTTCAGGGATTGTGCGGGTTTGCGGGTAGATGGTCCCCTATGAAAATCATCACCCCCGAACTGGTAGTAGCCGCTGCACATGCGCAAACGCAAATTCCTTGTAACAACCATAACTTCCACATTTTCTATCCAATTTCAATGAAATTTTCAGGAATTGTGCGGACTGGGGTAAGCGGGCCCCTATGGAAAACATTGCCCTTGGACTGATGGTAGTCACTGCGCATGCGCAAACGTGAATAACCTCGTAACAGTCATAACTTCTACATTTTCCAACCGATTCCGAAGAAATTATCAGGGAGTAAGCGGATTGGGATGTAGATGGGTCCCCTATTAGGGTAGTGCAAGGTACCTAGATATTGATGTTTTTGAGATTAGCTACAATTTGTTAGGCTTTTTCAAATTCTTATTGCAGTGATCCTCATGGATTCCAGGACAGGGTGGATTGTCAGCAGTACACAAATAAGTGATCATGCCAGAGAAGGTGCTACGCAAGGACAACCAACTCGGTCAATCCGAATATTTTCCTGCCGTACAGATTTTACTGCCTGGGCATCTTCTGATCAAATGGAGAAACTAGCTGATGTGGATGGATGAATTTATTATTCGAATTTGTTTTCCATTTTATTTGAATGACACTGTATTCGACCTACCTCTTATTTATTTGGAAATTTGCACTTTAGATATATGCATCCAGTGATTTAACTTCAAAGCTGTTTACCCCAAAAATAGATTTTTAAGTTCATGGTTTTGACTTTTTTGCTGACAGCTAGAACTAAGAGGTGTTCGATTTTCCTACCGGAGTCAACAACATATAAAATTGGGTCGTGTTGAAGGGTGGACGAGGATAGAAGGGGAAATGAATCGCCGCTTGATATTCAACGGGGATTCAACCTATTGGTGACAACCTCCGATTTGAAGGGTCTTCCGGTTGAATGCAAATTGAGGTCGGACCTCAACCGCCCGATGCGTCGCTGGCGAGCGGTTTCCGAAATATTTATGGGCGCCAGTTGGTAGTACGTGGGCGGAAAACCATATGGCTAATTAGGAACGTACTTATATACAACGACACCATATTGATCGAAAAAGCCGGTCGTCAACAACGATTTTGAACCAAAATTATAACGATTGTTACAAATTCACAACAAATAAATTTCATATAAAAACAACTCGGAAAGAACCAAAAAAACGCTGCAAATTATTACACAATGGTTTATTTTTTTTATATAGATCACTCGTATGCAAAGCCACCAACCATCCAACATGAAGAAAAACATCGATCGCATTTCGGTCAGCTTTAATTTGAACGGAGATTAGGCCTCTTTTGCGATTCACACTCGTGTTTCTGATTTATCGTACGTCCAAACTTTAAATTCTCGTAGTGAGCGAACGGTTTGTCCTACAGAGCTCCGGGTGGTCTCAAAAAATTCTAAAAATTCTATAGAATCTTAAATTGAAGGAAAAACAATACCTTTATATCAAAATTTTTTGAGTTAGGGCGTTTTCAAAATTTCAAAATTCATTTTGGAACCCTTATAAGTGACTTACATCAACCAAAATCTTCGGGACACAACTAGACTTCGAATGGAGCTTACATACCAAATTTCATCAAAATCGGTCAATGCTAAGTGGCAAAAGTGCCGCGTACGGCGGACGGACGGCCAAATTTTTATTCGATTTTTGGATTATACGTACCTTGAAACGTAAACCATCAAATTTTGAGGGGGTGTTAAATTTTTTTTTCTTGGTCGATTCCAAAGGCTCATTATTGAAAATAATAAACCAAAAGATAATTTTAAATACTTACAGTATTCCGTCGGCGAATTGCCTCTCATAAGTCCGTTTTTACAAGATTTGGTGACTTAGACATTCAAATATCACTACTTTCCTCACTATTTCTCGTAGTAGTTGTTTCTTGATGGATATTTGAGGATCCTTTAAATTTCTTATGAATTGCTTTGCATACTTCAGTTCACTGTTAGCCGCACTTTCAAACGCCTCAAATAATAACGGATCCTATGTTTGCAAGTTGTGGAAGAAATGTGGCCGTTCTAAATTTGAAACACTTCAGTTCGTTCACCCCTACCAACTTTCTTTGCTTAAAAGAGAATTGAAAACGAAATAGTTTTGAATGTAGGAAACGATAATACGAACCGCTTTGTTGAAGCAACCCTCAGGAAGTGCCCCAATGAAAATAAACTTGAAACTTCGCAATATTTCACGCCGTCGCTCTCACTAAATCCACACTTCTCCCTGGTGGTTTCCGACCGACGACAAGGTCTTTGTTACTCTTCTTGAGTGGAGGAAGGGCGGATTAAGGGCCAACCCGACCGAAAGGGTTACATGTGATCTCAGGTCACTTCCCCCGAGGTAGATAGCTTTGGAGACGAAAAATAACTTCTGAGTTATTATCCCTCGTACACTCTGCATCTAACTTTTCGTAAACTCCGACTAGATTTCTAACTTGGAAACATCACTTTTTGTAAAAGTACGCTTATACGATGAAAAGTGAATAACTTTTTCCTCTCAAATGAGCCCTAATAATAACTTTACCCAACCAAAAGAAAATTCGGTACATACGCGGCTGTTTAAAAGGGTACACAATGGGGAGTTGGGTTCTAGTCCATAAAGAGAAATTAGGGTCTAGCCCGAATAGAGAAGTTTGTGTCGAGCCGAAAACCTTAAAAATTGTATGAATTTCTCTTCCGACTGCATTCAAATAAGACTCTTCAGGATTTTGTATTTAAAACATGGGAAAAATAGGATCCCAACTGCTTAGCCTCCCTAATTCAAGTACCCGACTTATGGAATGAGGTACTTTACACTCAACACTGAAAGGGGGAAAAAATCAATTGTTGAATCAATAAATTTTATTCTTGTTTACTTGAATGAATATGTTTTCTTTTCCCTCTTAGTTGTATTTAGCTCATAAATACCCGATTGATAATAAAATATCTTTTTGAGTTGTTTTTCCATTAGCACAGGATGAAAGCTATGTTGAGGTGGGTCGATGATGAAAGCTCCAGTGAACTTTGAATTACCTGTACAGCTATACACTCCCATACACACTAAAAACCCACCTAGCTTTGATGGACCAAACTTCAAAGGGTGAAACCGCCGCGTCCAATTTGTGGGGTTCGTTAGACAGAGCTTAGTGGGCGGATCAGAACATGCCGAACTCATCTATTTTCCACTAAAGTTGAATTTTTGTCTTGTCAGGTGAATGAACTATAACGACGGTCATCGTCACCGTGTAATAGGGAGTCTACATCAGATCAGCATAATATGCTGATCATATTATGATTGATATGCTGATCATATTATGATGCAATCATATTATGATTGATTTTCCAACGTTTTATATCAATGGCGTTATGGCCATCAAAATTAGCCATCAAATTTGAAGTTTTTCATTTCAAAGATTTCAGAGATGTGAACATTGTGAACAGTATTTTTTTCAAGTTCTACCAAATAGGAACCTTTAATCGTTTGGCGAAATAGTATATAAATTAAAGCTAGATTTTGAGAATGAAGAACGTAAAACTTTCAGTTGTTCTATCAAAGTAAAGGTAAATGAGGCAATAAAGTTATTTCTCCCTTCTGTTTACGACCTACTCAGTAGAAGAACGGTCAACTTCAAAAGGAAATTGCTTGGTTTCTCCGCCGAAAGAAACAAGTTTTCATAACGCCCCCGTGTTCCAGAATAATAATTACTTGAAAATTCACGGCACAATCTTTAGAATGAACGTGAGAAAAAGTTTCTCTCTCGTCTGAAGAACCAAAAAAAGATGGAACGAGAGTTTTATTGGAAGCAGATCTTTGATGAAGGTAGATATTTCATATACCTCGAATACGTTTTATTGAATTTGCTAGAAGACAATAAACCCGGCATTCATTGTACTATAGGATCTAGTGTCGACAGATAAAAAACTTCACTAATAATTCCTCAATTTGAAATAACATTTTCGCAATAATTTTATAGTTGATCATTAAACCAACAACAAACCAGCGCTGCTGATCATCGAGCTAAACCCTTATTGTCTAATATAAGACTATCGTATTTTTACTGCAAGTCAAAATATTGGAGCCCTCCAAAATCAAAATGTTTACTCGCATTTTGCGTTTCAGATCCTTTTGAACAATTTTGGCTCTGTGTGGGACTGGGAAGTTGGATCCAGAATAATTTCACAGCAATACATACTGCCTGGATTTTGGAAAATCATTATACCTAAGGAAATAACTCTTCCTAAACGTTGTTAGCGTTTTTAAAAGCACCACTTAACGATCTTGTTTACGAATTAGGTATAGACATTAAAAATAGTCTGGGTAAATATTATTCTTTGAAGCAATCTAATCTTTCACTCATGATATGGTGATCCCGTGCAGTACACGAGTGAAAATAATAAGCCAAAATAATGATTCGACAACCTAGAATCGTAAAAAGCACCACTGAGATTCTTTCTATTTAGTCCCCATATCTGAATGATATTTTTGGCTGAAAGATCAAGGTTTCAGTATAAAAATTGATTCCTTGGTAGAAAAGTATTTAACGTGGGAGTGTAACGGGTAAACCTCCACTTAAACCACCTGGTTCCACTAATAAAGGAAGCTTGTAAATATTTCATTGAAATCTCTCACACGTTGAGAGGCTGGCTTTCGAATACGGGGAGGCTCAGTGTTCCTGTTTACTGAATACATGACTTCCCGAAATTTTACATACACTTGAAGGAACAAAGTTGCCTTTTCATTTATGAGCCCCGGTAGGAGCCTTCTAAAGTGCTTGCGAACTCCTCAACAGGTGAAACCTTAAGTGGCGAGGCGTTCCTTGAAATTCTCAGCGTACAGCCGTCTTCTCCTCGTGGAATATAGAAGATTGCATTATTTTACTTGAGTGAAGGTAAATTCATTCTTTTGTAAGGTTACCAGATACCTTGAACAAATTTAAAAGAGGAAAAAGGCCGAACATGTTCCATCCAGTTCATTTCACTCATGGTGGGTACCGTTTTCTGCAAATTCCAGCATCACACGGGAATAACTGATTCTGAAGTCGAGATATCTGTTGCTCAGATCTCAAATGAGTACTGACTTTGGTTTATTATTTTCAATAATGAACCTTTAGAATCGATCAAGATTTTAAAATATTTTAAAACATATATCTTGTATACCCTATGAGCAGACATACATTTGGAGAATACTGGTCGAGCTCTCAGACTTAAATCGGTTCCCTATTTCTTTATTATACTGTATGACCCTTTGATTTGGTCAAACACGAAGCAGCATGATGGCTTTCAATTTTCTCTTCAAGTCCGTCCTCTGAACTTGACCAGAAGTCTTTATCATGTGACTGCATCTTTGTTTGTGTCTCGATTAAGAAAACTAAATTCGGCAAGAAGTTTTCCTGATACGACTCTGCGAGGAATGAAATCGAATGTGTTAATTAGCTATCTAATATTTAAGTTCAAGTTTATTTTGGCTCCTTTTCCTTTTGCGGTTTAAACTGGACGAGGACCTTTTTTGGAACGTTGGGAAACTATTATTTGCCACTTCTTGAGCTGCTGTGTGAGCGCTTTGTTGTGAGCGGATTTTTCAACTTTAATAGTTCAGAGTAGGATCTCAAATCTACTCTTGGCACAACAACTTGGTACTTGGTACCTACAACTTGGTTGGGGCGGGTTGCTTTTCTGATTTTCTTCTAAATGTGTTGGTATAGGAAAACACGCCTGGAGCAGAAAGCCTTGGGGGGAAATTGCTGTGTTTGGCAAGAGGTAGTAAATCTCACAACGAAGGTTTATTGTTGCTGTGAGGGGCACTTACGAAGCCGATAAAAGTGGTGAAATCTTCGCCGCCCACATTCCTCTGCCTTATGTGGGAGTTTGTTGTATCGGATCTCTTCTTCCAAAACAAAGAAGAGTCCAGGGTTCTTGGTGTAATTTAGTAGGAAAGTTTGACTCTATGAGCTTGATCAGTAGAGAGAAAGTAGAGAAGCTATGTAAAGCTGTTTGTTAGCTTGTGCTAACTTCTTTGTTGTTCGTAGATAGTTAATATTTGGGTAGCGAAAAGTGATCGGGAGGTTTTTCATCAAAGCACACGTCCGTCTAAAGAGTGAACAATCCGGTATTCTTTTCTCTCTCAATTCTAGTCAGAGAAATATGCAAAATGCTTGGTTTTTATAATATTTAAAATTTGGGAGTTATTAAAATTTCACAGGTTTAATGGAAAAATAATGAAAACAGGGTAATGTTTCAAAATGAACCAATAATTAAAGTAGTGGCAAACAAAAACTCAATTCTCTATTATTCTAAAGAAGAAAACGGTTTCCCCGTTCCAACCGCCACAAAAACAAGGGTTAATTACAACCACCTACGTACCAGCTTCACAGTATCTCTTTACTTTGGAATATTTTTTCCCACGTTCAATGTTGATTTTAGTCAGAAAACTAAGAGATAGCATCGTCAGACGCCAAATAGAAACGCCGGACAGGCTCTCTTTGTCAAAATATAATTAACTCTCAGCTCCTCCACTTACCTTATTTTTGTTTTCCTTTTTTTTTTTTTAAAGATAAACTGCTCGGTGGAGGACGAAGCGTTTTCTCTTTCTGAGTCTGACGTTGGAAATTAAAACGCAGTTTTGCATTTCTATGAGTCAAGTAATGACAGTCACATTCAAGATTCAACCATAAGACGTCCGGGAGACAACTTTCCTCTGTATACCTTGTGATTCAAGGGAGGAAAATTCAGTATAATACTGCAAAACTGTTGCTTTCGTTCTCCAAGAAAACAAGTTCAATCAACAAGCAAAAATCAAGCATCTATCAAGAATAATTATTTACAACCGATTTGTTCAATAATTATTTACAACCGATTTGTTCATTGTATCACCTTATCAATGACTTTATCAAATCCCAGCCTAAAAGCGAGTTAACTAGAAGAAGAAAATAATTACGGTTTTCGAGATGAACACCCCGAAGGAATGCTGATTCCGAGTTATTATATCATTTATTTCGAGAGTTTTCGAGCTAGGGCACTCTTGAAAATTTCAACCCTTAATTTTCACCCCTTAGAAGTGACCTACATCAACCAAAAGCTTCGCGGCACAACTAGACCCCAAATGGAGCCCATATACCAAATTTGAACCAAATCGGTCCAGTGTTGCTAAGAAAAGTGCCGCGTACGGCGTACGGCGGACGGCGTACGGCGGACGGACGGAAATTTTTTTATTCGATTTTCCGATTCTACGTACCTTGAAACGTAAAACATCAAATTTTGAGGGGGGTTAAAATTTTTTTTTCTTGCTCGATTCCAAAGGCTTATTATTGAAAATAATAAACCAAAATGGGAGCAAGTATTTTTATTTTGATGTACTTATTATTTCCTTAATTTCGCAAAATTGAAAACAGTGCTACACACTGTCAAACACTGCCTTGATAGACTCTGAACCAAAAAAGTCCAATGATAATATTTGGCTTCTTAGTGACTTGTTAGCTTGACCACCAGCAAAATCTGGATGTTGCGCAAGTTTTATCCAGTTCGTCCTTTGGAATTCCGTAAACTTACAACTAATTTGTCGTCACTAAACAAGTTTTATGTCTCTCGTCGCACAGGACCTCAATTCCAGAACCCTACAAGAATCCCACGGATTTATATCCGCTCGGAAATTGTGTTTATTTATGTTTTTCCGCTTCTTTTCAAACCCCTTTTCTGTTCGCTCTAGCGGTAGTCGGAGGGTCGGAGATATTTCAAGACTCTTTGTCCAGTTGAAGGGCGGAACGACGAGAGACGCCGCAACGTTTCTCACCCAGCAATTTTTCTCTCTTCTTTCTCCGGCGGCGGTGGAATTTGTTTATTTGAGACAGGTTTCATTCTGAATTCTTCCTACCTTTGTAGAGCGAGACTACGACAAACATGTTTGTAATATTCTATGACGGAAGGTTGGAAATTATATCATCTCTGCCTAATAAAATTGAGGGCCCCCTCTGCTCATTGGTTCTCATTCAATGCCAAATGATCATTTCAAGCGAGAAAATTCACGAGAATTCCAAATCCGGGATTGTATTTGTGCTGCCGGACAAAAAAGTCTGTCAGGCACTTATCCTTTTATCATACATTTCATTTTATCTTTATGTTTATCCATAACCCTATAATAGTGTAGTAAAGGAGATCCGGTGCACAGCAGATCATTTCGAAACTTCAATTTCCAAGTACCTACCACTACCCTCTAAATTTGATGATTACAATTGATGACGACATTGAGGGACAATACAAAGTCTCAACCACACAACCTTTGAGCTTTTCATCGAAATCGAAAGGATGCTGTAGAATTTATGCCTATTGATTGGTAGAATTAGCTAGCAATGATCGTCATGTGTTTCATACGGATCCAAAGAGTCTCATTCATACAATCTTGAGAATTTCGTTGAATTCGGATGAAAAATGTGGGAGTTACAAGAAATCCACGTTTGCATACACCTGCACGACATCCCAGGCAATCCCTGAACATTTGATCAAAATCGGACAGTAGCTTCATATTGTTTTGCCCGTTACAAGGATCAGACAGACACAAAACCAAAATTGTTCAAAAACGCTGCAAATTATTACACAATGGTTTATTATTTTTCTATATAGATCACTCGTCTACAATATTACCAACCATCCAATATGAAGAGAAAAAAAATTTAAAAAAATTTGAAAATCAAAAAAAATCAAAAAAAAATCACCAACCATTGATCGCATTTTGGTCAGCCCATCCAATATGAAGAGAAAAAAAATTTAAAATTTAAAAAAATTTGAAAATCAAAAAAAATCAAAAAAAATCAAAAAAAAAATCACCAACCATTGATCGCATTTTGGTCAGCTCTATTTTGAACGGAGATTATGCCTCTTTTGCGATTCACACTCGTGTTTTGATTTATATATACCTACATATATTTCAATATAAACCCTTAAATTTTCGTAGGGAGCGACCGGTTTATCCTACAGAGCTCCGCGTGGTCTCAAAAAATTCTAAAAATTCTATAGAATCTTAAATTGAAGGAAAAACAATACCTTTATATCGAAATTTTTTGAGATAGGACGTTTTCAAAATTTAAAAATTGATTTTGGAACCCTTAGAAGTGACCTACATCAACCAAAAGCTTCGGGACACAACTAGACCCCAAATGGAGCCTACATACCAAATTTCATCAAAATCGGGCAATGCTAAGTGGCAAAAGTGCCGCGTACGGCGGGCGGACGGCCAAATTTTTATTCGATTTTTGGATTCTCCGTACCTTGAAACGTAAACCATCAAATTTTGAGGGGGTGTTAAAATTTTTTTTTTTCTTGGTCGATTCCAAAGGTTCAATTATTGAAAATAATAAACCAAAAGTGTAAAACGTAAAACAAGCATAGAAATTTTGGTTTGGTAGAATTTTTAAAATTTTATTATTGAAAAGTGAAAACAATGCTTCTAGTGACTCGAGAGTTGTTAGTGTGCCCTCCAAAATCATGTCCGAAAGTTCTGAACAATAATTGTCCTCCTAGGTTCTAGAGGAATATCTGTCTGTGTGAATGTGAATTCATTGGTCCCGGAAATAACCATACAAAATTACGGTTCAATCTTGATGAAATTATCGAATTAGTGCCGGAAAGCCCAATCAATTTAACAGTTATTAGACCTTTACCGTATCAGCGCTTGGAATTTGGAGAATAATAATCAACAAATTTTTAGATTTTGATGTATTTACTGTATGTCAACGGAATGATCTCAAGTGCCAGGTAGTGAAACTGGGGAGCCAGAAACTGAGTCTTTGCTTGACAATGCTAGGTTTTTAGGTTTGTAAACCTTGAAATTTAGAGGTGATCTTCCTCTGACCAGATTATAGCTCAATTTTGGTTAAATTTTTAGTGTTTGTGAAAGTTTTGTGAATGTATTATCCGACATAATGGGTGAAATGGTTGATTTGAACGTTGTATGACTCTCCAGTGATGGGATTAGGAGGGGTAGGGAGGTGCTAACAGTTACACTATTACGATTGTGAGGACCTAGACATTGGGGCCGTTTATCCGATTTTATATGAATTTAAATGAATTTCCCTAAATTTAGTTGGGTTTTGATTTGTTGAGGAGGTGTATGCACAGCTAACCAGTATTACCAAGGAGAATTCGTTCAGGTGACTGTGTAGTACGGAGAAGATAGGATACAGCAAGTGTTACATAGAAGGAAATTCTGCACAATCAAATTGAGTAGTGGAGAGTTTGGAAGAGTAGAGTTACCAGGGTAGTAATTACCTCACAATTGAGCTGTTCAGGTTGAGGTTCGACTAAATAGGTGTTACCTACCAGAGAAACCCTGAACAATCAAATTGAGTATTGGAGAATTTGAAAGGGGTTTGATACAAGACGGAAAGTGTGTTCAGGCCCAAATAGTCTAACATGTTGTTATTAAGCAGTACATAAGTAGATGGTGACAGTGTAGTGAAAGTGATCTGTGCCCTGTGTCCCTTGAGTTCAACAAGACACTGTCCTATTCAGTCTTGCTCCATCCTTCATATGCGCCACTATTGCCTCGATTCTTCTTTGCCTCTCTCATTCCTTGCCTCGGTCGTCAGCATCCCAAAAGGAATAATTGAGTCTGGGTCTTCAGTATCCCGCTGCAGGAGGAATCAACAGATCTGAATTGTAAGTGCGACATCCGGTGATTCGTTGATGCCATGCCTTATGGAAAATCTAGGAGCACATGCTCAAATTCGGATTCCTGATTTCAGGCCACCTGGACATCGGAACCACCGTGCCAAAAAGCTTCAATACGCTCAGGACACACTTCTCTCAGTCTGCATAGATACGCGTGCTTCCCGTCTACATCTCAAACGGTCAGATCTACCAATATTAGTACTTGCGAACTGTTTTATCTGTTCAATCCTCTACACATAACATATAATTAGAAGGAGCTCCTAACTATCCATCAATGTGTTCAATTTCTTGTTTTTCAATATAACCTTGGTGCCAGAAGTAATTGGATTTTCTTCAAATTAAAATCCCCACCTCTGGTAATCCAAACAAAGTGTTACCAGGAAGGATTACTGCACAATCGATCCGCTGGTATCAAGAAGGTCAAGGTGTGGAACCGAAACTGGTCAATTTTGAAACTGGTTAGAGGAGAAATTTCAGTCATGTTCTGAGAAGAAGGTTATAGTCCATTTCATTATTCATATACCTCCGAGGACATCAAAGGTCGCAAGTTCAGGATTCAAAGGGCACAGCCTCCACGGTCCACACCACGTCGTTCAGTGTTTTAGAGCTGCTCTCAGACGTATATAACTCGCCCTGTAGGGCTCCCATGATAATAACGTTGTCTGAGAGAAACATACTTTCCGAGATCATAAAGTTGAGGCTGAGCGCCCCCTGTATTCATACCGTGAATTTATCGTGACGTAAATTGAGTTTTGGATAAGAAGTTCAACATGACGCAACACTATGGTTCAACATGACGCAAACACTATGGCGGTGCCAACATTAACAAATAGATAGTAGGTACACACGTGGAAATTTCTATGGTGCACTCAATGGCAAACCATTGTGAGGGAGAGAGGGATGCAAGAAATATCACAGAAGACAACAATTATTAAAGTATGGTTCATTGCTGAACTGTTTCATGTCCATTTGCTTCCCTACAACCAAGTCCAGAAAATGGGGGTGCTCCAAGATGCTCATTTTTATTCACATTTTATGTAGTAGAATTTTCTGAACAATTTTGAGTTTCACGTCTGTTCCTCTGTGATTTGAGATGGGCAAAACGGTTCACCAAGAAGAACGGCTCTGAGTGCTCCGCTCATTCAAAAAAGCCGGATCTTTTCGGCGGATCAGTGGCTCTTTTGAGCTCGCATTTATCGTAGATATGAAAATTCGATGGAAAACGCTACAAATTGTTACACAACGGTTTATTTTAGTTCTGCCCGGAAATTTTTATTCGATTATTGGATTCTACACTACCTTGAATCCTAAGCCATCATATTTTGAGGGCGGGAGGGAATAATTTTTCTGTTGCTCGATTCCAATGGTTCATTATTGAAAATATTAATCCAAAAAGCGCTGTTGTTCAATAAAGATGCTCAACAAATCCTTTAAAAAATCATCGAAAAACAATAAATGAACACGATTAAAGCAATACATAAGTACTTAAGACTTAAAAATACAGTTTTTTGGTAAAACATTTATTTATATGAAATCTGCATTTTTTTATGCCTCTAATGAAAAAACCACAATTAAAAAAACAACAAAACAAATTTCTCAGTATGTACCTATAACATTTTGATGTTATATCAAGTTATTCAACAAAGAAAATCAAGGTAACCAAGGTGAAAGAGAATAAACGAACTAATAAGTATGTAAGCATCAATATCGATAATAATGGTGAGAGAAGGATGTGCTTTTGCTTGCCTTTTGAACTTGTATTAGCTCCTCACAAAAAATCATGGTGTAAAAATCAAACGGAGAAAAAACAAAGGAAAGAATAAGAAAGTGGGTCACAGAAAACACCAGAAAAATACGGTAAAGTTTACGGCCAAAAATACAATAATGCATAAGTGGTGTGATATTTTCCCTTTGAATTATTGTATGGGTTGGCAACAGTGAGCTGAAGAAAAGGAAGTCTAAATTTCCCCGAACTCTACCGATCTCAAAAGAAGCGAAAATGGAAGAGCCACCCTTAATTTATTTTGACTGGATCTCTAAAGATCCAAAGATCGAAGAACCGCGATTCATTTATCATTTTCACTGATCCACAGTTCACTCGCTCTTCTCAAAGAGTCGGCTCAAAGAGCCGGTTCTTTATTGAGCGACCCATCTCTATCTGTGATCAACTCCTTGTTTCGGATATTGCGTAATCAAGGTCCGATTTTGAAGAAATTTTCAAGATATGTAGGTTAGCCCCCGAACGGTCCTCTGATTTTATCGCCATTGCACCAATAGTGGCGACTGGAACTTGGTGTTACCCAAACTTTACCCAACCATATATCTAGTGGACAAATTTCAATCAAATATAGAATGCAGTACTGCATATTGATTTCATCATTATTCGATCAGTAGAAACAACGACACAAGAGAAAAACATCAGAATGTTTGAGAAAAACTTCTCGATCTCATTGATGTCGTGATGTCTCATTGAAGTCGTGTTTCATATTTTAGGCGATTTATGAGAGGTAATACTGCATAATACGAGTACAATCAATATTTTCTAAATCCATATTATTCTAAGTGAAGAAGCTGTATTGCCAATTCAATTTGGCAGATGCCAATTACTTCAGTTCATCCTCAATTACATTGAAAATTCCGCGAATAAAGCAAAGTTTGCATTATTCGCGGAATTGTGTTATAATTGTGTAATATAATTGTGTTCTGACTGGTTCAAGAAATTTCTTTGTGAAAGCAAAAAGTTGTGTATGATGACATGCTATGATTTATCATCTCCCAAACCACATCCAAACTGATATTTACTTGGAAGCCATAAGAAATACGTAAACGTCGACAGCTAACGACCTTGACCCTGCAATCCTTGTACACAAGCCAACAACATCGATTTTGGTGGCACTGGTGGAAGCAACTAATGGGAAGAAAAACTCCGTAGAAAGAAAAGTTACTGCTTACCGTAGCTGGAGTTCTCAGCGGGTCTTCGTTGAAAAACCAGCCACTCCGACCTTTCTTGGTGTTCAAGCGACAAAGAAAAACTTATCAGGGAACGTACGAGAACTTCTTTCTATCATATTATAGGCAACTGTTTAGAAATATTCACCACGCGTGTAGACAAATAGGACTGGTTTCGTCAATGTTTTTCATCAAGCATTACTTTCGTATGAAGATCTCGTACGTAGATCCATCGAGTAGGTATAGATATAGATCATAGAAAGTGAAGTTATGAACCATTGTGTAGTCATGGTCACAACAGCATAATAAATCGTAATCACATTTTCAACATGAGAATAAGCCACATCGAGGATTGATTCTGCATTATGGTAGGTTTATACTGAAAAGAACGAAGAGGGTGAAGACTTCTTGCGAAGCTACCTACCCACCGAGTAGACATAGTAGTAAAATAAGAACCATTGTGTAGTAATAAGCACATCCAACTGTTGCATTATCTGTCATAATCTAATTTTTCATTGAGTATCATCAAGTTTGGTTTTTTACTTTAATTCGAAATTGACGTGAATGAAGGAGAAGACTTCAGTCGTAGTTTCATCAAATATGTATGGATAAATTATTGAACCATTGTGTAGTAGGTAACATACACATCAACATCTATGTAATCAATCATAATCACATTTCCACTACAAAAACCTTAAAGATTAAAAGTTAAAACAACGTAAGTTAGTTAAATCGTCATTCAATCAAAACAACGTTTTAGGAAAGCGAAGAAATCGTTGTAGGTAACTATTTTAGGATGCGGTAGGTAAAGGAGGGTAATTATTAGTAGTTACATCATCCATAGCTTACTGGAGTTGTCTCTCTATCTAAAGGAACGCCCTCTGCATTACGCATGCATTATTTATGACAGTACCAAGGTATTTTTATTGACTGATTGGGTGTAGTTCGTTATCCGCCCCCATTTTGTTCTCTCTTTTGCAAGCACACCCGACCACCTTTTTCATTTTTTGAGGAGTGTTCCGTAAACTAGATTTCATCTTCTTGAGCAAAATCGTGACGAATTATAATTTTTGATTGGTTAAGATTGGGAAATTAGGTGTTGAAAAAAGTGGGGGCGAATACCGAACTATTTCTCTAGTGAAAAAGTTCGGTATGCGCCCCCACATAGTTAATAATGGAAAACACAACATTTTTGGTTTAAATAATTCATTTATTAATATGATTATTACTTCTGACACATATTGTGGTGTTGTATTATTCTATGGTTGGGTCATACAAATTCTTGATGCAGTCCAAAAAATGCTCAAATGGATCTATGCCCATTGACTTCAAGACCTTATGACGACTCACCCTATCGCTTCTCGAACGTTGACCTACGGTCGGAAGTGATTTCACCGCTACAGTCAACATCGTTTTTATTTCATTTATGAGCATCGCATCTCAACCTCTTAACTTTTGATCAAAGTTATTCTCTGCCTCACCAGTTATCTCTCCCAAGAAAACGTCCCAGGCCGAATCAATGCAATTCGGTCGTGGGGGCGGTTATCGAACTTTTTCTCTAGAGAAATAGTTCGGTATACGCCCCCACTTTTTTCAATGTCTAGTTTCATTGCTTGGAGTATTTGAAAACATAAGTGCGGTATATTATTCATACAGTACATGAAATCTAGTTTACGGAACACTCCTCAAAAATTGAAAAAGGAGGTCGGGTGTGCTTGCAAAAGAGAGAACAAAATGGGGGCGGATAACGAACTACACCCGACTGATTATTCAAATTGGGGATTCTGTTGAACGATAATCAATTTTAATCGTGGTAAGGACAGTTTGGCAAACACCATTCCGGAAGACATAGTAATCCAAATAAATATCATTTTTCCTTAACGACCAGTCTGAGTTAAGCCAGAATAATGAAAAACGCGAGTCAAATTTGGGGAACGGTAGACACAGCTTCTTGAAGTAAGTCAATTACCTAACTCTTGAGCCATAGTAAGATTGAGTCCTAATCGTAGACCAGTAAAAAACAACTTTCACACAAAATCGATATTTTTTTAACGTTTAACCGCAGTTTTTTTCTTCAAGATGTGCAGTTAATCTAAGAAGTTATTATAACTTTAACAATCTAGGATCCTGAGAAAGTCGTTTTATGACTGCTACCGTCTCTTAAATTTAGGAAAATTTAAACGAAACAAATAAATTTTTGTCTTGTAACCCACATCTGCCCATCGAAGTCAAGCTTTATGAATTCCTCTTGCCGTTAGTAATTTCAGTGCGTATTTTCCTGACCAAATGAATAAAGTGAGTGTTAATGTTGTTACATGTTGGTACACAAATATGTCGATACCTTAAAGCACAAAGGCGCTATGTCCAAAAACGGAGTTTTGAGAAAAACGCAAAAGAAGTTTTCACCAGTGCACAATTCCTAAAATGATGGCTTATTCCACTAAACTCTTTAATTTCTTATAAGCTATACTCTTCAAGAAGATCTTCTAAAAATAGTTTTGTTGAATTTGAGTGTTTCTGGAATTAAAAAAATAATAAATGTGGAAGATGGGTGGACATAGCTCTTTTGGCCAAGTAAGATTAGGGACATGGATCCTCTAGCCAAGTTCGATTGTGGACATGACACCTTTCGGTGAAGGATTTTATTACGCTCTCGATCATAATTTGGCGTCACCACCGGTTTTTTGATGACAGACAGAGTGTCACCAAGAGGTTTCGTGTGTTGGGTAAGTGTTGTTGATCAGGAATTTTGGAAAGTTATTCATGCATAATACATGTATCACTAAACATCAATAATTATATGTATCAAATCTTTCATTCTCCTAGAAATGTCAAATAATTACAAAATCTTAATATTATATCAATTTGGAGCACAAAAATTGAAGGAACTCTTGGTTTCATGGGATCACCAAAATCGTCTCCTTTAACCACCTATCTTTTCGTAAGTTGCCTACTGTTTAATAAAACGCTGCAAATTATTTCACAATGGTTTATTATTTTTCTATATAGATCACTCGTCTACAAAATCACCAACCATCCAATATGAAGAAAAAAAAAATCAAAAAAAAAAAAAAAAAATCAATTAAAAAAAAAAAAATCAAAATCACCAACCATTGATCGCATTTCGGTCAGCTCTAATTTGAACGGAGATTAGGCCTCTTTCGCGATTCACACTCTTGTTTTGATTTATATATATATATATATATATTTCAATATAAACCCTTAAATTTTCGTAGGGAGCGAACGGTTTGTCCTACAGAGCTCCGCGTGGTCTCAAAAAATTCTAAAAATTCTATAGAATCTTAAATTGAAGGAAAAACAATACCTTTATATCGAAATTTTTTGAGTTAGGGCGTTTTCAAAATTTCAAAATTGATTTTGGAACCGTTAGAAGTGACCTACATCAACCAAAAGCTTCGGGGCACAACTAGACCCCAAATGGAGCCTACATACCAAATTTCATCAAAATCGGTCAATGTTAAGTGGCAAAAGTGCCGCGTACGGCGTACGGCGTACGGCGGACGGCGGACGGCGGACGGCGTACGGCGGACGGACGGCCAAATTTTTATTCGATTTTTGGATTCTACGTACCTTGAAACGTAAACCATCAAATTTTGAGGGGGTGTTAAAATTTTTTTTTCTTGGTCGATTCCAAAGGTTCATTATTGAAAATAATAAACCAAAAATCACGGAAATTCAACGTACTTAAATAATTTATTTAAAAATGAACAATCATCAAATTTTTTACTTAATTATCACAAAAAAATGTGCCACGATTTAAAAAAACACTGGGTATGCGTTAACAACGCTGCAAATTACTACACAACGGTTAATTATTATTAACCATCTGCATAGAATACTACCTACTTGCAATAAAATTGGTATTTTATTTGGTTGCGAAGAATGCACAACTGAGAACTACACAAAAGTCATTTCAATGAAACACTCGCATTTAATACGCTGAAATTAGGCCAATTTCCTATAGTGAACCATCTTTTGGGATTCAGTTTTGGTTTTCTGGTTAATTTCAAGTCCAACCCTTGATTTCTTAAAGGGAGAGCACGGTTTTTTTTTCTCTAAGAAACAGTGTCCACCTTCCTTAAACCCAGTGCACAAAAAAGCTATGTCCGGACAAAGCTCCAGTGTCCACAATACGATTGAATTTTATAGCTAACATATTGAGACATAGAACGATTGTGCATTCCTCTTTTGGACAAAGCACCGAATGGCACTTACGATTATTCGAGAGAGGACATAGAACCCTATAAATTTTTCCTTTTTTAAGCCATTTTAAAAGTTTTTAGAGCTACAATCATGTATCCTAATGAAAGAGTATGGTCCTATGATGTAACTGACCCATTTATCTCAAAATTGACATTTTTGGACATAGCGCCTTTGTGCTTTAAGGTGTCGATGTGTTCTCAGAAATTTTTTTATTTGGCATTTATCAACCATTAGTCAACCTGGCGCATAACAATACTTCAAAATAATTTAATCAATAAATGTTGAATTTTAGTTTATTTAAAATATAAATGCATACACTTGACTGTACATTGTACAATCGTCGTCATTAAATAGGGCTGGTGCAGTTACTTTGTTACTACACCGATGAGTGATGTCGCACATCGTGAATGGCGGAGCTCATGAACTTTACGAATTCTAGTGTTTCTTCTTCCATTCTACAAAATCGGCAGCCCCCATCAGATTCGACTCCGATTTATCGCAAGCAAGATCTTGTGATCGCCATTCCACAACGAATTCTTGAGATATATTGGAAAAAATGTTTCGTTGTGTGTGCAGGATGATTGTTGAAAAGATGTCAAAACGCTAGTACGTGTTAGTGCACCTTAAATGCAACAAAAAAGTTCCTCTTGACCAAAAAGTCCAATTCTCAAGAGTGAAGGAAAAATTGCAAAATTTGCTTTAATTATTGCCTAAAACTAACCATATTTCCCCAATTGTTGGTTTCATAGTAAATTTTTTTTTAAATGCTGCGTTTAGTTGCTTGGTATGTGAGTGCAGTCTTTGGGTCTGCACCCCAGTTGGTTGCTGAGATAGATCGGAGTAAAGTAAAGTAAACGACCATTTCAGGTTGGATTTCCCGGTGGAATGGCCATTCCTGGCATCGCGGACGTCATCAGCTGTCTTCCAAAGGTCAGATCAGAATTATTTGTTCTGATGATTCCACTCATGGCTTCCCATTGGGTGCCCTAGACGCACGAAAACACGCCCCGGCAGCGATATTTGAACAAACGACCTCCCGCAGTAGTTGGTTTGTGTCTCGCAACCAAGGAACGCGCGTCCGTGCGACCGTGGCTATACCGGATGCCCTCTACTATATCGGAGTATATTCTTATGTGGTTCAAGTTTAAGAATTCGTTCCACAAAAGAGTTCTTGTGATTTGTATTTTTTAAAAAATAGATTTATTTCTGGTGGGAAAGGAAATATCCCTCAATTGAATCGGATAGATTTTGTAGCGGAAATCTGAAGAGGCAAGGTGTCAAAGTAGTTTGCTATGTTAATCACTGCCATATCGAGTTCTTTGATTCATTCAAAGTTGCAACCTGTTGCGTGAATACAAACGTCAACAGCGTATTGTATAATGGAAATACCCTCCGGTAGTACTTGTTCCGTCACGTAATTATGTAACGCAGAGTTGTAAGAATTCCTCCATACGCAATCCTTAACTTGTAAGTATTGAATCATTAAATTCCTCAAATTTAAATCCTTAAATCCTTAAATTTTGAATGTGAAATTCTCAAGTGTTTCACTCCTATCGTATCAATCTAGCTAACCCATCATTCATTAATTCATCATAATATCATAATACTCGAAGACCATTTACCTAATGAATAAAATAATATTCGTACGGCAGGTCATCACGGTACGGTTGAACGTGAGAGATATTTCACGATTACACAAAAATATATGAAATTTGCGTGTCTCGAGTCTCGCGTGCCGCCCACAAGCGTAAAATGAAATGCGTAGGCCACCCACACTCCCCAGTAATGATAAGTCCAAATCGTTTGTTAGCTGACTGTCACAAGTCCTGCCCTTGATATGAATATATCAAGTGGGTTGGTACGCATAATTTATTTGCAAAATGTCCTCTTACTATCGTATTTCAGTTTGCACAAAACGACGGTTATGTTTTGTTTTAGGTTTGGTCTTCCTTTATTCGTTAAAAAGAAAGTCGTGTGTGAAATGGGCCATTTCACATGATTGTTGTCTTCCGCGAACCATAGATAGGTAGTGCATATTACTTAAAATTTGCAAGAATATTTAAAATCATTTTGAATCAAAAGTTTTTAACTCGAGTATAGTTTTTAGTATGTTTACCAGTATAAACCCAATTAATTATTCTATAATTATAATTGAACACAAAAGTACTAATAATTTACCAGTACTTTTGTCCTCAAGTATAATTATGAACGATTTTTTTCTCACAAAAACGAATCTTCATTCTCAAATAAAGAGTTTTCTTTCAAACGGGCTTATATTCTTTTTTCACGGATTCTGAATCTCTAGGATAAGGTACCACCTCACCTCATGAGTTGAATTCCTTCCGAAACCGTTTGTATCCCGCTTTAAAAGCTTGCTAAAAATCGGGTTTGCCGACAAAACGGCTTACTTATCTATTACTTATCCATCCCATTGTTTCCCATTAACCCTTTTAAAAAAATTGGTTTTCGGATTCTACATACCTTGAAACGTAAACCATCAAATTTTGAGAGGGTTAGCATTTTCTTCCTTGCTCGATTCAGAAGGTACACTATTGAAAATAATGGGTAAACCAATAAAAGATAATGAAATAAGATTATCTTGACAAGACCAAAAACTCGTTTTTTTTTTTTTTTCAATGTGACTCATATCTATCGTTTTTTTATCAAAATGGCTTATATCCAAATAAGAAATTGCCGTCTCCCTCAAAACGCATGCAAAAATTTCGAAATTTGGTCTTTCAATCAAAAGTTCTAAGAACAAACAATTTGGAAAATTTGGAAACCCTAGACAACTTCCTTCACCATGAAATTAATTTTTCTCAATTTCCCACATAAAATCCCAAGTGGATATAAGTCCGTTTGAAAGAAAACCCCTCAAACAAAGTCTGAGATCTAATAGCTCTCAGAATATCCCTCATTTTGGGCCAAGTTGGGACCATCTACTAGGTACTATGTAGTCTCTAATACTGATAAGCGACTAACTAATTACACATTAATTATGTGAGATTAATAAACTACTAACCAAAGTGTAACCGTAACAGCTACACTTTAAATACTTAGTTAAATTTTTACAACATTCAAACTAAGTGAACATCACTTGGTTCTCTCCAAGCCGTAGATATATTTCTGTTGTTCTAACTTCAAATTCCTGGAAGATGATGATATATTTATTTATTTCTTCATTTTTTCTTGCTACGGAATTTAATTTTCGATAATTATGGTGGCATCTCCACCAGTTCATTCTTTATTGACTCTTGTGATGCTCAGTGAGTACCTAACAAGTCCTTTGGGCCCAGAAGTAGGTAGAAATTTACCGAAAGCTTGGCAAAGGAGGAATTTATTTTAGCAGACCTCATCCCCAATCAGTTGACGTAGTACTGTTTGTTAGGTCGATCTCCATATTTGCTATTCAAACTAACATGATTAACCTCTGTATTACCTAAGCATTGACATCAAAGTACCCTTGTAATGGAGAAACACATTTCTCTATGAATACCTTTGAACCGTAGATGGAACCCCTGAACTCCCTGACTTGGAGCAAGGCGCACCTGGTTATACTTGACTCGCACGACCGTTGAGTCTTGAAGGAGAGGTCGGCCTCAGCGCCGTCTCCCACTTCATCGCCTGTCACCTCCCACGAAAGTTAATGTCATACGTGCAAAGTTGAAACTTTTCACATAATAGTCAATCAAATTTCATAAGCAACTGGTTAGTTCATCGCACTTGTAACACTTTTTGCAAAAACATATTATTTAGTAATGCTTGCATTCCAGAGGACGTCCTATTTCACAAGGAAAAAGTTTTATTTCAACGAGTAAGCGAAATATATACATTCTTATTCCTTCTTACTGCACTAAATTGTTTCGCCCAATGTAATTTAGTTAGTATCGTAGTAAAGTAGAGCCCGAAACTGGATATTTTGAAATCAGTCCCCCTCACCCTTAGCGACAATAACATTTAGAGCCCCGAATTTAATCATAATTTTAGAGTCTATGTTCTACGATACCCTACATGCGATTTCGAGTCTTGGCATCGCGGTATCGTCAGAATACACCTTATTTTCAGTAAATAACTACTGATTCTTTCCCCTTAAACTTCAAATTCAAAATTCCGGCGAAGTATTCCACAACTAGAAAGTGTTGAATCACGCAACTCGACGGGAAGTTGAGGCCAGGGCAGAGTATCTACACAAGATTTTTTCACATACGTTTTGTTTACTTATCTCTCCTGAAAAAACGGAGGGCACGCCGTAAATAATAAAATTAAAATACATGAAATTTTAATTGGGAAGACTCCCAGGACTTACCAGACGCCGGCCACAGAGATGAGGAAGATGAGGAAGGGGGGAGAGAGGAATGAAGGGAATTTACTCTATAAAATGAACACAAGTACAGGTACGATCCGAGCTGGACGCGGGAGGAGATACCACAGAGTACACCTGCCAAGATGCCCAACTCGAGTAACTCCGCGGCACTTTTCCCACATCACACCCCGCTCCGTGATAAGATCTTAACGCTGATGTTGTTGGATGCCACTCTTTTTAGCTCCTACACCGCCTGCCGTACATCAAATCAATTTTTATCTCAGCCCCCCAGGTCTGCTCCATGTCCAAGCTGCTATTGACAACCTGGACATCCAGGATATTGCAAGACCTGTAGGGCTTGATGTCATCGATGTCAGGTTTCTGGCCCTGGTCACCTACCATGAAAATAGAGGTCTAAGTGAGAAAGGCCCCTTCAAGATCAGATTGCTTAAAAGTATATAAATCTAAAATCATTAGTAAAACTAAGTGCAAAAAATTGATATTTTTTAAATTGCAGTTTTGAGTTTTTCTGGGCAAGACAAACTAACTATCTGGGCGTGAAAGGGGCTGAGTTCACATGTCGGCATGTCAGATATTCGTCTCTACTCCGATCGTTTCTTGGAGAAAGGAACTTAAGGGTGTAGTTAGTGTCCTTTGCCTTTTTTTTCGGCAGGCAGGTGAGAAAATTTTTAAAATCCATAGGTGGAGTTGGATCCCGTAAGATACCTGCAAGGGTCCGCGTCCTCCAGGTTTTGTGGGATTCAAACCCACTAAAAAAACACCTCCTTTTTCTCCCCATTTTGGAGCTCAGCCCGGAACCGTTTTGCACATTACTTCGGGCTGAGTCCTGGGGCGTTTAATCAGTTCTGGGTGAGGGGGCGGAACAGATGCTCCCTCCTCTCTTTCTCGTTCTAAGAGCATCTTCCTTGTCAGGATGCTCTCCGTGTATTCTGCCATAGCGGTCCAGCTCCTTACTCCTTCCAGCATCCTGCTGACAACAGCCTCTGGTGTTGAACTCTGTGGAGCTATCTCTAGGTCTTCCATCAGCTGATTTCTTTCAGGTACCCATTTGGTGTATTTGAAGAAGGTGTGGAGCACATCATGATCTTCTTTGATCTGGCAATGTAAACATGTTGAGGCAGATACCTTTCCCATTTTATGCAGGTAGGCATAAAACAGTCCACGTCCCTTTGAAGGTCGGGAAAGTGAGGTTTGTCTACTTGGTTCCTTTCAACCACTGGCATTTGTCGTTTCATAATAACATGATGATTTTCCACTTTTTCATATGCACGGTGGATCCAACTGATCGGATCATAATGAAATCAATGTGCATTCTTCTTGGGTCCATCCCCAAATCACCCTCCATATTTCAGTGAAATTTGGCTGTAAAATAGTGATAACTTGATGTTCAAGTAAAATCACGTATGAGCGTGCACAGACGATTCTCTTTGCCTGATGTTGATAGTTCCTGGAGGATCATCTCGAGGCTAACCCTCAGCAACCACGTAAATTCCATCAAAATCGGATTACGTTGGGGATAAGAAATTTACCACACAGTCATGGAACCAAAGTTGTCCAAAAAGGTCTGAAAGGCAAATTTGAGTGAGAATTTTGATATTGGTGTGCCAAAATGTTCTTTACCTGCTGCGCGAATACGATACTTCTTGGAAATTTTCTATTTAATAGTAACCTGAGTGCAATAATTTTGTTTTGTTACTCTAAAGTTATTTAGAGTAAGTTACTCCAAGCTGGCAGTGCTTTATACTCGTTAACACAGATCTATTCATCATACGATTTTTGTACAAACTTAAAGCCCTTTATCAAATGAATTTTATGGATATTGATAGAATTATATTTTTTTAATTACGATTTGGATGCATGTGAAAATCATTAAAATCTGGACAAATAATTTCGTATCGTTGTTTGATTGTTAGATCTGCAAGGAAATTGATTACGTTCTGTCTGAAGACGTTACATGATAAACATGGAGTTTTGAAAGTGAAAAAGGCAATTTTTTGTTGAAGTTATAATATGTAATAGATCGAGAAGTTGGTGAACATTAATATATGGATTTCAGAGTAAAGAAGGGCAATTAATTATGTGAAACAGTAAAGTATTTGATGTCCCCAATTCCCTATATATACAAGGATACGTGGATGTATTATATGTGTATGTAAGTTGTATGTTCTCGCATATGTCACTGAGCAAATGCGCAGATGAAATAAAGAAAAATGCTCACCTTGAGTTGAAGTCGACCCTCGCGGACCAACTGCAGGCAGTGAACTGAGGTCGGGTGGTCACCAGACCTACTACAAGGCAGAGGGGCGTTGCCCCCCCTTGGTTGCCTCGCAACCGCTGAACCTCCTACGTACTTCAAGGGAGGGGGTATCATGGGTTCAATGCAAAGCCGAAAGAAGCAGCACTGAACGGATTTCGGTAGGTAGAATCCAAAAATGTACGGTGAAAATTGGTTACAGCACATGTGGCTAAAATGTAGGACTGTCACGGATGAAATGGGACGTATGGTCACCCTACTCTGTTCCTAATGAGGCCAATTTGTGTTTTGGTTTATAATTAACACAGAATGTGTTTTTACGGTGGTTGTCTGTTTTGAAAATGTCTGTCACGTAAGAGCGTCAAAAGATTTCTTGGTGTTGAGAATAATTTATCCAAAGGAGTGATATAAAAGTACCTACACTACAACAGTAGAAACCATTTTCAAAAGAATAGTTGGTACATTGAGACCAGGGGCGTCGGGTGAAAATACTCGTCAGGCAAACAGCTAGGCTGCAAATTATTACACAAAGGTTCATTTTTTTCTGTATAAATACAGAAAAAAAATGAACCTTCGTGTAACATATCACAATTTGTGTGATATATGTATCATGCGCCAGCAAAGAACTCAGCTTTGCCATTGTCACCACCTACCAACCATGTTTTATCTTCACAATCAAGTTTATTTGGAAGATCTACTCGCTTCACACTGCATTCGAAGAACTAAAGAATTCCTTGGTTTAGAAATTTTATTACTGGTTGCTAAGGAAGCAAAACCGAGTACATCCCAAAGAAACGATCGGTGATTTTGGTCATTTTGGTTAGCTAAAATTTGAAAGATAATCAAGCCTCTTTTGCGATTCATAATCGTTTTTCTGATTTATCGTAAGTTCAACCCTGAAGTTCTCGTAGGGAACGAACAGTTTGTCCTCAAAAGCTATGAGTGGTCTCGTTCGATTCTAAAAATTCAATGGTAGGTACCTATTTTTAATTTGTGAAAAAACAATACCTTCATATCGAGAGTCTTCGAGATATGGCGCCTTTGGAAGTTACATCCCTTCCATTTCACCGCTTAGAACTAACCGACATCAACCAACAGCTTCTGGGCACAACTAGACCCCAAATGGAATCCCATATACCTACCAAATTTCATCAAAATCAGTCCATTATAATTAAGAAAAGTTCCGCGGACGGAAGGATTTTTTTATATTCGATTTTCAAAATCTACACCTACCTACCGACCTCAAACGTAAACAATCGGATTTTGAGGGTGCTCAAACTTTTTTTCTTGAAAATGATAAACCAAAAAAGAGACTCTGAATTTAGACCTAATAAGACGTGAAACCTTCATTCTACAATGTTATGCAATTATTTCCAAGTGTCTAGCAACTAGAAAAATATTAGGTACAGAGAAATACAATAAAATCGGGAATGAGACACCAGCCAACGTCGAACAGCTGCTATTTGCGGCGGCGAAATAACGAACTGCTTTCCTTCCTTGAGATAATGTGGTTGGATGGATATTTTATGTATTGCCATGCGTGGGCTAATTAGTATCCATGGCTCATCTTCCAAGTCTTCTGCATTCAAGGTCACAAAACAGTTTTCCGACTGTTTGCAACAGCTGATAGCGTGGTAGTGGGGGTATAGCAATACTTGACCCCGCGCTGACCCCCCACCACCCCGCCGATCGTCGCCTCTCACTCTAAACAGTCCCGAAAAATTCATTTTTTCGAACTGCTTGCCTTGCATCGCAGAGTACCGGAGACAAGCCTTGCATCGCCCGCGCTAGTTCGCGTATCATCCGCAACCGTCGTAGTTACCGACATTTTCAACACTCAGGTGTGTTGCGGGCTAGTATCTAGGGCAAAATACGTACTTTCTTATTCCATTCTCCTATTCAATCTAACTTCCTTGATAATAACGAAATAGTCCCTAAATATTATAAAAGTTTTCCAAAATCGGCTAAATATTACTTGCAAAAATGAAAATATAGGAGAATCCCAACAAACATTAATTTTTTTATTTGCATATTTGTAGTAAGGCAAACAGTGTTTGCTATGTTTGCCTGGAGGAGGCGCCACTGATTAAGACCCCCATCAATGTTTAATATGAATGACATACTGAGCTCCTCTGATCAGCTGGGCGAACTATATTCGTTCCTGGTTGCCCGCACAAGCGGAAATTTCACTGGGATTCTTGGATAAGACTAACAAACTACTACTAACACCGAGATATCATTGATGACAAAAACACATCCTGTGTTTCATTGGTTTGTCCTCCATTTTGCTTCCGAGTCTACCAAGGTAGCGGAAGCTTTGTTTTCTCTTTTCAAGGACGAAAAAAAAAGTTCTCCAAAATCAAAATTTCCACTCGCGTTTTGCGTTTTAGACATTTCTGAACAATTTTGGTTCCGTGTCTGTGTGTCTGTCTGTCTGTGTGTCTATCTGTCTGACTGTGTGTCTGTCCGTCTGTCATGAATTCCTTGTAACGCGCATAACTATACGAAGTTATTGTCCGATTTCTATGAAATTTTCAGGGATTGTGCGGGTTGGTGTGTAGACGGTCCCCTATGAAAATCATCATCCCCGGACTGATAGTAGCCACTGCGCATGCGCAAACGTGAATTTCCTCCACATCCGCTGGACCGGATGGTGTTTCTGCCCGTCGCTGGAATAAAGCACCAAAGACGATTAAGCTGCTCATCCTCAACCTGCTCATGCTTGCGGGAAGACCCCCGAAAGCGTTGACCCGTACCCGAACCGTGTTTATCCCCAAGAAAGGGGGAAGTGGGCCTGGAGGCTATCGACCGATCTCAGTGTCCTCGGTAGTCTTCCGCCACTTCCAAAAAGTACTGGCATCTCGCCTCCAGGTGGCTGGTGTCATTGGTGACGTCCAGAGAGCGTTTCGGCCAGCGGATGGCACAGCGGAGAACCTTACAGTTCTCCAAACTGTCATCTCGCTGGCCCGTATTAAACGCCGGCAACTCCATCTCGCCGCTCTGGACGTTGCAAAGGCCTTTGACACAGTCAGTCACCTTGCCCTGACCGATTGCCTTCGTGGTGTCGGGGCCCCATCTCGATTAATTGAGTATGTGGCCTGTCTGTACCATGAAGGCGTGACGGTCCTCGAGGCAGGGGGCGAGGTATCAAGGGATATACGGATCGGGCGTGGGGTACGCCAGGGGGATCCCCTATCGCCACTCCTCTTCAACCTGGTCGTGGATACGGCCTTGGGAAAGCTGCCTACTGAAGTAGGGTTTGATCTCGCCCCTGGGGTGCGAGTAGGAGCATTGGCTTTTGCCGATGATGTTATCCTACTCGCAGAAACCCGTGAGGGCTTGCAGATCGCCCTCAATGCATTTGCTAAGCAGCTAGCCAGGTGTGGACTCGTGGTTAACCCTGATAAGTGTGGGTCGGTCTCCTTGGTCCCGTCGGGTCGCCAGCATAAGGTGAAAGTTGTGGATGGGGGTTTTGTCGTAGGACAATCCCCCATTCCATCTCGATCCGTGCTGGAGGTTTGGCGGTACCTTGGAGTTGACTTCATGGGGGTGGCCACCATTACTACCAGCCGTGTGGACCTTGGTAGAGCGCTAGCTCGCGTTACCAAGGCTCCATTGAAGCCACAGCAGAAGCTGCGCCTCCTCCGCACGTACTTACTGCCAAAGCTGACCTATGGGTTAGTCTTTGGCAGGCTTACGGCGGGGAGGCTGCAAGAACTAGATCGAGAAATCCGCTCTGCTGTGCGCTCTTGGCTGAGGTTCCCACCTGGTGTCCCAAGTGCCTATTTTCACGCACCGGTCAAATCCGGTGGGCTTGGCATTGTGTCTCTCTCGGCATGTATCCCTTCCCTGCGCCGCCAGCGCCTGCTAGCCCTTCAAGGGTCGAGCTGGGAGGTCGCCCGTGCGGCTGCTGATCTTGATTTTGTCAGACAGCAGTTAGCATGGTGCGACCGAGCAACACCATCTGCTCCAAAACCCAGTTCGTCTGCTGAGTTTGCTGCTGCCCTGCATGAGTCAGTAGATGGTAAAGAACTCCGACAGTGCTCCGAAAGCCTTGTCTCATCCCAATGGATAGATTGGGCTTCGGAGGGCATTGGGGCCCGTGACTACCGACACTTTCACGCCGTTTGCATGGCAACTTTGCCAACTGCGGTACGGTGTTCGAGAGGTAGTCGCGGGACAACCTTACCCCTTTGCCGTGCCTGTCGGAGTGGAAATGAACATCTTTATCATGTAGTGCAGCAGTGTCCTCGGACTCATGGGGGCCGCATTCTACGTCATGATGCGGTCGCCAAGCAGATAGCAGGTGCTTTGTCATCTAGCGGCTGGGATGTTGAGAGGGAGAGATTGTATCACATGCCAAGTGACCAGGGTAAGAAGCCCGACATCGTTGCCGTCAAGCCCGATCAGTCTTGCATTATCCTGGATGTCCAAGTTGTCAATGGCAGCTTGGACATGGAGCAGACTTGGCGGGCTAAGATAAGAAAGTATGATAGAGATGATTTACGGCAAGCGGTGTCGGAGCTAAAAGGAGTGGCACCCAACAACATCAGGGTGATGGCTGCAACCTTGTCATGGCGCGGGGTGTGGTGCGGGAAAAGTGCCACGGAGTTGCGCGAGTTGGGCATCTCGGTAGGCGTACTCCGTGGTATCACCACCCGTGTCCTGCTCGGCTCGTATTTGAACTGGTGGTCGTTTTACAGAGGCACTTCCCTTCATCCATCTCTCCCACCCCCACCTTCCTCATCTTCCCTCATCCCTAGGGCCGGCGTCGGGTGAGTCCTGGGCGTCCTCCCCATTATATTTGATTTAGTTATTTATTTTCGTTTTTGGCGTGCCCCCTCCGTCAAAAAAGACATTTTGTCTTTGAGGGGAGTTTATTAAAAAAAAATAAATAAATAAATAAAAAAAAATAATAACGGCCATAACTTCTACATTTTCCATCCGATTTCAATGAAATTCTCAGTGATGATGCGGATTAGATTGTAGATGGTCCCCAATGAAGATCATCACTCCCGGACTGATAGTAGCCGCTGCGCGTGCGCAAACGTGAATTCCTTGTAACGGCCATAACTTCCACATTTTCTACCCGATTTCAATGAAATTTTCAGGGATTATGCGAATTAAGTTGTAGATGGTCCCCTATGAAGATCATCACCCCCGGACTGATAGTAGCCGCTGCGCATGTGCAAACGTGAATTCCTTGTAACGGCCATAACTTCCACATTTTCTACATGATTTCGATGACATTTTCAGGGATTATGCGGATTAGGTTGTAGATGGTCCCCAATGAAAATCAAGGCCTTAAAATTTACAGTAGCCTCTGCGCATGCGCAAACGTAAAATCCCTGTAACAGCCATAACACTTACATTTTTCACCCGAATTTGATGAAATTTTCTTGGATTGTCCAGATTAGCGTGTAGATGGTCCCCTATGAGGGTAGTGAAAGGTACTTAGAGATTGGTGTTTTGAGATTATCTACTATGCATCGGATCATCTATATAATCGGGTTATGGATACGAGGAAGCTATGTGCCACACTCACTTGGCAGACTTTTTTTTTCAATAATGAACTTTTGGAATTGAGGAAGAACATTTTTTTAAACCACTTATCAAAAACTTATTTACGTTAACAGATGCATATCCTTAGTAATCATGGACCGATTTTGATGAAATTTGGTATATCGGTTTTATTTTAGGTATAGTTGCTTTAGAATAACGTCAATCACTTCCAAGGATGAAAAATAAGGGTTGAAATTTTAAAACGCTCCAGCTACAAAAATGTAGATATAAATTGTTTTTCATACATTTGCAATAGTATTGAATTTATAGAATCGAATGAGACCACCCAGATCTCTGTAGAACCAACCGTTCACTCCCTTTGGGATGAATGAGAAACTAGAAACATAAGTGTGAATCGCAAATGGATGACTGAATCTCCGTTCAAATTTCAGCTGATCAAATGCGATCTTTGTTCTTCTTCTTCGAATAGAGCTTTACGTCGTTCAGTTACTTGTGCTTTTGATTATTATCTTCTATAATAACAAGGTTGTCTGCTCTGGTAAGAGCTTCAGGAGTACCTACCAAGAATATCTACTTCAAGGTAGATCTCCCTTCCCAAAACTCGCAGGGTCGGATTTCAGCAGTAAAGAAGCTTTGTAGTTGTGAGAAACCGCATTATTCAGCCGTAAGTGTTGCTATTTTGTTGATTGTCAATAATATTGATCCCGTACGGTCCATTTAGAAGTGAAATAGGACTACTGCTACTGCTTTTGCCTTTGTAACTGTTTATTGTTATGTTTTGAGTGTTCACAACTGAACTAACTACACTAGCTTTAGTCGATAAAGTCAACAACAAAAGGTCTACGGCGACCTACATGTCCAGAATAGTTCGGACCTCAACCATGGTGCAGTTCAAGTTCCGCAGTTTCAATTCGTACTCCCGCAAAACTTACAGAATTTTGAACTTCGTTGGACTCCATCCATTAAATAATGATTTCAACTACACGCCATTTCCTATGATACCGTCATTCCTTATGATGTGCTTCGTTTTACTCGGTTTCTACTATCTGAGCCATATGTTCGACGGGATTCCACAAGGCACCGCTTTGTACCAAATCATGATGTTTTCCGTGGCAACGTCCAACTTTTTAGCGTACTTTGTCGCATGGTTTCTGTACAACACAAGGAAGAAATCTCTTGAGAGATTTGTTATGTCATTGCGATCAGCTTATTCCATGTTTTCGCAGTTTGGAAGGAGCACTATTGATATTGATGCAACGATGAAGTACTTATTGGCCAATATATTCGTATCGTGTGTGTATTTACTTTATGTAGGTACAATGTATTTATACGTACCAAAAACACCTCTTCATTTTCTATACTCAGCTTGCTCTCAGTACTACTTAGACATTTTGACCAGTGAATTCAGTGTTCAATGCAGTGTAGTTCTTGAAGTGACTAAGAAACTAAATCGTTATTCCAAAATTCAAAGAAACGCCCAAAAATTATTATGTTTGCATTCAAACATTCGAAGGAATCATAAAATGTTGAACGACTTGTATAAACATGTATTATTTCTTCAATTAGGGAACCATTTTATGTCGTCTCCGAGATGCTTATTCTTCTTAATAAACGGGGCAATCGTTACGGGGGAATTCGGCGTACTGTTCGTATTATCTGTCCTGCACCTCACCAAAGTTGGTTTATATTTGGCAGACATAACATCTTCTTGTGGAAAGCTTCAACATCAGGTATGTAACTAGGTGTAAGTTTAACCAAAAGTAACTACCTACCGTCAAACGGGGACATTTTGCTCCCTTTGAGGTAACTTTGCTCCAAAATCCGAAAATCTTTGAGAGTGACGTCACTCTTTTGTCTTCATCCGACCGTAGCGCTCCGGTGATGTTTTTGTTGGGCATAGATGCAAAAAACTTCCATGTTAAGAATAATCTTCCACGACTGTTTCTTACTCGTGGCTTTGCCGTTTTTGAAGTGCAGTTGAAATGTTCTAAGTCGGTCCCGAAAATTTCTCAGCTGCACGTCAACGTATTTATCACAGCAGGTTAGTAACACTATTCTCTTATTATAATTGTTATGCTGATTCAGAATTTCAGTGAGTTTTTCCTTTTCGACTGGTTTCTGTGGTTGCAATTGTGATTTTACGTATTTTGGGTGAACTAAGTTTGTTGTTAAGAATAGAAATTTCGGCAAACGGGATGTAGAAGGGTCTTACCTGAAGGGTTCGATGTCCTTGGCTGGAACGCAGGTGCAGTTGAAGACTGTTGAACTCTGGTTTTTACCTTTGTTTAAAATAAAACTATTTCTCTTACCAACCAAGTATACTCTTTGTTATTCCAACCCTAATCCGTTTTCTCGGTCAGCGGATTTAAGAATAATTCCCAGGTAAGTGACTCCCGAACTGAAGATTCTTGGGGTCGGTGACTCTACTTTAATTGTGCTGAAAATGTCTAAGGTCGCTGCCACCACTCTGAGATCAGTGAACTGACTCAAAGAAAAATACCCAAACGTATACTATTTGCAAGGTACCAAAATCTAAGTATGAATTGAGAAAATGGAAAGACTGAAATGAAGAACACAGGATTAACACGAAGGATTTTTATTGATAAAATATAAAACTGTTAAGCCGTGAAGCGGAATGATACAAAAGATAACTTTGCTCTGATGGAGCTTACTGAATTTAAGTTCACACGTATAAAAAGAATACCACGCTTGTACTGAATACTGACTTATGACGTTACAAAATAAAATTATATTGCTTTACTTAAAATATTCTTGACTTGAATAATTGACTCTACTTTTATTATTACTAACAACTTTTCTTACTTTATGTATGTGACTTTACAGCTACTTCTCTACTTAACTTCTCTCCTTACTACTTTACTTTGACTTTAATTTTTATACAACTTTTTCTTACAGGTTACTTTTACAGGGATTTGTTTAAAGGGGGATTGTGCCAGATTTTGAATTTAAAGTAAGCGCTTACTAAGGAATTCCGAGGGAATGGTGCTCACCCTTGTGCCTAGCTTGGATCTATGAAGATCTCCGTAGCAGGTTCTGCGTCCAGGGCCTCTTTCCTTGAAGGCTTGTATCGGTGGGGTGGTGCCAGGAATCCGGGGCAGGTTTGCCTTGGTTCGGGGTACGTTCAGAGGTGCGGTACGTACTTGCGGCAGTTGGAGAAGGCGGCAGTGTCCGGGATTTGCGCCGTGGCTACTCAAAGTTGCGGAACACTGACTGGCGGGTAGTTATCAGTCTATTTTCACAAAACACATCTCAGTTCTGAATAACTCGTTAAGATTAGAGGGGATGAGTCGTCACGCTTAGGTTCGTTCTATTCCACTTGACGAGCGTCGCAGTAACTGACTGACTGGAAATGGTGGGGGAACCCCCTTTTATGCCCTCCGGCCATCTTGATCTATGATGGGGGAGGCACGATGGTGGCGCTGCGTCATGTCTTAGCGGTGTGTGGCGGACATCGGAGCGTGGACGACTGTTGCTTACATGGAAGTAGAGTAGTTCTGAGTTGCTGTATGGATCGAAATTGCATTTGGGACTTAGGTTGTTATTTTCCAATGCTTGAGAGGCGGGGCTTGCATTTTATGTCTATTACCCAATCAACAAAAAAGTCAGACGGGGTAACTTTGCTCCGAATAGTGGGGTGACTTGGCACCAATGTTTTAGAGCGAAGAAACCCCATTATTTCAGTTGGAATTTACACGGAAGTTTTTTTTTTTTAACCCTGTACTGAATTTAATCCCGTTTTTGTTTATTCGTTGTTGACAAGACGCCTTAGGTAGAGGACACCATGTGCTAGACCCTACAAGGATTACATGGATGAGACATTACGCGAGATTTTACAATTTGAAGTGTTTCCATGGTTTACCCAAGTGCCTGAGTTATTGAGTTACCACTTGCCTGCAACATTCCAAGTTTTTTTGGTGTGTTCTTAATTTTAAAATGTTCTTTCTACCAAGGAACATAAATAAGTTTTCTTTTTTCACGAAAGCATCATTTAAATTATACAATGTAGATAAGTACCATTTTACTAGTTGAAATGTTCCTTCCTTTGATCTCATTTACAATTTATTAGGTGTTTTGTTCACTTGAGCTTCACATTAAACTATGAAAGTTATACTTTTTTGTAATAGAGAGAAGATTTTGTATGAAAAAATTGAAATTCAATTGGAAAATTGTTTTAAACTTAAAATTGTGAGAAATACATTTTTGTTCGTGTTTTCCTGTGTAGACATGGCTCAATTATTCCAACGGACGGTTAAAATGCACCAAGATTCATTCCAGGTTGGTTTTCAGTTACTTCTAAAATTGGAGCAAAGTCATCATACCCAACTTTTCCCCCAACTTTAACTTTTAAAAGATGTATCAACATTTTTGACGCCAGGTTCTATTAATAGGAAGTACTTACTTGACATTCATCCGAAAATGGAATTTTTTCAAGGGAATCAAGTAAAGAAAAAATGATAATTTCTGAAAAAATTTTAAAAACCGGAGCAAAGCGACCCCATATGACGGTACACTGAGTGTTCTTTTCCTGTCTCGAGAGGGCCGGTTTGTTCGCCCTTATGCGCATGCGCAAAAACTATGCCGTTTGCTTTTTTTTCAATTTTTATTATTTTTTTTTTTTTTTTTTGTTGGCTTCTAAGGGTGATTGTAGGCCCGTTTTCGACTTGTAATAATAATTTATATTATTGAATAAAATAAAATGTGGAAAACTATTAGCAATAAAATTAATTCCAACTTCTGTGCCTCTGAGTTCTCAGGTTCTATCGCTCAGAAGGTAATTTTGATTTCAACAACCTCACAGATGGATCTGGTACAACCTCTCACTAAATCTTATCCAGGTGCAAAACTACGCAGGCCAGAGATAGCTTAATATTTCTCTGTACCAAGTTCATCATGAACTTCTTGCGTTTGAAGGCCTTGAAATTCCTTGCTCCTCATGCGCATGTTGTTATGATAATCGATTATCTTTCTGTTCAATACTCAGTTCATCGTCACCTCATTCATTATTTTACAAGCTACGTAACTAAGAGAGCATTTCGTATTTGTCTTAACATGCGTCTCCGATTTGCCAGTCTTGATTCCTGTCTGCGGTCAGTTTTTCGGATTTCAAGAATCTTAGGACTGCATCCATTCAACGATGACTACAACTTCACCCTTATCAACTCAGTTCCTTCGGCTATATTACTAAGTGGAGTTCTCGGAACGTTTTCCATCCTTGATCAGACGCTGACTCCTCAGCAAACTACTGCTTCTGAACTGTACTCGATCATGATCATCATGGCTATGACTTCCAACTGTATTTCATACGTTGCAATCTACGCCTGCTACGTTACTCGAAGCAATAAACTTAAACAACTAACCAACTCTTTGCACGATTTGACGTTCGATTTTGGAGGGTTTGAAATAGATTACACCTCATCATCTCTCTACTTCATAGTCAATTTTATCCTTTCTATGACGTACCATGTAACCGCTATCCTCTTGTACCTAGAAAACCCTGGCCTGCCCACTTACTTAATTATTGTACCGATTTCCCAATTCTACATGGATTGGATCTGCAGTGAATTCAGCATTCTTTGCTCTGCAGTTCTTGAAACTTCTAACCAGGTGTACCTCTCGCTCGAACATCAAAAAATATCCATCAAAGTGCAAAAGTTTTTCACTGAACTGACGAAACTCCATGGAAGATTCAATGGACTGTTCAATCATGCTTTGTTTTTCCTTCTGATTAGCAATTATTTCGTAACTTCAGTGTCTCTCAATCATATAATTGATTACTGGTTTGGAGAGTCGGCAGAAAAACTACCGAAAGGGTTGGCTTTGGCAGTAATTCGTCTCATCAAAAGTGTTGTATATTTATTCGATATTGCAACATCATGCGAGAGAATACGAGAAAAGGTTAGTATATACATCTATTCTGGATCGTATTTGTATGAGTACTTGTGAAAAACAAAAATCTCAAGGATATGAAATTTAGGAAGTGAAGGGTCTGAATTGAAGTGAATCTTGGTAGTTCGAACGTCCAGTCTGTATCCCCACGCTAAAACCTAGGAGTGTAACGATAAGGTTTTGATGGGGCTCAAAAATATTTCCATTGAGCTTGGTCCTCCTTGGGCCAACACGTATAGTGAAAGAGGTGAGAAACTTTGACTGGAGCTGAACTGACTCATATTTACTCGAAACCCTTTTCCTACCGACTGCAGGGACAGGCAGTGCTATTTCACCGGGCGACAGGCGATTCCTTCCCGTAGAAGTGAAAGTTAGGGGAGATGGCCAAGGGAGATGGCGATTGCTGCCGGTGGGAGGCCAGTCACTGAGCCGAGGTTCGGCGATTGCCTCCCCTCCAATCACGAAGTGATAAGATTTTTTTGGTGATATTTTTCTCAGGACCAAACGTAAGAAACTTCCAACCCTTCCGAAGTCCATCGATGAGTTGTGTTATTGCCCACAAGTAAATGGACATTCCACAATGTACTTGGCTAAAACCAATCAACCGTATAGTATCCACGCATGCCATTATCATATCCATGCTATGTTCGCGATGTACTTCCAAGTGTTTCTAATAAACCCGAGCTCTTTAATGTTCTTAAACATTTAATTAATTTCACCCCATTCCATTGCACCTCTTATACACAACAGGTCAATGTGCCCAGTGAAACGGACCGCGAAAGTGAAAATTCGCGATCGGGTGTAATAAGTTCGTGTTTTCGTTAGCGAGTGATCGGTAAAACCGGCCCCGACTACGAATCAAGTTTTTCCGTCTGCCAAGCTAGTCTCCCCGAAGAATCTCTGCCAAAATGAGTAAGGTAACGCATTCTAGTATACCTCAGGTGGAAAAACTAGTAGGTAGGGAAAACTACAATAGCTGGAAGTTCGCTATGAAAGCGATTTTGGTTCTCGAAGAACTTTGGGAGACCATTGAACCCGAAGAAGGTAAGGATGTTGACGTTTTAAAAGACACTAAAGCTCTATCTAAAATCATTCTGCATGTCGATAAAGTCGTGTATTCTCACATCCTACAAGCCAAATCAGCTCGTGAAGCCTGGAATAGTCTTAAAACGGCGTTTGATGACACTGGTCTTTCAAGACGTGTCGGCCTTATGCGATCTTTGATCACAACACATTTGTCAAATTGCGATTCTGTTGAGGAATATTGTAATAAAATCCTCACAACCGCCTACAAATTGACGGAAATAGGTTTTGCTGTAGACGACGAATGGGTTGGCACAATTTTATTGGCAGGATTACCAGAAGAATATTCTCCAATGATCATGGCTATTGAAAGTTCAGGCATCAAAATAACAGGCGACGCTGTTAAGGTCAAATTACTCCAAGACGTTAGAAAATCTGACTCAAAGACCAACGATCATGAATCGGCCCTATACACATCCAAATTCAACAATAAGAAGCATTTCAAGTCTAAATGTACCTTTTGCGGCAAAAACAATCATTTATCTGACAAATGTTTTTTCAAAAATAAAAAACAAAATAAAAAATAAAGTGGATTCTGACAAGAAATCCGACATAATTCAGAAGAAAGCATTTTTTGCATATTTTACCAAAGAAACAAACTCTGATTCATGGTTTCTTGACAGCTGTGCTTCTAGCCACATCACCAACCAAAAATCATCCCTAAAAATGTCTGCACCAAATAATGCTACCATAAATGCGGCAGATAATTCGATTTTGTCAGCTACACTTGTTGGCAATGTCGATATTGATTTTTACAATAAGGGAAATAAGGTTGAGGTTGAAGCTAAAGACGTTCTTTATATACCTAATGCAGCTGTAAATCTACTTTCGGTTAACAAGATTGTAGAAAAAGGAAACATTGTAAAATTTGACAAAAATGGAGCCACCATAACTGACGACAATGGACAGCTTGTTGCAACTGCCCATGTAGAAAATGGTATTTATAAATTGAACACTACGTCTGATACCAGTGAACCTTGCTCCTATGCTGGAAACGTTAGTACCCTCTGGCATAGAAGACTCGCCCATCTCAATCTTCAACTGGAATGCCTGATATCCATCCTGACAAGGATCCATGTGAAATCTGTATCGAGGGCAAACATTCCAGGGCCCCATTCAAAAGTTCTAGCATAAAATCGACTGAAATCCTTCAACTGGTCCACACAGATTTGGCTGGACCAATGGAAAACACTTCCATAGGGGGCAGCAAATACTTCCTGACATTTATTGACGACTTTTCGCGGAAAATTTTCGTATATTTTCTGAAAGAAAAATCCCAGGTTGCAGAAACGTTCAGAAATTTCAAGTCTCTTGTCGAAAATCAAACCGGCAAGAAAATCCTGAAAATACGGAGCGACAATGGGAAAGAATACGTGAATTCTAGGATGAAAAAGGACTTAGCAGACTCAGGGATCATTCATCAGCTTACAGTTGCTTACTCGGCGCAACAAAATGGCGTCGCAGAAAGGACGAATAGGACATTGGTAGAAAAGGCCAGGACGTTGCTATTTGATGCAAATCTGCCCAAACAGTACTGGGCTGAAGCAACTTCAACTGCAGCCTATCTCACCAACCTATCTCCCTCCAAAGCACTTGGTGACAAAACCCCTTATGAAAAATGGAGTGGCAAAATTCCTGATCTATCTCACCTGAAAGTTTTCGGCAGTGAAGCTATGGTCCATGTTCCGAAAGTTCACCGAAAAAAGTGGGATAAAAAATCAAAGAAACTGATTTTTGTAGGCTACTGCGAAAACACAAAAGGTTATTGCTTCTTGGAACCAAGCTCCAAGAAACTAACGATCAGCAGAGACGTTGTATTTCTGGAAAAACCTCCATCCAATGTCACAGCTCATGAAAACCAGTCTAGACAAAGCAATTCTACAAAACCAAATTCTGACATACCATATGTGTCAAAGGGAATAGTGACCACCGAACAAGAGGACTCAGAAGAGTCTGATGCAAACCTACCTCCAACGCCTGCACCTGCACCCATTGTGACAGGAGCCCATTCAGTGAGCCAGAGCGAATCTGTGAGTGAGGAGAGTCAGGGTGCATCAGATGATAACACCTACTTGCGTCGTTCTAGCAGAACACCCAAACCAAAAGAGTGGCCTGAATTCATTACCTACATGGCATCAGAGGTCCTCAAGATACCAAGAAAATCAAGAAACCAAGATAATCAAGAAATCCTCAGCAAGATACCATACCAAGAAGCTATCGGCTCACTCCTATATGCTGCACAAATTTCAAGACCAGACTTGGCTCACAGTGTCAGTTTTTTGAGTAGGTTCAATAAGAACTTCTCTAGGTGTCATTGGAACGCAGTCAAGCGCCTTCTGCGCTATGTCAAAGGGTCTTTGGACCTCAAATTGGAATATAGGAAAGATGGTAATGAGAAACTGCTAGGTTTCACTGACTCAGACTGGGGCAACATTATAAATGATAGACATTCAGTAACAGGATCATGTTTTAAATTACAAGGAGCTCTTATTTCGTGGAGTAGTAAAAAACAGCCAACTATTGCACTCTCCTCTACAGAGGCTGAGTATATGGCTCTATCCAATACTGTTCAAGAAGCTCTTTGGCTTCAAAAATTAATTGGCGAATTTGATCCTAATTTCAAAAATAATTCCATAAAAATTTATTGTGACAATATGGGAGCAATAGCAATTGGAAAAAATCCCATTATAAGCAACAAGTCAAAGCACATTGATTTAAAATATCATTTTATTAAGGAACATATTGAAAAAGGTAACGTTGTTGTTGAATACATGCCATCAGCGTCAATGCCTGCAGATATTTTAACCAAACCTCTTTTAAGATTGAATCATGATAAATGTGTTGCAGCTTTTGGTTTGAAAAATTGAACTTTATGCTTCGAATGTTGAAATTTTCTGTATATTTTGAAATTGAATTTTTTCCTAGAGAGTTTTCAGACTGTCAATACTGTTAAAAGACTGATGTAACATTGCTCGTATGTACCTATTGTCAATTCAACTATTTTTCCCAAATTTTAAGGGAATTTCCATTTAAGGGGGGGTGTTATTGCCCACAAGTAAATGGACATTCCACAATGTACTTGGCTAAAACCAATCAACCGTATAGTATCCACGCATGCCATTATCATATCCATGCTATGTTCGCGATGTACTTCCAAGTGTTTCTAATAAACCCGAGCTCTTTAATGTTCTTAAACATTTAATTAATTTCACCCCATTCCATTGCACCTCTTATACACAACAAGTTTTTGTCTATTCTTCCTACAATGAATATCCGCACCACCAAAGGAGAGGACTTCTTGTTAGTGGTGAACGAAACCCACAAGGTGGTCATATTTCCTTGTCAAAGTAATCTGAGATGTCTCGTCGAATGTGATTGGCTGACTCCCGACGACGACCCTTACCAATTTGCTAAAAGGGTCAGTGTGAAATTTGGGAGGATTTTTGAGCAATAGACATTTCATTTTTTTCATTTTCAATTTCATTTCAATTTCATTCATTTTTTTTCATTTTTTTCTTTGAAACTGACCTAAACCTGGGTGGGAAGCAATTGAGTAACGGGAAGGAATCGCCGATCGCACGGCGGAAGGAATTGAGTAACCGGAAGGAATCGCCATCACTTTAAGGGGAAGGAATCGCCATGCTTTTTGGAGGTCGGGAAGGAATCGCCGGTCCCCGATTTCACCTTCTCTTGAGACCTTCCGAGGTCGACATTCTGCCCTTCCTTATGGCCTCATTAATTTTACGCCGATGAGCGGATTATGATTGTATGATCATTCTTAAATTCCCTATTTGCGGGGTTTTCCGAAATTTTGCATAGAATCCTGTTAGTTTTGATTAATAAGTTACCCAAAATTAATGGAAAAAAATTGCCAAACATAATTGATCAAAAATTATCTATCAAAACCTACAGAACGGCCTTAGCAGATTTCAAATCCAAGTTTCCAGTCATGAGAAAATGGTAATTCAAAATGTGATCATTTCAATACGCTACTTGGCGGCGGATTTGGGGACACTCAGCCTTGCCAGTGGTTCGTCAGAACCCTCAGCCCAAAATCAGGTGCGCAAGCGCAACCACACAGGCTAGAGATACCTCCAAGAAGCCCAATTCTTTGACTTGTGCTCGCCATTTGTCCATGAGTAGCCAAATTCGAATTGGTGATAATCTCTAGTCTTTACTGTTCTTTGGCGTGGAGACTCGGACGCTTCAAGTTGACCTCATCAATAAACTCAAGGCCTTTAAAATGAGGATATTCCGCCGACATACAAATTTATTGATCTGAAAATTTCTATTAATAATGATCAAGATTGTAGAATGATGTGAAAACGTGGAAAACCTTGGAAAATTCCCAAAGGGACGTCCGTTCTGAAGATGTAATAACTATTTGTGTGTGTGTGTGTGTGTTTGGTTTATTATTTTTCATTTCAATTCTATCTTGCATGAGGTACCTGTTAAAGGCTTTTCGATAGTATTCATTCAGTTCACTCTACAAAGATAAAAATCACTCTATGCTCACTTTGACCATGTTAAATATCAAACTCGATAACATTAACTCGTGTTTGAACCATTTTCAGTGATGCGAGTTATTGGATTCCACCCGCTTGACTCAAATTTCAACTTTTCTCCCGTCCCGATCCTAATCTCCTTTATACTTCTTTGCTACGAGGGTGATTGCGTCACTTTTAACCCTGAAAATGTAACCACCTTTAACCCTGAAAATGTAACAAATTTCACTAGGTACTTAATGGTTATGTCAGCTGTATCTACAAATTTCGTCACATACTTGATGGCGTGGTTTTTCTACGTCACTCGTAAAAATTCAATCCTGAAACTCGTAAAAACATTGCGCACCTGTCACGCGATTATAGCTCCGAGAAAAAGTGTTGTGGTTTGCGCTAGATCAACCTTGTTTGCGATCGTTCAAATCTCTCTTTCAATATACTGCATAATGGAACCAACCTATCACTATATTTTCAAAACCAAAGCTGTCCATGTTTTTACTATTGTGACACCGTGTTACTTTCTCTTTAGGGATTTGGCAACTTTTGAATTCAATGTTTTTAGCAACATAATTTTGGGAATCGGTGACCATCTTAATATGATTGTCAAAACTCGAATAATGACTTTAAAATTGCTTCAATCCTGCATTAAATTCAACAATCTCCTCAAAGTGTTCAATGATTCGTACAAACATCCGCCGTTTCTTCAAATTTGGCGTCATTTCATGTTGACACCTCTCACTCTGTATGTAGTTATTCAATCGATATTTTTTGGCGCTGCTGAAGAGACAAAAGGACCAGAAATTTCTATTGCTTCCGCTCGTCTTCTCAAAACTACTTTGTACTTGGCAGAAATCACGTCATATTGTGAATGTTCGGAGCAAAAGGTTCGAACAATTTACTTTTACTAGAGGCATGCAATCTGACTCCTTATTTGAGCTCATAGCCTTTGAAATGAACAACCATGTCCTTCACCGACACAAACATTTATCGATCGGTCAAAGATATTAAATATTAAATCATTAGAATTATTAGAATTTTATCAAAATTATTAGATCTTTAAAATACAGTTTTTAAAAATAATCAAGATAGTACGAGTAGAATTGTTACATTTCAACTTTCTGCTTGCACGACTTGTTCATTCTGTTTCATCTGAGGTTTTGCTCATGGTATACCAGTCGATTAATGTACTGTGTGGTCTTATGGGGAAACTCTTGTCACGCTAACAGCATATTCAAAATCCAAAAAAAAAAGCTGTACGTACTATGCGCAAACTGGGTTGGAGCGAGAGCTGTAAGGGGCATTTTCGCGTGCTCGGAATCCTGACGCTCCCTAGCCTGTACGTTTTCCAGTGCCTCATATTTGCTAAAACTAACTTAAATATCCTGCGCTGAGGTTCGGATAAGCGTCAATATCATACAAGGAACCGAACCAATCTCTGTCCTTCTCAAGCCAGGTTGACTTCATCGCTTAATACAAGCCCATACCAAATTGGATGTCGACTCTTCAACCACACGAATCCAGCGACGAGAGAGCTGCCCTTAGCTCAATTCAAGACGGTCGTGAAACGTTCTTTGGTTGACAGAGAACTGTATAGAGTGGATCAATTTTTCGACATCAACTATCAATGATAGTTGATCTTATTATACCAAAAATTCAACTTAGTCTGTTTTTGTTCACTTAGATTATCTCTATATTTTTCTATCTTCGTATTTTGGTTTATTATTTTCAATAATGAACCTTTGGAATCGACCAAGAAAAAAAAAATTTCAGCACCCCCTCAAAATTTGATGGTTTTCGTTTCAAGGTACGTAGAATCCAAAAATCGAATAAAAATTTGGCCGTCCGTCCGCCGTACGCGGCACTTTTCCCACTTAGCATTGACCGATTTTGATGAAATTTGGTATGTAGGCTCCATTTGGGGTCTAGTTGTGCCCCGAAGCTTTTGGTTGATGTAGGTCACTTCTAAGGGTTCTAAAATCAATTTTGAAATTTTGAAAACGCCCTAACTCAAAAAATTTCTATATAAAGGTATTGTTTGTCCTTCAATTTAAGATTCTATAGAATTTTTAGAATTTTTTGAGACCACGCGGAGCTCTGTAGGACAAACCGTTCGCTCCCTACGAAAATTTAAGGGCTTATATTGAAATATATATATATATACTGTAGAGTCCTGTAATCATAAGGACTACATCACCAATGGAGAGGGGGGGCATGAAGACGCTCCTCGCTTCTTCCCTACGCATCAGTTAGTAGAGGGCTAGATGCGAACGACCACGCACGCATCACCTCGAGTCATAAAGTTGCATTGAAGTTGAAATTTGCAAAGTTGTACTTCTCAATTGTTAATTTTTGGAAGTCGTCAAATCTGCTGGCCAATCTATCAGTTCTTGGAGGAGGGATACCACTGTTCCACTTCTACTTGTACACGCATTTCAACATTTCGGAGTTCACGACCTGTGTAAACTCCAAAAACGTAAGTGGGCCACCCATATTCAATTTTGATTACTTGAATGACGAAATTCCAGTTCAGTTTATTTGTAAAAGGCATTTTTAGAAATAAATGTGCAGAAAAAACAGCCAGCGAAAGTTATTCAGGTGTTTCATTGCTTCTTAAAGCCTAATTTTCATCTAATTAATCTCTTAATCTGATTAATTTTTTTAATTGAAATGAGTTAGAATCGCACGAAGGCTGAATGCCCCCACCCCCCGAGAAAAGGACGATACAATACATAAATCAAAACAGGAGTGTGAATCGCAAAAGAGGCCTAATCTCCGTTCAAATTAGAGCTGACCGAAATGCGATCGACGGTTGGTGATTTTGATTGGTTTTTTTTTTTTGATTTTTTTTTAATTTTTGATGTTTTTTTTTGATTTTTGATTTATTTTTTTTCCTCTTCATATTGGATGGTTGGTGATTTTGTAGACGAGTTATCTATATAGAAAAATAATAAACCATTGTGTAATAATTTGCGGCGTTTTTATAATATAAAAACGCTGCAAATTATTACACAATGGTTTAACACATTATTATGTTTTATTACATTATTATTATTATTATTATTATTATTATTATTATTATTATTATTATTATTATTATTATTATTATTATTATTATTATTATTATTATTTATTATTATTTTTTTGAGTTTTGATTTATTTTTTTTCCTCTTCATATTGGATGGTTGGTGATTTTGTAGACGAGTTATCTATATAGAAAAATAATAAACCATTGTGTAATAATTTGCGGCGTTTTTATAATATAAAAACGCTGCAAATTATTACACAATGGTTTAACACATTATTATGTTTTATTACATTATTATTATTATTATTATTATTATTATTATTATTATTATTATTATTATTATTATTATTATTATTATTATTATTATTATTATTACATTATTAGTACCTATGTTTTATTACACACATATTATGTTTTATTTAGTTTTATTGCTAATACCGTTTGAATAATATTGATTAATATTGTTAATAACGTTTGATTTAATACCATAAAATACGTGACGTTTGTATTACCTGCGAAGACTCTTTACAAATAAAAACTCTTTGATTTGATTCGATTTGATTTACATTGTTTGGGAATGAGGTGACGTAAAGAAGGCCATACGCCGTACTTTGGCTTCTTGTAATTTATTAATGTTGAGCAAATGAATGAAATTCTGTTTATGGGCTTCGTTTGATGTCTAGTTGAGCTCTGAAACTAGCGGATACTGTCTGTCGATGCTTTGATTAGGGGATAATAATACGAAATAAACGTTTCAAAACGCTTTGAATCAGACAAATTTAAATCTGCGCTGTTGTCACAGACTCAAGCTATGCAGGGCGGTATTGACGTAGGCCTAAAGGATCAATATAAAAAAACCAAGTGTTTGATAATCAGCAGGTTCCAGCATCGCTATGCTGCATTGCAGCTAAGTGCTGCACAGAATATCAGTCCTAGGATACCCAGGTACCCTGGTAAACGTCTCTCGGCTAGAGATCAGGTGCACCTCCTTCACAAAGTTCAAGGTTCTCTTTTTTGTACTAAGGGGAAGAGACGAGCTCCGTCTCTCTAAATAGTCTGAAATGCGTTAAAATTAACAACCTTTTCTTGAGCAGACACAACCATTCATTGATCGGTCCATCAAACAATTTTTTAAAATATCAATCAAGATAGTAGAATTCTGACGTATATAGAACTGTCAACAACTTGTTTTCTTTTAGTTTCCATTTCAACTTGCGATAGATACCGATTGGGTTTATTTGTTCATTCCGCACTAAACTAAAATTCATTCTACGCCCATTTTGCCACCAACCATGTTGGGTATCAAATTCAAAAACATTGACTCGTGTTTGAACCATGTATTTTCAATGATGAGGATTATTGGCCTCCACCCGCTTGACTCAGATTTCAACTTCTCTCTCGTGCCGATTCTACCCTCCTTTATGCTCCTTTGTTATCTGTGTGTTTGCTTTACATTTGTACATTTCTATGTCCCTGATAATGTACAACACCTCTTCTTCTTAATGATCATCACAGCGTTATTATCAAATTTCGTCACATACATGATGACGTGGTTTTTCTACTTCACTCGTAAAAATTCAATCCTGAAACTCGTGAAAATATTGCGCACCTGTCACGCGATTACAGCTCCGAAAAAAAGTGTTGAGGTTTGCGCTAGATCAACCTTGTTTGCGATCGTTCAAATCTCTCTTTCAATATACTGCATAATAGAACCAATCTATCACTATATTTTCAAAACAAAAGTTCTCCCTACTTATGCGATTGTGACACCGTGGTATTTGCTCTTTATGGATTTGGCAACTATTGAGTTCAATGTTTTGACCAACGTTATTATGGGAATCGGAGACCATCTTAATATGAATCTCAAAACTCGAATAAAGCCTTCTAGGCTGCTTCAAACCCGCATAAAATTCAACAATCTCCTCAAAGAGTTCAATGATTCGTACAAACACCCGCTGTTTCTTCAACTATGGGGTCATTTCATGTTGGCGCCTCTCACTCTACATCAAGTTATAAAAGTGACATTTTTTGGCGTTGAAACGAAAGAGGGAACATCAGATTCAGTTGCTTTTCTTCGTCTTCTCAAAACTACTTTGTACTTGGCAGAAATCACGTCAAACTGTGAATGTTTGGAGCAAAAGGTTCGTATATCATACTTTTGTCAAACAATTTACTTTTAGTTGAGGCACGTACGAGTACAAAGGGTATCTTCCCCTTTCATTTAATGAATTTTCAAAGAAAATGAAGCTAATTAAATGGACGCAAATTTTAAGCATAGACGTTTTTGAAAATATTTTTGGTACTTGTATTTGTTTTTCATTATCGCCATTCCGGACAATCAGTTAAGTAATTGTTTCGCAAATGTTTCTAGTTTTTGCTAAAATATTCATAATAATTGACAATAAGACGAGTTCGTCAGCCAATAATTTTGGGCAACAGTAAGGGATCCAAATTTCGAAAAATATGTTCAAAAATTCTGCCAAATACGTATTTGGGATTTTTGTGAAAATTACTATCATAATCATACTAATATACCTACGGTACTTTCAAATTAAGCATCAAATTTCTAATTTAATACGATTTCAAAAATTGAAAATAATCCAAAAAAATGTTTATAATAATGAAAACCGGTGTATATTTGTTATACCCAAAATATGCAATAGCCGAGTGAGTACCTACTCTATCAGTTTTTTGAGACGAGTTGGACATGAATATGACTCTTAACATCGTCAAAACGTACCCTGTGTATACAAGGACATTATGGAATCGTATATTGAAAATGAGAAAAACAACAATTTACGCGTAGGCTCTCGGGGTGAGAGCATTTTTTAGGTTTTTAAACATTGTTAATCAAGAGGTTGATTGTATGGTTTTAACGATGCGTGCTATGTACCACACCCACAAGGCTCACTACTCTCTCTACAGCTAATATTTCGATTTTCTTAACCATAGCTTTGAAGATTTCTTTGAAAATTGGCTCATTTAATCATATTACATGAATAGAATTCTGTTTTGTTGAGAAGTCAGTTCGATTTGAATACTTTTAGTACTTTTTTAACGCACTAATTCCTTAAATTCTTTCAATATGTAAAATGCCAACGCCAACTTCGTTTTAACATGAATTTCCGTGTAGTTTTTCAGTGAAAACAATATAATTATTATTAAAATTAACGAATCAGCAAGAATACCTCATCAGAATTGAAAAATTGACATGTTCAAAAATTAGCTGAAAATTGGTGTTTTTGTGGCCTGGTGACGAGTATAGTCGTTGGTGACACTCGCTATCAGTTGGGTCTTACATTTGTATAAGTAGATAAGTGTCCAAAAAGGTTCTTCGAACTCTCTCTTCTTGTATGAATGGGGCCTTTGGTTAGCAGATTGATAAACTTTTGAAATCGAGCAAAAAAAAGAACATTAAACCCGCTCAATTGGCTATTCTACGTTTTGAAGGACATAGAATCCGAAAAGAATGAAAAAAATCCGAACATCTGCCATATGCTGCACTTTAGCCTCTTATAATTTATTAACGTTGAGCAAATGAATGAAATTCTGTTTATGGGCTCCGTTTGCGGTCTAGTTGAGCTCTGAAACTAGTGAATACTTTCTGCAAATGATAAGGGGATAAAAATGAACATTTCAAAACGCTTTAGATCAAAAAAATTCATGCCTGGACTCGGCTGACGTCAACGGCATTGACACAGCTGGACTAGTGGCAGGCCCAAAAGATTTAAAAAAAAAAAACAATTATTTGACAATCAGCAGGTTTCAGCATCCCTGTGCTGTATTGCAGCTAAGTGCTACACAGAATATCAGTTCTTTAGATACCTAGGTACCCTGGTAAGCGTCTCTTGGCTAGAGATCAGGTGCACCACCTTCACAAAGTTCAAGCTATCTGGCATAGCCATTAAAGGCCCTTCCGCCAGCCACGTAAAGTCTCTCGGGACGAATGCCACAATCTTCCAGGCAGAGGTTCATTCAATTAAAATGTGCGCTGAAGTGCTGAATAAGCATCTCAACGTAACCAAAGTAAACATTTTGATAGTCAGGCTGCCCTGAAGGCCACTGCTTCATAAACTATAAGTTCCAAGCTGGATTGCAAATGCCTTAATTCCATCAAAACTGTGGCCCAGAACGATCAGGTCACCCTTCTCTGGATTCCGAGATATGAAGGTCATGAGGGCAATGAAACTGCTAATCGTCTTGCTAAAAGAGGATCAGAGTACCTGTCAATAGAGCGGGAACCAATCCTGGGAACCACCATAAGCTGCTTACAGAACGTGGGAAAGAAATAAGAGAGTAAGATACTGGCAGAATCTCCCAGGTCTGAGACAGGCAAAAATATTTGTGACGTTCTCAATGAAACGGGCTAACGAACTCGTAGCTATGCCTAAGTAGGACGTCAGAAAACTCGTGGTTCTGTTAACAGGACATTCCCCACTTCGATACCACCTAAAGAAGATTGGCAAACTAACAACGGACATCTGCCGATTCTGCGATATGGAAACGGAAGATGCCAAACATTATCACAATTATGCTACTGTGAAGCACTGGGTCGAGCTAGATACACAATCCTCAGAAGAGACGTGCTAGCTCATGATACCATCTCTAAGGTAGCTTACACCGATCTTCTCTGCATTGCCAAAAAGTGGGGAGAAGGGATATTTAGTAAACCCTTCTTAAGATAACATAGCCTGTTGGCATTCCACAATAGACCTCGCTAGGTCGCAGTGGAAGGAACCCCTCGTTAGGATTGGTATATTTGTAGATCAACTCATTAAATACCTCTGTTGTGATCAGCGACCTCTTCGCATTTCTGTCCATTCGCTTCCTTAGCTCAGTGGTAACGAGCTCCGACTCAAAAGTGTAAATATAGTTTAGTCGGACGATAGGAGATCGATCCCCAGTCGAGGGAAGTTAATTTTTGATGATTCAACATTGTGGCGCAGTTGCACCGGACACGAAACGTCTCCTCAGCATTTCTCAGAGAAACATTAATTCATTAAAAGATTGGGTCATCAAAACAACTCCTTCTCAAGACACGAGTCGAGCCACCGCCTATTCGGACAAATGTTGAGGTCAGCAGGTCCCCGCTCCGTCAATAAGGAAGAATAACAAAAACTCTGAAGCCAGTCAAAAATAGCGCGTTCTCACTGGGTTGGAAAACGCCGGCCAAAGCTGCCCTCACCTCCCTGACTAGGTAACGGAGTACCTAAGATTTCCTAACGGGGGGGGGGGAGATGTTGTGATCAGCGACCTTTACGCATTTCATTCGCTTCCTTACCTCAGTGGTAACGAGCTCCGACTCAGAAGTGTAAATATAGTTTAGTCGGACGATAGGAGATCGATCCCCGGTCGAGGGAAGTTAATTTTTGATGATTCAACAATGTGGCGCAGTCGCACCGGACACGAAACGTCTCCTCAGCATTTCTCAGAGAAACATTAATTCATTAAAAGATTGGGTCATCAAAACAACTCCCTCTCAAGACACGAGTCGAGCCACCGCCTATTCGGACAAACGTTGAGGTCAGCAGATCCCCCGCCCCGTCAATAAGGAAGAATAACAAAAAAAACTCCAAAGCCAGTCAAAAATAGCGTGTTCTCACTGGGTTGGAAAACGCCGGCCAAAGCTGCCCTCACCTCCCTGACTAGGTAACGGAGTACCTAAGATTTCCTAACGGGGGGGGGGAGATGTTGTGATCAGCGATCAGTGTAAATATAGTTTAGTCGGACGATAGGAGATCGATCCCCGGTCGAGGGAAGTTAATTTTTGATGATTCAACAATGTGGCGCAGTCGCACCGGACACGAAACGTCTCCTCAGCATTTCTCAGAGAAACATTAATTCATTAAAAGATTGGGTCATCAAAACAACTCCCTCTCAAGACACGAGTCGAGCCACCGCCTATTCGGATAAACGTTGAGGTCAGCAGATCCCCCACCCCGTCAATAAGGAAGAATAACAAAAAAAACTCCAAAGCCAGTCAAAAATAGCGTATTCTCACTGGGTTGGAAAACGCCGGCCAAAGCTGCCCTCACCTCCCTGACTAGGTAACGGAGTACCTAAGATTTCCTAACGGGGGGGGGGGGGGAGATGTTGTGATCAGCGATCAGTGTAAATATAGTTTAGTCGGACGATAGGAGATCGATCCCCGGTCGAGGGAAGTTAATTTTTGATGATTCAACACCTCCTACTTTAGACAAAAAAGTTCAAGCTTAAAGTAAGTGCCATCAAAAGTAAGCTGTAGAAATGAAAAAAGTAAGCTCATAATAAATAAGCTCAAAGGCATTGAAATGTCTTTGCCCTAAGCAGACACTAATAATTATTGATCAGTGCATCAAATAATTCCTTTTAATGTCAATCAAGATAGTAGAACTCTGACATTTATAGAATAGTTAAAAACTTGAATTCTTTTTCTTTTCATTTTACCTTGCATTAGGTACCGATTGGGTTTATTTGTTCATTCCGCACTAAACTAAGACTATGCCCAATTTGTCACCAACCATGTTTAGTGTCAAATTCAAAAGCGTTGACTCGTGTTTGAACCATATATTTACAATGATGAGGATTATTGGCTATCACCCGTTTGACTCAGATTTCAATTTCTCTCTCGTTCCGATTCTACTCTCATTTACATTTCTTGGCTATGTGATTGGTTGCTTTTCTTTAATAACTTCCTTTAATCCTAAAAAATTTTCAAATCTCTACTACTTAATGGTTATGTCAGCTGTATCTACAAATTTCGTCACATACTTGATGACATGGTTTTTCTACTTCACTCGTAAAAATTCAATCCTGAAACTCGTAAAAACATTGCGCACCTGTCACGCGATTATAGCTCCGAGAAAAAGTGTTGTGGTTTGCGCTAGATCAACCTTGTTTGCGATCGTTCAAATCTCTCTTTCAATATACTGCATAATAGAACCAACCTATCACTATATTTTCAAAACCAAAGTTGTCCATGTTTTTACTATTGTGACACCATTGTACTTTCTCTTTAGGGATTTGGCAACTTTTGAATTCAATGTTTTCAGCAACATAATTCTGGGAATCGGTGACCATCTTAATATGATTGTCAAAACTCGAATAATGACTTTCAAATTGCTTCAATCCCGCATAAAATTCAACAATCTCCTCAAAGTGTTCAATGATTCGTACAAACACCCGCTGTTCCTTCAACTATGGGGTCATTTCATGGTGGCGCCTATCACTCTACATGTAGTTATAGAAGTGATATTTTTTGGCATTGAAATGAGAGGAGGAGTATCACATTCAGTTGCTTTTGTTCGTCTTCTCAAAACTACTTTGTACTTGGCAGAAATCACGTCATATTGTGAACGTTTGGAGCAAAAGGTTCGTATATTATAGTCGTACTTTCGTTATTCGATCATTTCTGTAGTGTTATGTGAGTTGTTTCGGAATCATTCTCATTCCCATACAGGCTTGTGCAAGAAACCTTCAAGTCAGGAACTCGTATTTTTGGAATAGATTCCTACTCATTGATAAACATTGATTTAAAAAAAAATCAGTTTTCCTTTGTTCCATCAACAATGAAGAAGCTTTCTCAAACAGCATGAAATCATGTGTGCCTAGTGATGTATCTCAATGGAGCCAACTAACAGAAAAAGAGACAAATGTGACACTCTTATTCAAGAATTGGAAATTCAGAAGGTCTTCTGAAGGTTTTTAAAGGTTTTCCGAGCACTTTGAATTTGCCAGTTCATCTCAAAGGTTGCTCGATACTCAAAATGATTATTTCCAACTAACATTTTAGTATTCCCATCTGCCGGTCACAAATCCTTGCCAAATAATTTTCATATGATTCAGTTGAAATTTGCATGCCCTGGATGGTCCGATGTGAGTTTTATATCGATTGCGAAACTAGAGGATAGTGAGGGTGTGCGCAAAATACAAGTTCATCATACTAATCAAACTATATCGCTACTGCGCTTGCGCAATCCTAAAATCATTGCCTCACGAATGATTTCCAAAATTTAGGTCTGTTTCAGAGCCTTATTGACTTTTCAGTCATGTCACAGACCAATTCGATAAAACTAATTGACACCGAAGTATGAAACTCCTTATCTCACGATTCCTTGCCATCCCTTTGTACACCCCTGCAGATCAGCGAATTACTGAACATTTCCTTCATACCTGATAGTTGTGACTCCAACAAACAGCAGGTTGTTTTTCTGCAATAAAAATATTAGTTCAGTCCAATATCGACTTTGGGTAACCTTTTTAACGGCCAAACCAGCAAATCTTTCTTTTCAGCGCCTGCACTACTCTCTATTCAAGTGTCAATCCACAACAAATATTCGGGTGAAAGACTAGAAAACGGCCTGGGGCTTTATAAATATAAGTCCATGTCTAGCTAGGACCTCAACCCATTTCGCATCTGAAATCTCGATCTTCTCATTCTTACCAAAACCTCTTCAAACTCTGAAAGAACTAGGAGAAAAGACTTGGATCAGCCCCTATCTCTCCAGAGTGTCAGGTTTTAAAAGACCACTAAATTCCAATTTTACAATTACAATCTAATCCACGGAAGACCGAAGATTTTCCTTAGTAGGTAATACACGGTGTATCATTTCCGCGAGTTTTTTTCCTTCATACTCACCTCTTTCATAAATTCTTCTTTCCTCAAATAAATTTGTTACATATCAGTAAGTTCTGTCAGTCGACATTGTAAATTTCCCTTCAACATCATAACAGTACATCCCGACGTTCAGTATTAACACATAACACTGACTGTCTCATTTATGATTTTAATGAGATATCAACATAATTTAATTGAATCATTAATAAAAAAGTGTGATGAATTAAAAACTTCTCATTATTTTCAGATGGAACAATTTTCGAAATCTCTCTACAAACGAGCACTTGAAGAGAAGCAATCGTCAGCAGAAATAGTAAGCCTTAACTTTTAGAAGTAGAATTAATTTTTTGATATTTCTAGAGATGGAATAACAAATTAGACGTACGAGATGCATTTAGATTAAACATTAGAGGTATCTATTTACATTAAATAATTGTTTAAAAATCAGCCATGTTGGGTGGGTAGTATAGCTTCTAGATTTCACGATCATGTTGATAGTTTTCTGAGCTGACAAAAAGCAACAAGGTTAAGAAGTCTGAATGTGATAACGATTTTGGTTTATTATTTTCAATAATAAGCTATTGGAATCGAGCAAGAAAAAACTTTTAACCCCCTCAAAATTTGATGTTTTACGTTTCAGGAGACGTAGAATCTGAAAATCGAATACAAAATTGGCCGTCCGTCCGCCGTACGCGGCACTTTCCTCACTTAGCATTGACCGATTTTGATGAAATTTGGTATGTAGGCTCCATTTGGGATCTAGTTGTGCCCCGAAGATTTTGGTTGATGTAGGTCACTTCTAAGGGTTCAAAAATGAATTTTGAAATTTTGAAAACGCCCTAACTCAAAAAATTTTGATATAAAAGTATTGGTTTTCCTTCAATTTAAGATTCTATAGAATTTTTAGAATTTTTCGAGATCACGCGGAGCTCTGTAGGACAAACCGTTCGCTCCCTAAGAAAATTTAAGGGTTGGACGCACGATAAATCAGAAACACGAGTGTGAATCGCAAAAGAGGCCTAATCGTTCAAATTATAGTTGACCGAAATGCGATCGATGTTTTTCTTCATGTTGGATGGTTGGTGGTTTTGCAGACGAGTGATCGATATAGAAAAATAATAAACCATTGTGTAATAATTTGCAGCATTTGGGACAAGGAGTTGACCACAGACAGAGAAACCCAATATGAAAGTAAAAATGTTGATTCGTGAGAATTTTTTTTTTTTTTTTTCACCTGCTGCTCACGATAAAACTCGTAATTAACGATAAAAGAGTAAATTAATAGCAAGTACGTTAACTTTTAAAAATTAAAAAATAATCAATCATTTCATTAACGGCTTTGTGCTCCTATAAAATATATTTTAACAGCTACCTACCTAAGGGAATAAGTGCAAGGGAAAATTTTCCTGATACAAATAAAGTGAAGCCTACTTGTTTTTTTTTTTTAGCGATGGCTGATAGTCATTTTGACTTTAATGGCAAAAAACTAAGTGTTTATGTTAAGTCCAAAACTTCAAATATGATCAGTGAAAATTTGAGCACCGGTTGTATCATTTGTAAAACAACAAAATTAAATGGAAGTTGGTAGAAAATGTTGGGTCATTGGTAATTTATTGTGCCTTATTTTCAGAGTATTACGGACATACACATTATTCGTAACATGAACCACCGATTCACTGTGTATGGGCTCTTCAAACTTGACAAGACGCTGATTTTGTCGGTAAGTTTGAATTACTGAGTGACTAACAGTGGTGGACTTCAAGACGTCAGTCTTTCCCATTAGTTTGTTCCATTGTAAATTTTACATAATATGTAAAATTATATTATAATTAGGAATTTGGTAACCTTGACGACTGTAACCACAAATTTAAAAATATAAAATTAACGTGGTCGGATGAAATTTCTAAGGGTAGTCAGGAAGTGTTTGACCAAAACGTGACCATGATTTCAAGTGTTAGCTGGTACAAAGATTTGATCAGAGTGAGCCAGCCTAGAAATACAAAATACGCTCGAAAATTAGTCTTTTGGAAAATACTCTTGACAAGGAAATCAGACGGCACCCTATATTTGACAGCGAGGAAGAAAAAACTTTTTAACAAAAAAACGGACCGACCTCAAAACTGATGATGGCATCCCACTAAAAAGGAAAAAATAATAACGACAACTTATTCAGATAGGTTGGTAGGTAGTTACGCATTGAAGTCGCCGCCGTGCCCATCTGCAGAGACAAACATACACAAGTAGATTCCACTTCCATCTGGTTAGTATTACAACATGGGTCGATAGTGCAATACAAAACATGAATGAGAGTGGGTACCTATCATTGAGGTAATGCATGTGTTCCAAAACTATTAGGTAGTACGTCACTGCTGTCGTATGAAGGAGGATGAGAGAGTGACAATAAGTGTGAATCCCCGTACGAAATGTTTGGATTCCAACAAACCATCTCTTGATTAGATAGTATCTAATAGTTATTTATCTAATTATACGTGATCAATCTTTGATTAGGTACATAATATCTAATTAATCTTATATTCCATGTATGGCATATTGAATGTAGAATTGTCTAGATCATGATGTGGGTTTGTGATATGGGTTCATACTCAAATGAACCAGTTAGTGTTACAACATGCGTCGATAGTGCAATACAAAACAGGAGTGGGGGTAGGTAAGCAAGTAAACAACCTTCTCATGTTGAATTTTTATCCAACTGCCATTTTTGGTGACGCAGACGTCTTCAGCTGTTATCAAAGGAAATATTCTTACTGAGATTCACACTTATTGTCACTCTCTCATCCTCCTTCATACGACAGCAGTGACGTACTACCTAATAGTTTTGGAACACATGCATTACCTCAATGATAGGTACCCACTCTCATTCATGTTTTGTATTGCACTATCGACCCATGTTGTAATACTAACCAGATGGAAGTGGAATCTACTTGTGTATGTTTGTCTCTGCAGATGGGCACGGCGGCGACTTCAATGCGTAACTACCTACCAACCTATCTGAATAAGTTGTCGTTATTATTTTTTCCTTTTTAGTGGGATGCCATCATCAGTTTTGAGGTCGGTCCGTTTTTTTGTTAAAAAGTTTTTTATTTTACTATTTTTGTATTTTCATTATTTTTTTATTTTTTACTTTTTAGTGATTTTTTAAATTTATTTATAAAATTTAATTTTTTAAATCATTTGTTTTAATTTTTAACTTATTAGTTTTTTCGACTTTAATTATTTTCATTTTACATAACTTACCTACTACCAGGTACTTTTGTTTAAATTTTTAAATCATTCGTTTTAATTTTTAACTTATTATATTTTTCGACTTTTATCATTTACATTTTTTTTAAATTTTACATAATTTACCTACTACCAAGTACTTTTGTTTAAAGTCGGTATTCTTTGAGTTACCGACCGTTAGGTCTACATTTTTCGCTGTTTTTCTTTTTTAAATCTTTTACTTGTATTTTTTAATTAGGTACTAATGGTTTTTTTAATGTGGAATTAATTATAACTTTTAGAGGTTTTTTATGAAGGTAGTAGGTAACTTTATTGTTTAATTTTTACATTTTATTTTATTACCTACACCTACAGTATTATTGTTTAAAGTAGTTATTAGTCCCCCGCTGCAACATGTTTTCGATGATGAGAAGGCTATGTGCTAGACCCACTTGGTAGTCTACCGGAATTTGATGGTTATCGGAAACCCCCCTCATAAAGCATCTCATTTTTTGTGAAGCTTAGAATCGTACCTTAAATTTGAATGTACACAAACATGTACAAAAAATGTACAATCTGTCGGGAAACTCGTCTTTCAATGAAATGTTAAAGTTAATTTCAAAATTGAGTTCAACATCATTTTTTGAAATTAAAATTTTGCTTCACAATCCACTTCATCTTGAAGAAATAAGCGTTTCACTTTAAATAGGGAGGATGGTCCCCAATGAATGAGAGGGTGGTCCCCCTTGAATTTGTTGAGGCGTCCGAGAATATGCCGGAGGTGACGGGCGGGTTGGCGGGGACGAGTGGGTGGGCGGGGGGGGGGGGGGCTTCGAAGAGTCTGGCGGGGGGGGGGGGATGCGGAACAATCTTCCCGAAAACCACGTTTTTTGAACTATTTTCACAAAATTTCGATACTTTTAACAAAGCAAAATGAAATCTGATTGAAACGGGACCACTATGGATACTTGTAGAACACTTTTCAAAAAGAATCAGGCAGATTGGTGCCCGAATAAAAAAATGCTAGTGGTACAAACATACAGAAAAAAAAAAAAAAAATCGTCGTCCCATGACACACCGAACTGTATACCTCCTTCCTTCGGCGCGGCTTCGCCGCGCATGAAGTCGGACAAAAATCAGTACAGCACGGCGTGGAGGTTATATCTCACCTTCAAGACCGAGCCGTATTGCATGTTCCATAACTTTGCATACCCTCAACTAAAACACCACTTTATAGCATGTTCTTCTCTTTTTCAGATGGCAGCTTCGTACACTACTTTCATGATAATACTGTGCCAAGTTCAATAACTGTCTAACCAATTAGCAATCATCAAGATAAGGTAATTACCCGCAGTGTAAAACGTCAAACTACGTACACTTTTTGACAGTCAATAACCAGAAGGAGAATGACTCGAGTTTCGTGTGTCATGGGACGACAATTTTCTTCTTTTGGTTTATTATTTTCAATAATAAACCTTTGGAATCGACCAAGAAAAACAATTTTCTACACCCCCTCAAAATTTGATGGTTTACGTTTCAAGGTAGGTAGAATCCAAAAATCAAATAAAAATTTGGCCGTCCGTCCGCCGTACGCCGCACAGTGGGCAAAATGACCAATCTATGTGGACAAAATTATTTTTTGGTCGGTTTTTTATTCAAAATTGAATAAAAAAAAAACTGATTAGGGAAAAAATAATAAAAATATTTCTTGACTTCAATGAAAGTAGGTAAGCGGTATATCATGATATTTTTGTACATGTTTAATCTTAAATTCTTGATATTATGATTAGGTACTGATTAATTACTTTGAGATTAATGACATTATTACAGTGTTAAACGGATATAACTCTGAAATATTGAATTTGAAAATATTATAGTCATGTTCTTATTCGACATTGTAGAAGATTCAACTGTTGATGTGCTTGAAGTTGCTTCTTTCAAGATACGGCTTGTGGTCCTGTCCTGCTGAGTAGAGAGCAGTGAGCGCCGCAAAGCATATCTTTTCGGGATCAGCAGTCAACAATTCTTTCACCTTTCTTCTTTTTGTTGCTTGAGTCCTCAAACGATTTTTCGGGACGCACAGCTGGTTGGTTCATGTTAACTTGAGTAATTTTGTAAGAAACGACAACTTCCAACTCTTTCCCACTCAGCCATGTCGAATATTTGTTGGAAAAAATGGCTTCTTTCCTATGGCTATTCTCCTACCTCTCTCCGATTTTTTTTGAAAAGTCTATCACAGCATTTTTGATAATTTTTAAATTTAATATTTCTGAAGAATCGTCGAGATTACCTAACCCCATCACACACCTAGTGAGGTTTTCGTTGCGATCTTTCCTCGGTAGTTGTTTCCATTTCTCGACAAATTGATGGCGAGGAATCGTGATATTTATACCTGAAAATCCACCATTTTATTAAGTAACCCGGAAAACGCATAAAATCGCATAAAAAGGTGGTTGAATACCGCAACTAGAACACTTAAAGAAACGAAAAAAAATTCGGATTTCCTTGGCAACTCTTGGCCGTGTGCTACTTTAACTCCATGACGTCAATTATCATTTTTAAAAATACGGTATTGGCGTTTGCTCATAAACACACAGTATAGACGCTATTTTTACAATTTTAGCAGGAAAAAATAGTACTTACTCCTTTCAATGGTTCTATTATTGCCGAAACCATGTCTGGAACGATTCTGCCTACAACTAACTGCAGCGTAGACGAGAAAAGTTGGGGATTCATAGTAGCTGATAATACGATCTTATTCGAACAGGAAACGGCGACACTTTTGATCGAAGTTTTTACAACCATAGAAGGTTTTCACGATGTAAATATTCACGTTTTGGGGACTGCGAACTCATAATGAACAATGAATAATATTAGAGATTCCCATGTTTTGACTTGACTTTTGTCCACCTAGATTGGCCATTTTGCCCACAGTGCGCCGTACGCCGTACGCGGCACTTTTGCCACTTAGCATTGACCAATTTTGATGAAATTTGGTATGTAGGCTCCATTTGGGTCTAGTTGTGCCCCGAAGATTTTGGTTGATGTAGGTCACTTCTAAGGGTTCCAAAATCAATTTTGAAATTTTGAAAACGCCCTAACTCAAAAATTTTGATATAAAGGTATTGTTTTTGCTTCAATTTAAGATTCTATAGAATTTTTAAAATTTTTTGAGACAACGCGGAGCTCTGTAGGACAAACCGTTAGCTCCCTACGAGAATTTAAGGGTTTACGTACGATAAATCAGAAACACGAGTGTGAATCGCAGAAGAGGCCTAATCTCCGTTCAAATTAAAGCTGACCGAAATGCGATCGATGTTTTTCTTCATGTAGGATGGTAGGTGGCTTTGCAGACCAGTGATCAATATAGAAAAATAATGAACCATTGTGTAATAATTTGCAGCGTTTTTGTTTGATCATCGGAATTGAGCAGATGAAAAATTTAATCCCTCCACAACCGCCTTTGGCTATAATTCAAGAAACATATAACATGCTTTGGCCGCACTTTTCGGCGGAGTAGGGATGTGGTGGGCGGGTGGAGAATAACGGTTTCGGTTACATTGTCCAAAGCAAAAGCATGTTCCATTCTTTAAAAAAAATTTTTGCCCGTCCGCCGTACGCGGTATTTTTTTCAGTTATGGAAGCTCCATTCGGGGTCTAGTTATTGTCTTGGTTATTGTCAGCAACTTCTAAGGGGTGAAAATTAGGAAAAATTAGGGGTGAAAATTCAAAATTCCCTAGCTTAGAAACTCTCGATGTAATATAGAAATTGTTTTCTCATCAATTTAAGATAGTAAATCAAGTAAATTAACCATCTCAGGTTGAATTTTCGTCGAACTGCCATTCCTGGCCAATTTAAGATAGTATTGAATTCTTACAATCGGATAAGACCACACAGTGCTCTAAAGGACCAATCGTTCACTCCCAGTAAGGACTGAATAATAATCCTGTAATGATGAATGATAAGCAGAAACACGAGCGCGAATCGTGCAAATAAATTATCATTGACGGAAACAATCCGAACCCCCGTTCAAATTTTAGCTGATGAAATGCGATTTTTTATTCTTTTGTTCAATAGTTATTCTCCCTCAGCAATCAAGAACCAAATTATGAAGGTACTCAAAACTCTCTGATAAGGATATTATTAATAACTAGAGCTCGGCAATATATGCGAAATAAAACCTCAAAATATACACGTAGATACCCAACATATGCATTTGTACATATGCGCGAAAAAATCCGAAAATATGCCTTCAAAATATGCGCAAGATAACAACAACAACAACAATTGAACAATTGAATAATAAGAACAATTGAACAATTGAATAATAAGTGAGAAACAAAGTCTTTTCAGTACATAGTTACTTGTATTTATTCAATTTTTTAGTATGTACATTTTTATACAAAATCATTTTATACAATTTTTACAATAGTTTTACTCAGTTTTTAGACAAAACATTTAATTGTTAAAATTTGTTAGCTTGTACTACCAAGTGCTTTTCCAAATTTTCAGTTCTAAAAGATTTTCTCAAATCGTGTAATAATAGTTTCAAAGGGAGAATGACCGCTCCACATCTGCTGAGACAATTGGTAGATATTTGAAAGACTTTCTTGAGGAGTGTATGACAAATTGCTGGTGTTGGGTGAGTCGCCTTCCAACACTTTCGCCAACACAACGACAGTTTTCCAGCCAGGATTTCGTTTGAGTACACACTACTAATTTTTCTCGAACGGTTTCACCTGTTTTTCCCGGCCATGATAACGCCTCCTCATTAGAGGAAATAGCTGACAAAACTGGAAAATATGGCTTTTGTCAAGAAATGCCCATTATATGCACTTTTACCAAAACTGCGAATATATGCAAATATATGCACGATAAATTTAAATTTGGAGCGACAAAATGGCTTGAATATGGCATATTTGGGCTCCTTACAGCTTGGGAATATCGCAAAAAAAAAATATGCAAATATGCAAAATGCCGAGCCCTATTAATAACAAAGGTAGGGTAAAGGCACCAATCATTGGCCACCCCCCAGTCATTGGCCACCTAGTTTTTCAAGTTAGTTTTTTACCACACAATTCTCTCTTGGATCATTTTGAATGTTTTCCTCATTTTAAGTGTCTATTCTGGAAGGCAGTTGGATCTTGAAAGTTACAGTGAAGCCCTATATAAACTGCCCAAACTCATTTTAAGTGGTGAAGGTCCAAGAATTATGATCATCACACCTGTTTCTTATGAAAACGATAAGCACACCCCAACTCATTCTTAAGGGTTTGATGTGGTTATTTTCAAATTTGATGTAGTTTTTCTTGTGTTTGCTTGGTCACTAGTAAATTATTAGTTAATTTCCGCCACCAGGACATGGAATTTTAACAAACTATGGAAAATATAAGGCCGGCTAATAATTGGATGATAGCAAGGGTGATTCCTCCAGTTATTGGCCGGGTGGCCAATGACTGAAATGATGCGAATTTTTCCTACCCCAATCATTGGCCACATGGTTTTAACTACCAAGAATGCTTATATAAATGGTTTTATTTATAATAAATAAAATTTTTATTTATATAAGCACTCTTATATTAATCTCCAGATCTACTATGAATAATTTTTAGTCAAGAAGCTATTATTTCTGGCACTAAAATGATTCCAGGGAAACGTAAGAAAATACGTTTGATTGGTTCCATTCTTCTTAGATCTTGGAATGGTAAATGAATTTTAGTTAACTCTCCAATGCATAGCCTCAACCAAAACGTGCCTTCGTACTCTATATAGTTTTTTGTTCTGTTCTTGTCAGTTCTCAGTTGAGTTTGTATGCAGTTATTTATTTAAGTATAAGTATTTAAGTATTTATTTTGTAATTAGTTATTTTTTGGAATTTATTACCTATAAATTTCACGTTTGGTTCTGGTCAGCCGACCTTTTAGGTCATGAAAATTTGTGAAGACATTTGAGAACAGACATAGGAGACTGCTCAAGGGGTAAGAACGAAAGATATCATATCAGGGGCTGCTCATGGATATGTACTCGTACTTGGTCCTCAACTGTGGAATGCATGCTGATGTGGCAGCAAGGACAATGGATTCAGTCCATTCCGAACGATAGCAGACTATGTCACGAGTAATGGAGTGGATGGAAGAACACAGTCAGGCACTAGCTACAGCAAAGACAGAGTTAGTCATATCACTCATAAGCTCATACCTACCATCATTCCGATTAGGATTTCTAACGCCGAAGTAACAACTAAACCAGCAGAAAGGTATCTAGATGTCATGTTTGACACAAAAATCACATTTCGTGAACATATAAGAAGAACTGCAGACAGGACTGCACAAAAATCAGCAGCTCTGTCACTTTATGAGGAATGTAAATGACTCTAGACCATGCAAAAGACGCTTGATGATGACAATGGTGCAGTCAATTCTCTTTTATAGAGATGATGTGTGGACGGATGCGTTGAGTGTGGCATATCCCCAACAGAAATTTAATAGCTGCACAGCAAAGATGAGCTATGCGAATCGCCTGGCGCTTACCGAACGGTGTCCAAACCTGCAGTCTATGTCCTTACCAGCGTCATACCAATTCAGCTGATGTCTTCAAAGAGAAAAATAATCTTCGATAGAAGGGATGTAGGAGACTGGTCCTGCATAGCCAAGGAAAAAAGAGAGCGCACTTTGGCAAACTGGCTAGAGATATGGACTGAAGAATGATAGAGAACAGTGGTCTGCACGGCTAGTGCCAAACATTGAGACATGGATAGACAGGAAGCATGAAGGACTGAACTTTTTCCTTACACAGTTTCTTCACAGGACATGGACTGTTTTATGCCTATCTGCATAAAATGGGAAAGGTTTAACTGTCCCAACATGCCTGCACTACCAGAAGAGAGAAGATGGTTTTTCAAATGTATCATATAGATGGTTGAAAGAAATCAGCTGCTAGAAGAACTGTGGTTAGCTCCCCAAAGTTCAACACCAGAAACTGTTGTCAGCAAGATGCTGGAAGGTGAAAGGAGCTGGAGTCTTGTGGCAGTGTATGAGAGTACACAGAGAGTATCCTCACAAGGACGACATGGTTAGAACGGGACAGAGACAGAAGGGAGCACCTGGTCCGTCCCCCCATCTGGTACTAATGAAGCGGTATAGGACACAGCCAGAAGTAATGAGTTAAACGGTTCTAGGCTGAGCTTTCAGCGTGGGAGAAAAGGAGGTGTTTTTTTTTTAGTGGGGGATCCCACATAACCTCGAAAACGCGAACCCTTCAAGGTATCTTACGAGATCCAACTCGTTCTGTGGATCTTTGGGGCTTTCTCACCTGCCTGCCGGAAAAAATTGTGAAGTTTTCCGTCACAGTGGAGCAGAAAACGATGAATACAGGGTGGCCAATGACTGGGGACAAGGTGGCCAATATTAGGAACTCCCGGCCAATGACTGGGGGAAAACGGATTTTACGAAACTAATTGAAAAAAACAATTATTAGATCTTTTATTTGTTTGAAATTGTTTTTATATCGTAATATTTGGATGTTAAGCTTCCTAAAAAACCAGGAAAGAAACAAATACCATCAAAAATAAAGCAGGTATGAAGATAAACGTCGTTAAGTGGCCAATGACTGGTGCCCTTACCCTAATTTCTGTCGAACTGATTATTGACTTCGTGCGATAATAATGTTGGTAGGTAAGTACTCATGTTAATAATGGGAAACCAGTGATCTTTTGACGAATCTGCAAATTTAATTATGAATAATAAAATTCGTGGTCATCAGATCCTAAACATTGATTCGAAAGGTGTGAATCTACCAAGTTTGCGGAAGCATAGTTTTACTTTTCAAGGCTTAAAAAAAATGTACTCAAAAATCAAAATTTCCATTCGCGTTTTACGTTTTAAGCCATCCAGAATAATTTTGGTTACGTGTCTATGTCTATGCCATGAAATCCTAGTAACGGGAAAAATTATTCTTATAGTACGATTAAGTTATAGTACGATTTCGATGAAACTCTCAGGCGGGTTGGTCCCCTGAGAGGGAACTCAGAGAGGAACTCAGAGATTACCTGATTCGATCATCTATACTATCTGGTTATAGGGACGAGGAAGCTATGTACCACATCCACTTGACAAACGTTTTGAGATTAGCTCCAGATCATCTACACAATCGGGTTGCAAATACGAGGAAAACAATAGGTACTTGTGATACCTATGTAGACTCTGATGCTTTGGAAGGAGCTATGTTGGAGAACTGGGATTCTGTGGAAGTTAGAGAAACGACTCACACATGTTCAACCACCCAACATATTCTAAATTATTATTACTAAAAAAAAGATAGATAGATGGATAGAAAGAATTGAAAGATAGATTATTATTATTATTATTTTTAAAAAGGTGAATAATCGGTCATTTTGAACGTTTGAGAAAATCATGTTTTTCATCAAAACGTTCGCTACTTATTTCCCCACTCTTAATAGTTTTCAGGGCTTTCGTTTGAATAAGAAATTCAAAGCTCGATTTCCTATTGTAAACTTTATGAGTTCGATGTTTTTTAAGGGAATATAGCCATTTCAGTAGGTGGTTTGAACTTTTCCTGCAATATTAGTAGTCTGCGACGAACACGGCTTTTCCATTATAGTAGGTATCTACCACACACCTTATCGTGCAAAAATAAAGTTTATTTTGACAGGAAGTAAGGTAAAAGCACCAATAGTGGACACTTTAAGGAAATTTTTGCATTGAATTCTCAATAGATATGATGGATTTTGTTTGAGAACGATAAACCTTCATTTTTACATTCTCCGACTCTTCTTCTTTTGATTCCATACCCAAAATCTCTTTAACCACACTCCACATTCCACACCCAAAATAATTCACTTTAAATATTTATAAAATAATAATTACAAAAAGCCTACTATGTGGGCAAAGTGGACACCAAAATTTCCTTTCGTTGCTATACCTAGTGGACACTTTCTGCATGTAAAGTGGTCATCACTCGTGTACTGCCTTTTTCGAGGGATTTATGTTTTAAATGGGGTCTGTAGGCCAGGATATTGAAAAAAAAAATTGTTCAATTATAAAAAGTAATAGATTATTATCACATTTACAGTAGGTAGATAGGAAAAAAGTACAGCTTTTACATGACTGTTTTCATTAAATTGATGAGGAAATCATTTTTCGATCACAAAACCCACGAAATACTTTACTTTAGTCATAAATTTGTTGTTCACAACTGGAACAGGCTGTTGGTTTACATTTCAAGGTAAGTACGTAGAATCCAAAAATCGAATAAAAATTTGGCCGTCCTCCGTACGGGGCACTTTCCCCACTTAGCATTGACCGATTTTGATGAAATTTGGTATGCAGGCTCCATTTAGGGTCTAGTTGTGCCCCGAAGATTTTGGCTGATGTAGGTCACTTCTAAGGGGCGAAAAGAAATGTTGAAGGGTTGAAGGAAAGGGGGTTTGAAATAAGGGTTGTAATTTTGAAAACGCCCTAACTCAGAAAATTTTGATATAGAGGTATTGTTTTCCCATCAATATAAGATAGTGTTATGATTTTTGGCTAGGCGGGTCACCAAAGTTGTTTTCTGAATGCGTGAATTTACTGACTCCAAATTGTTGTATGAAATGACTGAAATATACGGGAAGTTTATACTCTATAATTTGGAAGAAGAAATTTGTCTGTTTAATTTTGAAGGGACGTTTTTGAACAATTTAGCTTCCTGTCTGCACAAAACGGGGTTACTAAATTGTTAGGGAAAACGGCTTCTGGTCTGTGTAGAACCCAGTTCACCAAATGAAGTTAATGAAATGTGGAGGATGTTGAAGTGTAGGCCCAGTCTGCACAAAACCGGATTGCTACTGAGGTTTAGTTTCCTAAGTGTTTTTTAGGTTTGAGATTTGGTATGGGTTGTTGAAGAGATAAGATCGCTTTGAGAGTTTACAAGTGGTATATCGCTTTTCCATAGGAATGGCCCTTATATAGGTACCGTTCCCCTACTCCGGGAGGTTCTAGTCCTCCTGGGGGAGGGACAATTCGACCGTTGGGTGTCCGGCCGTTGTGACCTCATTCCTGTGGAAAAGGGACCGTTACTTTTATTTGTGAAAATACGACAACAAAATTCCTTGGAGGCACGACAGATAGTATAGAATTTTTAGAATTGTTTGAGACCACGCGAAGCCTTGTAGGACAAACCATTCGTTCCCTACGAGAATTTAAGGGTTGGACTTACGATAAATCAGAAACACGAGCGTGAATCGCCAAAGAGGCCTCATCCTCGTTCAAATGTTAGCTGACCGAAATACGATCGATGTTTTTCTTCAAGTTGGTTGGTGGTAACAATGGCAAAACCGTGTTCTTTGCAGACGAGTGATCTATATAGAAAAATAATAAACCTTTGTGTGATAATTTGCAGCGTTTTGCAGCTGTAGCCAATGGGGTGCCATTTTTTGACCTGTATGATAACAATTAGACTTGTTGTTTCAATAGTGGACATTTGTGATTCAAAAGATGACACCCCCTGTCCACTATTGGTCCCCATGAACAGAATGATCTCAAATTAACGTAGCATATACAGCAGTATAGAGAACAGCCTGAACACAAAAAAAAAACTCAGAATAAAAAACCATTCATGTTTCAAAAGTGGACACCTAGTGTCCACTTAATGATCATTGGTTGTGGACACAGGGCCTAAATGCTCACTCAGGATAATTTGCAAGAAATCCTTCATGGAAACTAATCTATACTATCTACTTGAACGTCACAAAAAAAAAAAACAGAAGTCGCTCAAGCAATTATAAATTCCAAAACTGCTGTTGCAACATACCTGTCTCCTAACGAGGTTCAGCAGCAAACACTACGTGCTAGCGACAGACCTCAACTATGCCATTTTCAAATGGTTATTATTCTTTCCCATGATGCTCTGGAGTATCGGTAGTTCTACAGTAGCTTCATAGATGGCACAACCTACAAATTCTATGGATTTCAAAGTGGTTTGGCGCCTATTACTCTTATTTTTCACATTTATGCAAGCAAGTGTCCACTATTGGAACAGTGTTCACTATACCCCCATTTACCTTACCTACTTACCAGCAAAACATCGTTATCCCAAAGTTGTGGGTGCCTTCAATACTACGAAATTTGGTTATTGGTTGTTGAAAGGAACCACAACTGGGTGACATTGTAATCCCCGGGTTCCTCCCCTGAGGATTACCGTTAATCCCCCGACCTCTCAGACCACCTTCAAACGCGCGCGGGCCCGATGGGCCGGATCGCCGCCAGAACCCAGTTTCCAGCAGCCAGCACCGGTAGCGCCACCAGTGCCCAGCACCAGCTTCCGCCAGCCAGCACCGGAAGCGCCACCATCGCGTCCCCCTCTCTCCGCGCATGCGCCCCGCCGACGAGCCACCCCCTCCAAACCGAAGGACCCCCACGCACAGCCCTGACCGCCTCATTCCTTGACTGGCACTTGACTGTGGCGAGAGTACAAGCTGACCGAGATTTGCAGCCCCCCCGATCATTCGAGCGTCCACGTCCTGGTCTCACCCTGACTCCGACTTCATTCTTCGACGACGACAGCAACAGCACCTGCCCATCTACGAACTGTTCAACTGGTAGGATTCATCCACATTATTTTGTATATAGACAATTTCGACTGATAGGTTATAAGTGATTTTCTCTTCAAAGACTGGCGAGCTGGCGCTAATAATACCACGATAAAAGATAAAAGACTGAGAATGGCCCTACCCATAATTTCCCCCTTTATATTTTAAATTGTAATATTTCATTTAATTTGTCTTGTAAAACTTAATTCTTGTCTACACGTGGTGTCCACCTTAAGTGTCCACCACCTAGTCCACCCTTGTCTACCAAGTAGAGTTATTCATTTTGAGAGAGTGAGAGTGATAGTAGGAATAGGTAGAGTAAGGATTGAGAGTGTAATATATTTTTATTTGTCTCACGGATTTGACAATACAACACCCATACGGAAGTACTTCTATCTTTCACTGGCTTATCTCCTACTGACCAGGTATATTTCACCAGTAAATTCAGTAATAGTTATCTTGACAGTAAATTCACTTGCTTTGCTTTATCAACAACTTAACGTAACTTCAATTGACAACAGTAAATTCCTTTTTATTAATTTAACTTCAACTAGTCTTCGACTAGTTCCTACTTTTAAGTAGGTGGTGGCAGCTCTACATCTCCAGGGAATACAGACAGCTAAGGTAAGTTGTATCCGCATTAAAAATCATAACAGTAATACAGAATAGGTCCTTGAGGTATCTTCGTTTTGATTCTCTCTATTAGAATCTTATTAGATTCCTCTGCTCCCTTTCGAGGGTTCCCATAGTGATAAATGGGGTTACAATTGGTGGCAGCGGTGGGATTGGGTTGTAAAACACTGTGAACTAAACTTGTGTTAGTTCCCTGCAGTGCAGACCTAATTTTGATCCGATTTACCACACGCCTTGACTGCCATAAAATCAGTAGCTACCAATTTTATTCATTTACATTGCGGATTCTTAGCTGTCTTCCCTTTTTAAATTCATTAAATTCTTTGTGGTGAAATAATTGATACCTTGGTACGTATTGGAGAGTTAGTCAGAAAGTTCCATTCGGAACCGAAGTACTAGACTAAGTTGTTTGTGAATGTGCATGTTATGATTTAAGGGTGCCATACACACATTTTACACAACCACACGAATTTGACACATTTCATACTGTTCTTTGTGCTGTACGGGAAAGTACAGATACCCTTCGCAAAGTTCCGACTCGAAAATTCAAGTTTTAGGGTGTGTCCACCGTTGTCCGCCCTAGTCCACCAGCTGTCCGCCGTGGCCATAATTTTTGTCCACCCTTGCAGGATTTTTCAGGCCTATATTTCTAGGAAATTTGCTCAACAGGAATCCTCCTGTGCAGGAAAAATTCGTTGCATACAGCCGATAGTTGGGAAGATACGTAGTGGTTGAAACCTGAAACCAATATTTTCCTAAATAATTCGTAATTTTCTCCAGCAAACGTCCATTTTGTCTTAATTTTGTGTCAACGAACCTCAGGTAAACGACTCTTAACCCTCAGGTCACGTAGGTAATTGACCCGGTCACTAGCCTTCGCGGGTTTTCCCAACGGTCAAAAACCCATCCCTTATTTCATCCCTTTTCAGCCTTCAGCCCCTTGATCCCTTTTTACCTCGATAGTTGTGGGAAAAGTTGAGGAAGTCATTCCCCTTTTTGACCCGACCCTTTTTGCCAAAGCCCCTAGCAACAGGAAGAGAAACGACACTAGGACAATTAGGTAGTGGTACATTGCCTTGAATGTTATATTGTGTGCATTTTATATTGATTTGCTTGTTGAACAGTGAAATTTTGCTATTTTTCCATAATTTGCCATAATTTCGTGGTTGTCCACCGTCCACAACCGATATTTTTAGGTTTGTCCACCACTTGTCCTCCGTGGTCCACCGTTGGTCCACCTCACTGACCACCCGTGACCACACTTGTCCGCCAGTGTCCACCTGTTTTGTCCACCCACGTTGCTTTTGTTTACGAACCCCTGATATAAACATTAACTTTTCAGTCTTGAAGTCCGTACTCTTTGGACCCCATTCTTAACTTTTGAGTTGTTGTGTGGACACTGTCCGCCTTTGTCCACATCTTGTCCACCTTAGGTATACCTTCAGTCTACCTTTGGTCCACCTCATTGTCCACCCTCAAGGGATACGTCCTTAAGACCTGTCCAGGCCAATTTTAGTTTTGCCTGTCCACCCTTGACCACCCTTTTGACACCCCCTTTTGACCACCTTTTCCTAAATTGAACAAAATTTAGTAGAAAAGTGGTACTAAATTCTTCTAGTTCATTTCAAAACGTGGTAGTAGATTCATACTACAATTCATACTTTCCTTCTGAAAGTGTAACCCTGTTCCCAATACAATTTCGGATTGCCTACCCTATCTTGTCAGCCTACAACCGGTTCTCGCGGCGCGACGAAGCATACGGGTGTGTGTGATTAAAGTGCAATTTTGACTGCGTATTTGGAACGAAACCTTCAGTTTCATTCCCTTTTTGAATTTTATTTTATTTTAACGTGAAATTTCCCCGTTTAAAAATGTCTACGAGTAACGGTGATGACCCTGAACCTCGAGATGTTGCCCTTGAAGCTGTGGCGAAGGCCATGAGTCGCCTTGAATTCGTACTTGGCAACAAACCTACCGAGTCCACCACCGAGCAAATTCCACGTTCCGTGCTCATGGAAGTCGACCCCTGGGATCCCGATGATGTTGAAGCTGTATCTATCGGTACTTACCTCGAGATTTTTGATGGTATTACACGGGACCTGGCCGACAACCTACGCATACAATTGTTGCGGATTAAGCTCCGAGGATCAGCGAAGACCTTCCTCTTGGATAATGGACACCTGTTAGAAGGAAAAGAATGTTACCCCGCGTTGAGACGAGCCCTGATACGCTGGTATGGCCGAGATGATCCCGAGAAAGCTGCGGAGCAGCTATGGACGATGCAGAAATCAGCGGGCGAGACCTTTCGCCAATTCGCCGAAAGAGTTCGACACACAGCTTCGCGAGCTTCGCGTGTGGAAGGAATATTTATGGATGCGACCCAGACCCGCACATGGATAGCAGCCAGATCGGTTAAAGCCTTTCTGAAAGGAATACCTGGACAATACGCCGGATTCTTCGTGAACAACCCTCCAGCATCTCTCGAAGAAGCAATGAAGAAAGCTGAGCAACTAGAGGACGCTCTAGAACCTCGAGAAGCTGATCGTTGGAATGTTGCCCGAATCCAAGTTCAGGATAAAAGATGCTTCCGCTGCAGAGAATTGGGACATATCGCATCGGGTTGTCCGAATATTCCACGACCTCCTACTCCTCCACCACAGCGACGAAACGCTATGGGAAGCCCACAGAAGCCTTGCAGCTACTGCGGAAGCAACGTGCACTTCCCCGCGCACTGTTTAAAGAACCCCAAAAATTTTCCCTGCGATTACTGCGGACTATACGGACACAAGGAATCCGAATGTCGGGTGAAGTCGAGTCACTTTGCTGATGAACCCATGTGTGACTACTGCGGTTATTATGGTCACCTAGAGGCTGATTGTCCCCAGAAGACTGAATCCTGCATGAAGAGAGAAGCCGTCACCCGGTTGGAACCTCGTAAGGTACTAGCTCTCACGAGCGAAGCGTACGAACAAAACCCTCATCAGGCCGTAGCCCTCAGAACAGAGAAGAAAGTAGCTGACTCACCTCCAGTGTCTACTCCACAAGCAGAAGAAGCTGATGTGTGCCTTCCTGCAGTTGACTCGCCATTCAAGCAGACAATGCGAATCCGAGTAAACCTGAGTGGACATGAGCGAGTGCTGATAGTTGACACCGGCGCTCAAATCTCTGTACTGACGCACCCTGTTCCGAACGTACCCATAGTACCGACTCGAATTCTTGCCTGGGGCGCCGATGGTCAGCCGATGCCCTTCCTGGGACAGCAATGTCTGGAAGTTACTATTGGACCCATACGCCTGACTCATGCTTTCAGGATTTTCGCACGAGACCATTCCGGATTGGACCTGTTGGGGCTGGACCTGCTTCGTAGAATCCCCGCTTCTATCCACCTGGATAGCTGCGAAGTACGGATGACGCATCCCCAAACCGGCCAATCCGTGGTGATTAGTGACGTCATCACGGGCTACTTGTCGCCTGCTAGACCTGTACCCATGCCGAACCGTGAACAACCAATGCGACCCCGCATTGCAGTAGTAGAAGGTTCCCACGCATTCGACACCGCTCACCTGTTGGACCCTGTGGATATGGAAGTCTCACCGTCCGATGATTGCCCCATATTGGACCCGTCCGAGGAGTTCCCCACGGAAGATTTGGATGAACCAATCCCCGATCTACTTGGTGTACTACGGCAACAACTCCAGCACTTGCCGACGACGGATGCCAATTATGTGATCGACATCTTGAAGACTTACCAGCACCTGTTTCAGCGGCCTGACGCTCAGGGATGCTCGATGAAAGTTGTTCATCGCATCGAAACAGGAACGCATTCCCCCATCTACAAGAAGCCTTACACCGTACCGCATGCGCTGCGACCCATCATCGAAGAACAGCTGGAACAAATGTTGGCGGACCGCGTCATCGAACCATCGACCAGCCCATGGGGAGCACCAGTGGTACTGGTAAAGAAGAAAACGCCACCAGGACAAAGCCAGAAGTATCGGTTTTGCACCGATTTCCGAGCCTTGAACCATGCCACGAAGAGCGACGCTTACCCGCTTCCGAACCTGACGGAGACCTTGGAGTCTCTTGGCGGTAGCCAGTTCTTCACGACGTTGGATTTAACGGCGGGCTACCACCAAATAGCCATAGCAGAGGTGGACCGCGAGAAGACGTCCTTTACCACCTTAGGGCACACATACCAGTACCGGAAAATGGCTTTCGGCCTTAAGAACGCACCGGCGACTTTCCAAAGACTTATGAACTGCGTCCTGGAGGGACTTGTGGGCACATCCTGTCTCGTCTACCTTGACGACATTGTCGTCTACGGGCCGGATGTCGAAACCCACAATGTAACGAAACCCACTAAGTGTACCTTCCTGAACACGCAAGTAAGCTACTTGGGGCACGTTGTGTCAGAAGAAGGACTGCGAATGGAGCCATCGAAACTCGCCTGCGTGCAGCAGTATCCTGTACCGAAGGACGCTACGGAGATCTGCGCCTTCCTGGGCCTCGCCGGATTCTACCGAAGGTTTGTCAGCGGTTTTTCAGCCATAACCACTCCACTGACCCAGCTCCTACAAAAGGACGCTCCTTTTGAGTGGGGAGAAGAGCAGCAGCTAGCTTTCGACAAACTAAAGGAGACGCTTCTCACCAGTCCAGTCCTCGCTTACCCGGATTTCGAATTGCCGTTTACTTTGTCCACTGACGCCTCCGGCATAGCTCTAGGAGCCGTGCTAAGCCAAGAATGAGACGGAGTGAGCCACCCCATTGCTTTCGCGAGCCGCAAGCTAAATCCCGCGGAATCGCGATATTCCACCACAGAATGGGAGCTCTTGGCAGTAGTGTGGGCTGTCTCTCACTTCCAACCCTACCTATTAGGTCGGCGTTTCCGGTTGGAAACGGACCACTGAGCACTCACAGCTGCGATGAACCTACGAGACCCGACGCATCGAATCAGTCGCTGGATACTCCGCCTAGCCGAGTATGACTTCGATCTGGTCTACAGTCCTGGAAGCCAGATGCAACACGTGGATGCCCTTAGTCGAGTTGTCATCGCCAGCATCAACACGTTCCAGCTGACCAAGGAGATGCTCATCTCGTCACAGCAGGTCGACCCTTGGATCTCGGAAGTTCAGCGCAACCCTGCGAAGTGGTCAGCCCGACTAGAAGACGGAGTCTGGATGGCCTCGAAGGTCGTAGAAACCGGAGAATTGTTAGTTCCACTAATTCCCGGCTCCCTGCGCCACCAGATACTCCAAGTTTGCCATGATAGCCCTTGGGCAGGACACCCTGGCATTGAAACCACAGACGCCACAGTTAGAAGATATGGAGTTTGGCCGAAGCTCACGTCGTACGTGAAGGATTATGTTCAATCCTGCGCTGTCTGCCAGAAACGCAAGACTCCAAACCGGCTGGATCCTCCCATTCAACAACCCGAGCTACCGACACATCCTGGAGAGATTGTGGGGATCGACCACGTTGGGCCGCTGATGACACCCAACGGGGTTAGGTATTTACTCACAGTCGTCGACCACTTCAGCAAATATGCTGAAGCATACGTCGTCGCTAACACAACGGCAAAGAAAGTGGTCGACGTACTGACGAGGCAATACTTCCCCATCCACGGAGTTCCGGAGAAGATGATCTCAGACCGCGGGACCGCATTTACAGCAGCCGTGACCCAAGAACTGTGCGCCGCCTGGGGCATCAAGAAAGTGCAAACAACAGCCTATCATCCCCAAAGCAACGGGATATGCGAACGATTTCACAGAACCTTGGCCAATATAATCGCCAAGTTGTCACCAAAAACAACTTTGTGGCAAGACGTATTACCCATGGCCCTGGCAGTATACCGGAGTGCTCCGCACGGAAGTACTGGATATACCCCAAACCTTCTGCACCTGGGAAGAGAAATAAGACTACCTGTGGCCGCCGCCTTAGACCTGAACCCTCCGTCCAGTCACGACCAGACACTCAAGCATGTCAAGAGGGCTCAGAAAGCAGCAGCCAAGGCGATCAGGAAAGCTTGGTTGAAGCGAGCAAAGATTGCTAATGCAAGGCGTACACCTCGTTACTTCAATGTAGATGATAGAGTCTACTTACGTCAGATGGTCCCACCTCCCGGAGTCTCAACGAAGTTCTGGAGTCCCTGGGTAGGTCCCCTGAGAATTGTACGACGACTGTCCGAAGTGACGTATGGAGTGGCAGACCTCACCGACCGTTGTCAGGTTGTACACCTGAGTCGCCTCAAGCCTGCGTTTGAGAGAGGAGTGCCGGACGACGCCTGCATCACACCGCCAATCAAACCAATGCCAGACCAACGACCTGAACCTGTCCCTTGCAGTTGGGAAGTGGATGATCTCATCTTCGAGGATGACGACGTGTACCCAGTGGCCCGATTCACGGAAGTTCAGGCACCCGAAGAATCGATGGAGACCGCACCAGTGGATATCCCAGCTGAAAACCCCAAGATCCTGAAAACGGAGAACGCTGCCGAAAACACCAACTCTCGACAGCTCCGCTCGCTTCCCCGACAGGACTACCGTCAGCTCCACTCAGGAAAGCCCTCCAAACAGCCGAAGACCTAAAACAAAAAAAAAAAAACAAGTATTAAAAAAAAAAAAAAAAAAAAAAACTTTATAATATTGAAAATTTTACTTACCGTATTGTCATTTCATGCACCTGATCCTTTCTTTCACCAATCCGCAATGCTGCCGTGAACGCGCGCGCGACCGCTTGTGGGTTGACAAACGTGGCTTCTTCCCGTATAGATATGTCTTCCTCCCCCCCCCCCCCATTTTTACTTACCATTGAAGAGTCGATAGGGTTATAAAGGTGAGGAACACTGAAATCCTTTAGTAGTCGCTAGTAGTCTGAGAAGAGTCGAATAGGAACACCTGAAACACACAGTAGAATTGGCACCCAGTAGTAACATGTGCATCGTAGAAAATAACCCCCAGTTGTTACTAACCATAAGATTCAGTCATAAGCACAGTGCTAATTATAAGGTGGGTGTGTGTGTGTTTACAGACGGTGATGTCGGGTGGCAAAGACCTGTATGCCATGTTTACCGATGTGGAGCGACGACTGAACCAGGGTGTTGACAGGGATGAGAGCCAGTGTGACGAACCAGTAGAGGAGCCAGCATTACCGAGACCCAGAGTGAGCGCGATTGAACAGAGTGAAGTGGTGCGCGAAACCATAGACGTTGATAGGGAGTGGGGTGTGCTCGAAAGTGGAGTCGAGATGATGTGTAACGCGACCAACGCAGAGGACAGAAAACACGGGTGGCATCGTTACGCGAGTGCCTTGAAGTTGCTGAAAGGGTGCACACGAAGTAGGCATACCGTCACAAGTCCTACTATCGACGTCAACCACCTTGCTGACGCTGTAGCCCTGAAGCTCCGACAGCCGCCTGTCGTTGGACCAACGCCGCGGGAAATTGCGCGAGAGGTGGTGGAGATGCTGCAAGAGAAAGTGACGCTCACCAATCCCAAACTGGCAGAGGAAATTGCAGAACTGGTGTGTCAGCGCCAAAGTCCAGCCTACTCTCCTGTTCATGATGCCGGAGCCATCGCCGACGCCATCCTGAACAAGCTGAAAGGACAAGTGAACTTGAGCTTGTGCCTGCCGGAACCAACCACCACCATTCCACCTGCGCCTGAGTCTCTGCACCCAGAAGAGCTGATGGAGGATGCGCCACAGGACGACGACGACCTGCCACAGGAGTTGGACCATCCTGCTGAGGAGCGAAGATGCCTCGCATGTAAGCAACCACGGACCCGTCACTCGCGACTATGGTGCGAGGCTTGCCAAGTCTTCTTGCGACGCTCTCACAAAGCCACAGCTGAAGGACGCCCGTTCGCCTGCCACAACATCCGCCACCAACAGAAGCCCGACGTTGACAACTGTCGAGGGTGCAGAGCTCGACGACTGCATGACCTGGAGACCCAAGCGTGCCATCCTGAAGATTTGGATGACGCCGATGGGGACATCGGCTTCCGAAGGGGAGGGGAGTGTAATCCCCGGGTTCCTCCCCTGAGGATTACCGTTAATCCCCCGACCTCTCAGACCACCTTCAAACGCGCGCGGGCCCGATCGGCCGGATCGCCGCCAGAACCCAGTTTCCAGCAGCCAGCACCGGTAGCGCCACCAGTGCCCAGCACCAGCTTCCGCCAGCCAGCACCGGAAGCGCCACCATCGCGTCCCCCTCTCTCCCCGCATGCGCCCCGCCGACGAGCCACCCCCTCCAAACCGAAGGACCCCCACGCACAGCCCTGACCGCCTCATTCCTTGACTGGCACTTGACTGTGGCGAGAGTACAAGCTGACCGAGATTTGCAGCCCCCCCGATCATTCGAGCGTCCACGTCCTGGTCTCACCCTGACTCCGACTTCATTCTTCGACGACGACAGCGACAGCACCTGCCCATCTACGAACTGTTCAACTGGTAGGATTCATCCACATTATTTTGTATATAGACAATTTCGACTGATAGGTTATAAGTGATTTTCTCTTCAAAGACTGGCGAGCTGGCGCTAATAATACCACGATAAAAGATAAAAGACTGAGAATGGCCCTACCCATAATTTCCCCCTTTATATTTTAAATTGTAATATTTCATTTAATTTGTCTTGTAAAACTTAATTCTTGTCTACACGTGGTGTCCACCTTAAGTGTCCACCACCTAGTCCACCCTTGTCTACCAAGTAGAGTTATTCATTTTGAGAGAGTGAGAGTGATAGTAGGAATAGGTAGAGTAAGGATTGAGAGTGTAATATATTTTTATTTGTCTCACGGATTTGACAATACAACACCCATACGGAAGTACTTCTATCTTTCACTGGCTTATCTCCTACTGACCAGGTATATTTCACCAGTAAATTCAGTAATAGTTATCTTGACAGTAAATTCACTTGCTTTGCTTTATCAACAACTTAACGTAACTTCAATTGACAACAGTAAATTCCTTTTTATTAATTTAACTTCAACTAGTCTTCGACTAGTTCCTACTTTTAAGTAGGTGGTGGCAGCTCTACATCTCCAGGGAATACAGACAGCTAAGGTAAGTTGTATCCGCATTAAAAATCATAACAGTAATACAGAATAGGTCCTTGAGGTATCTTCGTTTTGATTCTCTCTATTAGAATCTTATTAGATTCCTCTGCTCCCTTTCGAGGGTTCCCATAGTGATAAATGGGGTTACAACATAATACACTATATAATATTATTTAAAGAAACGAAAAATTATCGCATTTCATCATCTGAAATCTGACTCATTTCCGTCGGTCATTCATGAACGATTCACACACGTGTTTCGGCCTGTGAGAGGAATTGTCGACGGAATTCGAATTTTAGATTTTGCATAGGTAAAATCTACCTTGAAACGTAAAATGTAGGTAGGTAAAATCTACCTACCATGAAACGTAAACCATCAGATTTGAGGGGGCTAATATTGTTTCTCTCGCTCAATTCCAAAGGTTCATTATTTACAATAATGAAAATCAAAACTCATACAAATATCTTAGTCCTGCTGCACGGATAGAAAGCTCCTTCACCTCGTCTAAATTCCAAGCCGTTGTGACTGTCACAAGTGCCACATCTGAATCGTAAAAGAAGAAGAAGAAGAAGCTGATAGGTTATCAGTGGAAACCTGTAACCTAACCTTTGCGTACAGTCTTTGTTTTCTTGCTGTCGTACTTAAATAATGTACACATTCTTTCTAATTCGATGAAAATTTAGTCAAATTTGGTGTCAATTATCATTAATTAACACAAAAATGGAAGACCAAGTTTGCCCGAGATGCAGAACCACCAAGTATCGCAACCCCTCGCTAAAACTGATGGTCAACGTTTGTGGCCACTCGTTGTGCGAAAGTTGCGTTGATTTGCTTTTCCTCAAAGGTAATATTGAACACACTGAAATTTATGCATTTTTAGTTTGAATTCAAGACAGAATTTTCTCTCATTCTTAAGTATCAAGTGAGGGTAGCAGCATCTACTTCCATCAACGCGACGTCCTACTTTCCATGTGACGTCCAACGCTGCGATCTCTGATGTTTAGTTACATTGCGAGGCTCTTGGAAATCATTAGAATAGTATAATAAGGTTAAAATAAAGTAATAATACGTTTCATTAAAAGTCAGCCGAGTTAGATGTGGCACGTATTTATCATTTCTTCGTATCCATGACTTGTTAACAGTCATCTTTACGTGATACATGCCTACCTAATAAGCTAGCATTCCTAGATATGAGGGCTTTGTGATCTTCTGAACAGGCACAGTCCCTGAAAATGTAATTAGATTTGGATGGCAGCTACTTATTTTTTTTCCGGGAGTGGGGAAACTTTATGAGCGAAGGGGAAGTTTTACCCCAACAGTGTTGGACTCACCGGACTTGGGCATACCAACTAAAACCCCACTCCCTCTGTTTGGAACACCAGAACCACTTGTACAGTACCTAATAGGTTTGTTCCAGCAAGGCGACCGTGGTCGACCGCAGTCGACCGGCGCATGCGCATTACGACTAACCATTGTTCCAGCACGACAATCTGCCCAACTTTGCGGTTGAACCACTGTTCCAGCAACTCGACCACGGTCGACCCAAACCCGACCGCTTTGAGGAGTGCGGTCGCGAGCGGTCAAGATTGGAAACCTCACACTAATGAAACCTCTACCTTAACCTTCTCATTTCAAAACGAACTCCGCAGTGGAAGGATCTCCCAACATGGACCTAGTATCCCAGATACTAGGTCCATGCCTCCCAAGGTGTTTTGGTTGAGAGTGTATAGTCATCAGAGATAAGTACAGTAGACAGTAGATGTGTTAAGTAATGGATTTTTTCACCCTCCTGTTGGAAGAACTTTTTTCAGAAACGTGTGAAGATTCAACCCAATGTCCTCAAATTTCTCGCTCTCACAAAGGAAACCTTGAAATCTGTTTACGCCCTCGTGAAGATAAATTTGCAATAAAATTGTGACTTTTCTATAACATCATACCTATACAGGGTGTCTACCATTTGGATGGACCAAACTTCAAGGATCGATTATACAAGTAATTTGCTACAAAAAATGTCTCCCGGCAATTTTTTCTTAACTCACTCAAAATGCCTTTTTTTCAATTCGAAGTTTTTTTTCGCGTTTTCAATAAATTCAAATTTAAGGATATCGTTGGGAAGAGCGTTAAATTTCCAAGCTACCTAGTATAAAACCGAAATCTTTTAGCAATAAACCATCACTAAAAATTCAAGTCAAAAAGCAAACTTCAATTTTTTTCGAAATATGACTTTTTAAATTGAAGTTTTCACTTTGAACGCCTGTCCATTTCGATGGGCGCTCTTCAGAAAAAATATGCTTAAATTGTCAGCTTTCCAACGGTATATCAAGTTTTCTTTTTTAAATTCAAATTGGAAGAGTAAATGAAGTTTGAATGCAAGAAAACGTGTTTTACAAAAAATCGCGGTGTATGGTCACTCTCGATCTCATGATGACTTGACGAGTTTAGAATCATTTCCTATGTAATTTTTCACGCTGAATCCAATGGTGATACTTCCGAATAATTCTAGTGCTAGAAAGTGGATTTTTCGAAGAAAACCTTCGTTTTTCGTACATAAAATACCAACGCATTATTCGTAGATATGGCAGTGAGGATGAAGTAAAACCTTTCTATTCAATAAAAACATCAATCAGCTAGAAATTTGATGTTTTTATTGAGTAGAAAGGTGTTACTCTTCTACTTTGCTTGCTTTGGATCTGTACAATATTTTTTGCCATCCTCATCAAAGAAACAGTTTTTAGGAATTTTAAATGATTACAGCAATGAGAAAAGGTATTTTATTCATTATGCATCCTATGCGAAGATAAGGAGGTATGGAAACCTGAAGTCACACATACTCGGAAGTAACGCGATTTTCGACCAACTAGCTGTTGAGTGTTCCAGCAGTGGTTGAACCACAGTGATTGTCACACAACCGCGATCTATAAGGCTGTGGTTTTTGGGCTAACCGCGGTCGACCGCGGTTGGCTCTGCTGGAACAAACCTATTACTTCAGGGTGAGCCCTTTTTTTGTGCCTAAAGGCTGCTCCTACTTCCGCTCTCCAGTCCAATATCCAATGGGGTATTTCAGTCAATTTTTTAAAATTTTTTTTTCAAAGTAGGTATGGCTCAGGAATAACGGTAATCGGGTCTGTTCGTCGAGAAAATGTTTTTAAAAAATCAGAGAAGCTAAGGAAAGTTGAAGATTTGAACGGTGTGACGTAGCTAGCCAATAGTGACGTAGTCTTTGAAAAAAGTATCCATGCACAGAGAAGCGATGAAACCCGTGGAAGACCTCTTGGATACTACAAAATACTACTCACACGCGCGCGCGGCACAAGTGTGTGTGCGTTAAGGGAGGCCCACCTTTTTTTTCAAACGTGTGATCTCTTTAATTAATTTTTCTACCACATGTTATAGTATCATTGGGCTTAAAGTTGGAATGTATAGGTTTTCAAGGGTGCTGAATCCAAATTTGAGGTCAAAAACCTGAATTTCCGACCCACCGAAATACCCCATTCTCTCGATCAATTCTATTCCTCTTCTTCTTCCTCCCATCTTCCATCCAGCTTTTTTGCTTTGAGAACTGCTGTGACAAATACTGCCATTGCGTCCCAGCTCGACTTGTTCCTCATCATCTCATGTATGGTTGTCTGTGGCAGCTATTCAACCTAGATTTAATAATATGACATTTCTCTGCTTGCTAGAAACATTCCACGTTTGTGCTTGCGTAATGGCTACTGATGATACAATCTCGAATACATCCATTATGAGCTAAGTAAACGTCATTCCCTAACTAGTTGTACCCTCTAAGTTTGGCCGATACATACATAGACTTAAACTGCTCAAGGAGTTCTAAAAATTGAAATTTCAGTGGAAAATTGTAATATAAGAAAGTGTTATCTCCGAAAATTGAAAACTAGTTATGTTTTTTAACTAGTACGTTTCTTCTACCTTCCGTAGTTGCAAAATTATTTGTTTTCTATTAACGGGGTATTTCGGTGGGTCGGAAATTCAGGTTTTTGACCTGAATTTGGATTTAGCACCCTTGAAAACCTATATACTCCAACTTTAAGCCCAATGATACTATAACATGTGGTAGAAAAATTAATTGAAGAGATCACACGTTTGGAAAAAAGGGGGGCCGCCATAAATGCACACACACTATGCCGCGCGCGTGTGTGAGTAGTAGTTTGTAGTATCCAAGAGATCCTCCAAGGGTTTCATCTCTTCTCTGTGCATGGATACTTTTTTCAAAGACAGTTGGCTAGCTACGTCACACCATTCAAATCTTCAACTTTCCTTAGCGTCTCAGATTTTTTTAAAACATTTTCTCAACGAACAGACCCGATTACCGTTATTCCTGAGCCATACTCTTTTGAAAAAAAATTGACTGAAATACCCCATTCTCTTATTATATTACATCACCCCGCGACAGAAAGTAGAATCACTAACGAGTCTATTCATGCTAATTTGTGTCTATGCAATATCACGTCGTGTTGGCTACACTGGTGATTCTCAAACCACGGGCAGTGTTCAAATCGTCTTACTTACGTACGATTTGTTTCAGTTACTTATCTTACTCGTAAATCGACTCCCAAACAATTTTGGAACACAAGCTTTGGAATTCTTGGAGGGAAAGAATCATGTAGAACTTAGACTCTATGATCTTTCCAAAGCATTCGATTTGGTTCCGCATGATCTCCTCCTACGAAAGTTGACCTACTACGGCTTTGGTCGAGGGGCTATCGATTTCCTTGGGAGCTATCTTCGAGGGTGGTCTCAGGTTGTTTCTTTCAATGGAGAGCATTCTGAGAAGGTTCCGATTCCTTTTGGGATAAAACAGGGTTCTGTCTTGGGACCATGCCTTTTCTTATTATATATGAACGATCTGTCATACCAGTCTATGAAGTCAGGGCAGCTGATCCTTTATGCAGATGATATAACAGTAATATCTGCAGCACCTGACACTAAATCCCTGAGCAGCAATATTTCAAACTCGGAAGACACAGTAAAGAAGTGGTGTGCTGCGAACGCTCTAATTTTGAATGATAACAAAACCCAAGAGTTGATTTTTAAACTTAACCGTCGACTCGAGAATGCGGTTGATGTCCTGGGTGTCTCAGTGGACAACAGATTATCATGGCTCTGCCACATAGAGAGGCTCTCTTCGAAGCTGTCCTCTTGCAATTTTCTCCTACGTAGACTAGCTTATGCTGTGTCCCCCGAAGTACTTCTCATGGTGTATCATGCTTGTTTCACCAGCCGTCTCTCGTAGTGCGTCGCACTGTGGGGGAACTCCAGCCATGCTGAGGCGGCTTTCAGAATGCAAAAAGGGCTCTCCGCACCATATTAAAGCTGGGTTTGAGTGAAAGCTGTCGAGGACACTTCAAAGCTCAAGGCATTCTAACTCTGCCTAGTATGTATGTCCTCGACTGCTGCTGCTTGTTAAGAGCGATCTGGACGCCTTCTCCACTGGGTTTACAACTCACGACCACTTTACGAGGTCCCGTCATAAATTGTGTCCCCCTAAGGCCAGTTTGAACTCGTCCATGAAATCCAACCCTCATCAAATGGGTTGCCGTTTTTTCAATTCCTTGGATGAAATAACACCCTATAAATAACCTACTCTATAAATCGTTCAAGATCAAGGTTAGAAGAATACTCGTTCAATTGGAACTGTATGACCCTGCAGAGTTTTTTACAATGCTCTCCAAGACCTTCCTTCTTTAGACCTTCCTGGACAATTTAGGTTCTGTGTCTGTCTGTCATGAAATCCTTGCCACAGCCATAACTTCTATATTTTCCAACCGATTTCGATGACATTTTCAGGGATTATGCGGATTGGCATGAAGATGGTCCCCTGTGAAAATCATTGCCCCCAATTCAAAGTATTTTGTGCACATGCGCAAACGTGAAATCCTCGTATCAGCCATAATTTCTACATTTTCCAAAAATATTCAGAGATTATGCGGATTGGGGTGTAGATGGTCCCCTATGCGGGTAGTGCAAGATACTTAGAGACTGATGTTTTGAGATTAACTACTATGCATCGGAACATGTACACAGTCGGGTTATGGAGGAAGGTATGTGCCACACCCACTTGGCAGATGTTTTTTTTTTCTTTACAACACCGTCAATTGTATCGTCCTTTACTTGAACGAGTTGGAGTTAACAACTATTTTCACGTTATAAAAATTTAAAACCCCTTTTGAAACCACTTTCAAGTTTTCAACAATGTTTCTAAATGGCAACAAACTGTGACCCCCTCGACCCAGGAAACCATTTTCGTCGTGTACCTGGTGTGAAAAAGCCTAGCATTCTGTAAAATCTGAGGGCACATAAAATTTCAAATTGAATTTTTAAAAGCTTTAGAGAAGTTAAAAAGCTGATACGTAATGAAAAATCATTAAACTCTTCGTCGAATGATCTGGTCAAACCTCAAATTGGGACCTGTATGTCTCAAGTGACAGTCAAAAAACGATTTTTTCTTATATATATTTTTCTTGGATGCGTCGTTGAAAAAAGTCCGAAATTTTCCTGGTTTTTTTAGCCCACCAAAAGATTTCCCAAAGGCTTTCGAGGCAGAAAACTTAACCCTAATTCTACCATGGTGTCACTATTGTCACCAAAAACATCTTAGGAATTCCATAGCTGTCCCAAAGTGCCTCCGGAGTTACCAAAAATGAATAGCAATTTAAAAATTAATGGATAGAGCTGAATTTATTGAACTATTTTCTGTGATTTGTTAGAAGTCAAAAAATTATGGTATGTATGACAAAAAATTTTGTCATAATTATATTTTAAGACTTCCAATGGCCCACAAACAATTCTGCTGTCCATTAAATTCAAAATCGGAATTTAATTTTGGTTACATCGGTGACACTAGTGATACCATGGTCCGATTAGGGTTAACCTAGAAAAAAATATCTCTTGTTCTCTTCTTTGGATCCTCTATTTACTGGGCTACCCTTCGATTTGAGGTGATTTCGTCGTAAAGGACGTCGAAGGGCTTACCAGCTTAGGTATCAGAAACCTCATCGGTCAAAATCAAAAATCAAAATGTTATAACCCTATGCATAAATAGGTCAACAATAATTATACTCAGATCTTGTTTTCAGCTACGATGTTGTAGAATTCGATGCGCTGGTCATAAATTCACCTATTTCTTGAACTCTCGTTGAGATAAGAAACGGTTTTATCTCTTTCATTTTCACATTTTTGCCTCTCATGTCATATTTTATAAATCACCTGGGCAAACGTTCTACTACTAGTCGTTTTCTTTTTTAAAAGACGTAAAAAATTCTTGCCCCAGGTGAGGCTCGAACTCACAACCCCGGCATAGCTCAATAATACTGTCTTATAAGTACCGTGCGCTAACCAATTGCGCCACTGGGGCTCTCGTTTAATGTTAGAATTTATTCAAATAAAAAACTACAACTAGGAATTTCTTCTTTATAAACTCAACGTCTGGCAATGTTGAGCTTTGCGAAATGAAACTCGAATTTTATATGTAGATGGCCTCTAATTAAGTAGGCCCTCGAATGATCAGAAAAAATTTGTTGAATTGACAAAATTGAGTGGAGCAGAGTTAAAATTTTTTTCCCTCCAATTTTCGTGATTTCTATTGTTTATTACCCTGGCTGCTTAGTTGATGGTACAGCTGAACAGGGGTAGGGTTTGGAGCAGTTGGCTCAAAATAGCGAGTCATGAATGGGTAGTCGCTCTCTCCATCAAGTTGATCTCATTATACTAGTCGGTACTTAATCTTGGAGCCATAAACCCCACCCACCAGAAAAATATATTTTTACATGGAACATTTTTTAACCACAGGGTAACTACCCGAAAAACGTTACCCTGGAGGGGGGACACGGGACAGTCACGCGCCTTTTGAACACTCAAGTTTTCAAGGCGCGAAGCGCATAGCTTTTTAATGCATTGTAGATATGTTGCTAAGGATAGTATAGCTTTTGTATTATACCTACCTACGACTAAAAGTTCTACACTAAATTTGGCTAAAACATGTTCCATATTTTTATCATTCACGCTGTAGGCTTTAACCCATTTCCGGCCATTGATGCATTTTGGCATCGTCATAATAATGATTTTTTTAAATATTGAAATAGTGGAAAATCTTTGTAGAAGAATTTTTTCTCGTTCATGCTTTTCCTAAACTTTTTAAAGAAAAATGTCTTCAACATTTGGGAGCTCAATGCGATTTGGGATTTTTTTTTTTTGAAAAGGAGGCCTTCTGACCGAAAGCATTATTATGGTTGCTCAAATTTGGTCCTGGGAGAGTGAGCTTTCTGGGCCATAAGTCAAAACAGATTCCGGTTCATAAAAAATAATTTTTAGATTTTGTATTGATTTTTTTCTTTTAAATTTTTGACAATGAAATGGATAAATCATATCAATTTGGAAAACTGAGACCTCTGAAATCCTATTAAAATGTAAAATTCATAAAATTTGGAGCAGTTTTGCTCTCGATTGGTGCGCAAATGATGCCTTATTTCGGCCGACATTCTGTAAAATAGTTCATCCTTCTCCCCCCATTACTATGTCATTTCTACCCTCGGCTTGAAATGGGTTAAGTAGATGGCGAAATGCCGAGTTTTTTTTAATTTATTTTGTCGAGTTTGCATCTTGTTGGAGTTAGATCTTGTTCTTTTAGAACTCGGAAGTGCAAAACGTCTGTGAATGATTAGGATTTTGTGCCCCGGTCCTAGACTGAGTCTACCAGCTACTCACTAGAAGACGATCAATTTGATTTCTATTTTATCCCTCCATCTGATTTTGTATCATAATGATGCAGAAGTTTGGAGCGACCCTCAAAACTCCCTGAGGTTTCATTTTTCTGTCCTTGACGCTAAATCCTTAATATCCTGAAGTATCTTTTTGGAAGTCTGATTTTTACCTGCAACAGTTCATCCACTTTTAAGGGGGCTCAGTCGGTCGCCGTTCGTACCTCGTTCAGGGTCAGTATGTCCCTAAATTTATGGGGCTCAAAATTTAAAAGTTGAACCTAAATGTTCAAGGATTTTCGAAATTCGTTAGCGCATGGGCGTAGGGCAGGGGTTCCCAACAAAAATTTTGCTAGGACCCCCTCACATATTCGCAAAAATGACAAGGACCCCCACTAATTCCTAAACATAAAGCCGTAAATTTTGAGTGGGCTCCGCACCCCCTCCCCTCCCCCACGCTACCACCATTGACGTAACATTTTTATGTTTTAATTATTTTGGGATTTAAGGTTGGTATTTTGATAACAAAGAAGGGGCTTAAATTGTTATTGTACAGTTCTCAATCATTTTACAATTTTTTTATCTGTATTTTTATACGTACATACAGTTAAGTTTCAGTTTTCAGTGAGATGAATTGAATCTGGCCTTTGATTCCAATATTTCGGAAATGTTTGGTTCCAAACTTGATACATTCACTCTGAAATCCGACCGCATGTCAAGCCGATTCCTGTACTTATTTTTCATGAAGCACATGGAGGAAAATGCCTGTTCACATCGATAGGTAGTGGCAAATGGAAGGATCTTTTTTATTGCCTTATATCCAAGTTGTTTGTAGTCCTTGCGTGCTGTAGCCCAGAAATCTGCGATTTTCTCTCCATTAAACATGTTTTTCATCGTACCACAACTAGACAGCTCCACAAGTTGATCTTGTTCTTCTTCTATGAGGCCTTGAATTTGTTCTATTTCTTGACAGCTGAAGGGGTTTCGTATCCAATTATCGTCAGGGTCAGGTTCAGGGAAATATTCCCTAAAAGTGGTCGCTAGGTTGTGAAGATGCTCGGTTATGTTGCTCTTTATCTGCTCAGGCAAATTCTCCTCTGAAGACTCCAGAAATTACGCTGTAGGGAATGAGGAATTTCACCGATTTCTGTTTGCATTTTTCCTGAATAGTTAATGGTGTGGGATAGATGAAAATCGGGCTGATTTCGGAAAATAAGTCTTCTGTTATTTTTGGGAGACAGTCAAAATTTTTAATTTCAAAACTAACCGGGAAAACAGACGTGCAGCGGGAACGCTCGCTGATTGGGCTGTTCGGATCGCCGTCTCCTCCCAGTGTTGTCCATTGGGACGACGAAATGGTGTTTTCTAAGAGAAAAGTTATCAAACAAAAACAGAGGAAACCTAATTTTCCCCATCTCGCTTTTTCTATTTTTTTCATCAGTTTTTCGATTTCGAACTTTACTGTTTCATGAAATTTTGCATCTGGGGACTATAGATTTCTCGATCTCAGCGCTTCAAGCGGCTATAAATGAACTATTCCAGCATGACGTCATTTTCCCGGTTTTTTTAAACATTCGTATTTTCTACACTGTTTTGTTTATTCGTAAATTGGGAAGTTCGGGCTGAAGGTTTGCCTTAGGGGGTTTTTAGAGGTGCTGAATCCGATTTTGGGGTCAAAAATAGGAAATTCCGACATGGTGAAATTCCTGATTGAAAAACTAAAAGATTGCGGCTTGAATCATCAAAATCGAACAATAAATGCCAGAGAAATAGGGAAAAACCAAACTGAATAAACAGTTTCTCCTAATGAACATTTCAAATTTAAGTACAACTTTTTAAGTTTGAGCCCCCTCAATTTAGGGAAATACTGACCTGGAACAAGGAACGAACAGCGACTGAATGAGACCACCTTTAACCCAAACTGATTGCCGTTGATGGAAAGAAAATAATTCTCAAGTTGACAGACTGTATGGGGCTTTGAGGTACCTTCTATCCTCCTTTTTCACCTTATAGGCTATTAGATGGGTTTCCTCGTCAGAGATGGCGCCACTGTCTTGGGAACCACAGATCCTTCTGTGAAGTGAACCCTCTCCACCTTATTTCTAGATTTTGTACTTTATGAGAAATGTCTGACCCTAACATCCCACTAAGGATTATTCCAAGTTTCCTTTTTCTACTCCTACAAAATTTGGTTTATAGACAAATTCTGACAATGCAGATAGCGCTCTTGTGGCCCTTGGAAAGATAATTGAGCTGAAAAACTTTAATAGGGCTAATAATATTCACACAATACAGTTAGATGAAAAAAAAATATCTACATTCTAACCTCTAGAACTGTAAGCTTCTTCATTAGACTCAAAACCTGTGCCAGATGCCATTGAATGTTTTCCTCCGCATTGAGCGTGGCTTCAAGTGTTTGGAAAAAGAAAAGGCCCCTCTAAAAAATTATATCGATTTTGGATTATTATTTTCAATAATGGACCTTTGGAATCGACCAAGAAAAATAATAATCCCCCTCCCCTTAACAATTTGTTGGTTTACGTTCCAAAGTACCTACGTAAAATTCAAAAATCGAATTTTTCCATCCGTACTTCCATCCGTAAAAATTTTCCATCCGTACGCCCTACGCGGCACTTCCCTAGTTACCATGATCCGATTTTGATGAAATTTGGTATATCGGGGTGTCCAGCGACCTAGAAAACCGGGAATACTCAGGGAATTTTACTCTACTGGAAAACACAGACATTTCTTTTTTTTTTCGAAAAACCCTAGCGCCAAACTTTGTAACCGGCATAACTATACGAAGTTATTGTCCGATTTCGATGAAAATTTCATGGAAAGTGCGGGTTAGCGTGTTGACGGTCCCCTATGGAAATCATCACCCCCGGTTCATTATCGACTTTTTCGAACAATCAAAGGTGAAAACAAGCCTGTGAAGAGGTCATTTCTCTCGAGTAAACCGACAAGTTTCGATGATTTGAACGTTCATTATCGACTTTTTCGAACAATCGAAGGTGAAAACAAGCCTTTGAAGAGGTCATTTCTCAAGAGTAAACCGAAGGTTTCGATGATTTGAACGTTCATTGTCGACTTTTTCGAACAATCAAAGGTGAAAACAAGCCTTTGAAGAGGTCTTTCTCTAGAGTAAACCGAAGGTTTCGATGATTTGAACGTTCATTGTCGACTTTTTCGAACAATCGAAGGTAAAAACAAGCCTTGAATGTGGTCATTTCTCTCGAGTAAACCAACAAGTTTCGATGATTTAAACGTTCATTATCGACTTTTTCGAACAATCGAAGGTGAAAACGAGCTTGAGACGTGTTAGTTTTATAGAACTTTTAATTGGTTTATTTGAAATATTTTTCATTTTATTTCATTGCGATATTTTATTTTATTATTTGTTTACCCTACACAAGTCAAATGTTCTAGTGGTTGTGGGGAACTTTTATAAATGGGGTACCGAAAAGCGTTCATACATATTGAAATTTGGTTCTCAACATCGGTGATATGATGTGGTTAAGGGTTAATAGTCTCTGAACTCTTTTTCAGGATCTGGTTCGTGTCCCGAGTGCAATGTTCCACTAAGACGAAGTAATTTCCGCGTGCAGCTCTTCGAAGATCCCGTTGTTGAGAAGGAAGTTGACATTCGGAAAAGGGTTTTGAAGGATTACAACAAGAAAGAAGAGGATTTCACAACGTTGGAAGAGTTCAACGATTACTTGGAAGAAATTGAAGAAATCATCTTCAATTTGACCAATGGCATCAACACTATTGAGACTAATAAGCGAATTGATCAGTATAAGAAAGAAAATAGAGATACCATCATGAAAAATAAAATGAAAGTCGGCAGGACTGAAATAGAGCTTGAAGAGTTGCTGGAAATTGAAAAGCAGATGGATGAGGTTAGGAAAATGGATCAACTCCGAGAGGAAGTTGAAACGAAGAGGAAGAAGATGAAAATCAAAGAGGCCATGATAGATGAGCTGATGTTTTCCCAAGGTGATGCCAAAGATATAGTTAATACTTTCCAGAGTAATTTGGAAGAAGAGATGAAAGAACAGGAGAAAATACCAGATCGGACCACACAATTTTCGACGGGTATCAAGTTTGGTAAAGGAAGCTCGGAGTTTGCACCGTACTTCAAGATCGAGGAAGGTCCTTTGTTCACGTATACGCCGCCAGAGTTCGTTTACGAAGGGCCAGACCCACCAAAGTGGAACCACTTGCGGCCATATTTGATGCACGTGAGGCAAACGACGATCGACGAGACTGCCGGAGGTTTCGACGCTGCTATCGGATGCTTGAGAGCCTTGCAAGAGGCGTGCGCGGGTTTGTACTTCAAGAACACTTGACGACCGCCTTGTGACCTCGAATCTGGCGAGTCGCTCTGGGGCGATCCAGCCGTCTAGCCTGGTCATTACCTTCAAAAATGGGATCTCTACGCAGTTTTCTCGAAGATGTTGATATTTTCTTGTGGATGCTACAAACCTACAGTCCCATGATGTCCTCAATCACCTGTGAAATTGTCGAGTGTAGAGTAGCTTCTCAACTGTACAAAAACTCGTCCACTCTTCCCTTAGGGTGACATCACTACTACTTGACAACTTCTTGTGTTCTTAAAACACTTCTCTATTAAATCTTTCAGAACTTTCAACAACATCAAGAAGCAAACATGCAAGTGTAACTTTAAAACATAGCTGTACAAACCGTTGAAACATTGCAGTTGGTATATCCTGCTACGTATAAGTACAATGTCGTGGCTGGATCCTAGTGACAAAAATGAACATTTTAAAGCACAGATTCGAATTTTTATAACCTTTGCTGCTATAATTTGAATTTTAGCCAATTAAATTGATTGATATCGATTCAAAATTGTTGTTCTAGCATGTACGTGTTGTTAGGTAATCATCACAAATATCAGAATGTTGAGTCATGGCTCGTTGATTCGGTCCTTGATAAATTTATGTAAGCACCTAACAAATAGTACTAGAATATAATCACGAAATAATTCGTTACAAAAAATTAGTATTTATCATTTCAGTTCCAAATATTTCGTAGAAGAGTATGTACCATTTTTAAATGTTTAACCTGTTTATTCAAATTCTAACGGTAAGAAAAATGTGCTGCATTACAGAGAAATGACCTACATGAAAGCTACGAGTACCATTTATTATTGTATTTTTGAAGATAAATAATTTGATTGATCTAAATTTGCAACTCCTGCACAAAAATTCATCTCTTCTCATATTTTCTTTGTAAAAAAGTGTCTTGTTATTTATTATTCATTCTTAGAAAGATTATTATAGAAGCGCATATATAGGCTTTTTGCCTACAAGATTTAAGAGTGTGGTTACCTAGGTATTTATTGGTATTATTAAGGAAATACAGCAAAATGTTGTGCAAATTAGTAGGTAATAAAATATTGAAACGAGTTTGTTATTCAATGAAGTTAAGGATTTATTTCTTCCTTTCTCAGTGTACAAAAATGTACCTACTACTTGCAAATTGGGAAATTGATTAGAACGAGAGTACTATCCAGAAGTTCAACTTCGTTTTCAACTATTCTACACTGGCAGCCGTATTCACAAACTGCACTAAGTGGGGCTTTTTACTAAGTGAAGCTTGAAAGCTCCACTTAGAGCTGTACTTTAGAGAAAACGCTATTCACGAACCAAACTTTGGAAGAAGTGTCTCTTTAGCCGCTCTTTACCGAAGCTGAACTTTCGTCAAGTTACACTCTCCGGGTAAGTTTGACTCCTACCACACTTTACTGGCCCTCAGTGCAGCTTTTGTCGAGAAGTACGTCTATTTTGCTTGATTCGACAGCCGTTTTACGAAGTTTTTCCGTTCGGATTTAAATAGAAAACTTATCAGTTTTCCTTCAATTTCCTTATTAGTTGAACCTAAAGCTGAACTAAGAGCAGCTACACTAATAAAGATTGTGAATAGCGATTTCTCCTCAAGTTTCACTCTGGTGCTTTTTGTGAATACGTGCTTGGGTGTCTTACGAGACTCCTACCCCTCGCTCAAAAAACGTTGATGATTAAAAAATGCACCTCGTTTCACCCTTGATGGGAAAAACAATAGATCACTATATGTCGAGGTAAAATTTCCCCAGAAATCAATGAAAGAAAAATTAAATGAAGATTAATTCTTGAAATGAACGTAGGAAGATGTAAGCAGAAAGAGAAAACTAACAAAATTATATATAGCTTTTCCGCGTCAAATTAAAGGTTTTCCATTTCAAAATAAAGATCTCCCTTTTCAAAATAAAGATCGTTAAGATACGTTAACCTTAACGGACTAAAAAATTGTTAATTTTCAGTTGATTTTTTGACAACAATAAAAAAAAAATACGGAACTCGAACAAAACAAATCTAATATTGTTAGACTTAGATCATTCTCAGCTGCTGCGGTAGAAATCCCCCTGATCTTGCATAGGACATCAAACTTGATAGAGAATGGACAAGCAGGCTGTCCTTGTCTTGTTTTCATTAAGTGTTTCAGTCCGCTACAGTAAACTTATCACAACAATCTTTATTTTGAAAGGGAAAAACCTTCATTTTGAAATGGAAAATCTTTAATTTGACGAGGAAAAGCTATACAGGGTGTTCCATGTTAAGGACCGAAAAACTTCGGGAGTCGATTCTACAACTAATTTTAGTTAGAAAGTGTCTCTTAGCAATTTTTCGTTAGACGCTTAATTTCCGAGTTATTTTAATTTTAAGATTTTTTTCGTGTTTTCAAGCCATAAAAATGATCATAACTCGCTTAATTTACTAGCAATTCAAAATCTAATTACACCGTTGGATAGGGCGTTAAATTTGCCATCTTTCTAGTGGTTATACAAAATTTTTTGTAAGGTCGTGATGGGTGAAAAATCAACTCGTAATGCCATTTTTGTACAATTGTCATAATTTCCTACTTTTTCTTTTGATTGTTAAGGTTTTACTTCCACATGATTTTTCACGTACCTGTACATCAAAAACTGCACAAAGATCTCAGCTTTCCAATGGTATAATTTGTTTTAATTTTATTCCGCTAATTAGGGGTGAAAAATACGTTCGAATGCTAAAAAACGTGGTTGCGCTTATGGAAATCAAGGTTTTCTGGTTCGTTGGGCCTCGGGCAGGTTCGACGAATTAGGGGTGGAATTCTACGTCATTTTCAACGCTATTAGACTGATTCCATCACCGTTGGTATGTGAAAGCTCAGTATTGAATTTTGGTATGTCTAAATCTTTTTTTTATTTACTTGGTAAATCATAATTATTATTTACTTTCTCTAAAAATTCATTATTCATCTTTATTTTTTATTCCACATCTACACCCTATTCTTTATAAGATATTTCTTTTTTCATGCAATCGAGAAAGTTGCAAGAATTGGAAATTTAATATGTTCATAAATACCAAGTAAATTTTTTTAAAAAATCGGACTCACCAAAATTCAATACTGAGCTTTCACATACCAACGGTGATGGAATCATTCGAATAGCGTGGAAAATGACGTGGAATTCCACCTCTAATTCCTCGAAAAATCATGTGGAAGTAAAACCTTAACAATCAATAGAAAAAGTAGGAAATTTTGACAATTTTACAAAAATGACTTTACGAGTTGATTTTTCACCCATCACGACCTTAGAAAAAATTTCGTATAACCACTAGAAAGATGGTAAATTTAACGCCCTATCCAATGGTGTAATTAGATTTTGAATTGCTCGTAAATTGAGCGAGTTATGGTCATTTTTATGGCTTAAGGTCGAAAACACGAAAAAAATCTTAAAATTAAAATAACTCGGAAATTAAGCGTCTAACGAAAAATTGCTAGGAGACACTTTCTTATTAAAATTAGTTGTAGAATCGACTCCCGAAGTTTTTCGGTCCTTAACATGGGACACCCTGAATAAACACTTAATTAAAAGGAAATTTTGATGTCGCGGCCTGGAATCGAACCCGGGTCTCCCAGACTGATGATTCTTGCAGTCCTGTCACCGACTTTGTTTATCGGTCTCAGGTTACACTTTTTCGGGCTGGAAAAAAACTTTTTATGAAATACAGGTGGTATATCGGCTCCATTCGGGGTCTAGTTATGCCCCGAAGGTTTTGATTATTGTCAGTCACTTCAAAGGAATAAAAAGTGGGAGAAAACATTTTCATAAAGCCCTAGATCTATGGGTATTTTTTTTAAACTTTTAAATGTCTAATATACCATACTTGTTTTTTGTTCAAATTTCAACATTGTAGAAACTCTTTCATTTTTATCATCTTTTTAGAGAGTCAAGGGTAGGTACATTTTGGGGGAAAAATTGAAACGAATCTCCATAGGGAAGTTATCAATATTTTAGATAATAAACTTGTTATTTCTTTTATTAAGACTGCGTAGTTGTACTGGTGTACATTCACGTTTACTACATTATCTAATCAGTACCTACGTGTAGCAAGTGAGAAGGTATAATAATTATACCTAGCTAGTAAGTGTTAGATATGTAAGCCTACCTAGGCATGTAATGATGTAAGAACCACCACCACCACCACTGTTATCAGGGCTCCCGCTCAAGCATACTGTTAGATTATCATTCATGTGCCGACTGCTAATATACGGATGACTTCTATCGTACCATTTGTATTATTTACTACTACCTAAATACGAACCTAAACATGGCACAGTCAGTAGGTAGTTAGTAACGGTTTTGGTGATAGTGTGCACAGTGAAAGACTTTTAACGTGATCATCTGCCTTCGTCAACTCAAATTTGTTGAACTCAGATTCGCACCACTATGGAGTTCAATAAACCCGATCCGTTGGACATCGACTCAGTTGATTTAGCCAAACAATTCGTGAACTTTAAGGACGATTTTACTATTTATGCCACTGCCATTGAGGCTACCAAGAAGGCGACTGCAGTACAAGTCGCTGGGTTGAAGAATCTTATGGGTGTGAAGGCCCTCCGCCTTTATAAGAACATTACGACGTTGAAACCCGAGGATGAGACAGTTGACACCATTTTCGAAGTACTGGAGACGTATTGCGTACCTAAAAAGAATGAAACCATGTGTGTATTCAGGTTTCTGAGTCGCAAACAAGTTGTTGGAGAGCCATTTGATTCATTTTACTCCAATCTCAAGGAGCTCATCGCAGCGTGTGAATTCGATAGTCAGGAAGACAAGTTATTGAAGTGCCAAATTATTTTGGGTATCAACTGTTCAGTCTCTCGGGAACGTTTACTCCGTGAAGACCAAACTCTCGACAAAGTTGTTGCTCTCTGCAGAGCTGTGGAAGCAGCTGATAAAAACATGAAGGTGATCTCAGATTCGAATCCATCGCCAGCGGTGCACAATGTTCATCAGAGACCCAAAAATAACGCTCAAAGAGGATCCTCAAGCTCAGCCAGCAAGTTACCCCAGCCTCTTGGTTCGTCAAGAAACACTAGACGTCAAGCAAACTGTAACAGATGTGGATATCAGCATTCGTTCCGTCAGTGCCCCGCCTTCGGTCAGGTTTGCTCTCAGTGTCAAGGTATGAATCACTTTGCTAAAATGTGTAAGCAGTTTAAAAAGCCCTTGCCCAAAACTCATGAGATAAGCGAAACCACGTCAGTCACTATTGACCCGCACAACGATTTATCTAGTCTAGTTACTGAACCTCAATGTGAGTACGGATATTATGATGTGGGGTGTATTAGCAATACGGACAAACGGAATAATTGCAAACAGTGGTTCATTGACATACCCATCAACCAAATTGTTGTTAAATTTAAGTTGGACACTGGGGCAGAGGTAAATATTTTGCCTGTAGCAGTTCTCAAACGAATATTACCCACAGGTCGTTCTGCCTTGAAAGACTGCAACACTTTTTTGGAATCTTTTGGAGGTTTTAAAATAAAGCCACTTGGTAAAATTGATTTAACCGTAACGTATAAAGCCTCTGTAGCAACGCTCCAATTTATAGTAGTTGAAGAGCACAAAGCTATGCCAATCCTAGGCCTTTCTGCATGTTTATCACTACAGCTTATTTCGAGAAAAACTGTTGATAATGTCGTTGTTCAGCATGTGAATTCGGCTGATCAATTTATTAAAAATAATCAGGATGTGTTCAGTGGGTTGGGGTGTTTTCCTGGCGTCTTGGACTTGAAGCTCAGGCCAAATGCTATACCTAGGTGTTGCCCTGCCCGCCGCGTCCCTTTAAAAATTTCCGATAGACTGCAATCTAAACTTGATGACCTAGAATCTAAGGGAATTATTGAAAAATGTCAGGCAGGGGAGTGGGTTCATAACTTGGTAATTGTAGAGAAACACATAACTGGAGATTTAAGGATATGTCTTGACCCCAAGTATTTGAATGAAAATTTGATAAGAGAATTCACCCTAATTCCTACCATTCAAGAAATAAACTCCAGATTAGCCAATAAAAAATATTATTGCGTATTTGATTTAAAGGATGGGTTTTATCATTTCAAGTTAAGTGATGAGGCAGCTAGTCTCTGCACTTTCTCATCACCTTTCGGTGTTTACAAATTCCGCCGTGCCCCCTTTGGACTCTCTGTTTTGCCAGAGCATTTTCAAAAGATGACTCAATCCATTTTTGGAAATATTGAGGGCGTCACTGTATATTTTGATGACGTATTATGTGCCGCAGAATCAATTGAAGAACTTACGGTAATTGTAGAGAAAGTAATGAAAGCAGCACGCCAGTATAATGTGAAATTCAATAGCAGCAAACTGCAATATTTCGTGACAAGTGTAAAATTTTTGGGCCTAATCTTTGACTCCCAAGGTATAAGACCTGATGATGGAAAAATCCAAGCTGTGTTAAATTTGCAAAGCCCCAAAAGTAGAAAAGATTTACAACGGTTTCTTGGCTCAGTAAACTATTTGAGATCATTTATTCCAAATCTTTCTGAGCTTGTCACCCCATTCAGGGATTTACTCAAATCTAATACACAATGGATCTGGTCTGAACTTCACGAAAACCAAATCCAATTGCTCAAGTCTAAAATTTCTGATCTCGCTTTGTTGACGCCTTTTGATGAGGCCAAACCTATTACAATTTTAGCTGACTCAAGTCAGCATGCATTAGGAGCTGTCCTCATGCAGAATAATAAACCTGTATGCTATGCATCTCGTTCTTTGACAAGTAGTGAAGTAAATTACGCTCAAATCGAAAAGGAGCTGCTGGCCATAACATTTGCTTTTGCCAAATTTCATTCTCTTGTGTATGGTCGCAAAGACGTCACAGTTCACAGTGATCACAACCCGCTAACTTCAATTGTCACCAAAGATTTGAACAAAATAACAAACAATAGGTTGAAACGGTTACGACTAAAGTTGTTGCCTTATCAGTTCTGTTTGAAATACCTTTCTGGCAAATACATGCACTTTGCAGATTTATTATCCCGTGACTGTAGGCCAAACCCATCTGAAGTGGATGAAAGTATGTTTGACATTGTTCATACGGTTTCAGAATCAGATGGGCTCACCACGCCAGTCCTTGCTAAATTCCTAGAACACACAAAAACTGACAAAACCTTGTGTGAGGTGGCCAAATATTATGTTGACGGGTGGCCTAAAAATGTGCCACTTGGTGACCCTGATATGAGTCATTACTACTCTGTCAGAGATCACATCACCATTTCAGGTGGTTTAATTTATCTGAATCACTGTGTAATTGTTCCTCATAGCTTGAGACGTTTCACGCTCCAATTGTTACATGAGACTCATTTGAGCTACGACAAAATAAAGGATAGGGCTAAAAATAATTTTTACTGGCCTGCTATGTTAAGTGATATTAAAAATTTAATTCAGTCGTGTACTACGTGTAACCGATTCCAACGTAGAAAAATTAAAGACCCATTGTTACCTCATTCCATTCCTGAATATCCATTCCACAAAATTGCAGTAGATATTGCTGAGTGTGGGGGGAAGAGTTATTTATGTGTCGTTGACTACTTCTCTCGGTGGTTTGAGCTCGAACTACTTTCCAACAAGTCAGCCGCAGCTGTTATCACTGTGCTGAAGCCAATATTCGCACGATTTGGAATTCCAAAGCTCATGATAGCTGACAATGTTCCTTTCAATTCAAGAGAATTTTTGCTATTTGCAAATGAGTGGAATTTTGTTGTTCAAACGTCTAGCCCTTACTATCCACGTAGTAATGGGCTGGTTGAGAAAACCATTGGTACTGCTAAATCAATGCTAAATAAATCTCAATATGAAAATCAGGATTTGGCTCTCTATTTGCTGAACTATCGTAACCTGTAGCAGGTTTGCCTTATTCACCATCCCAACTTCTGCAAAGCAGGTTTCTCAATTCTAAGTTGATCCTATCTAACAAGGATCTAATTCCGGCCATAGTGTCTGATCCTATGGTTACAGCTAAAGTAGGACAGAAAGAGCATTATGACAAAACTGCTCGTGTGTACGAACATGAGTTAAATTTACACCAGACCGTTTATGTCAGGAATACTTTGAAAGACATTTGGGAGCTAGGGAAGATTGTCGAAATTCTGCCAAACAGATCGTTTATCGTTGAAGTGGGGGGTAAAATGTATAGGAGAAACTCTTGGTTTTTAAGGCCAGCGAAGGGCTCGGAGGAAGTTTCAGGGTGTGGTCACAAGTGGCATGGTTCTTCGGTTGATGTGAGTTCTGAAACGTTAGGCGAAAGCCAGGATGTGGGCATACCATCAGGCTCAAAGGAGAATAAATTCACTCCAAGACCAACTAAAACACCTACAAATTTGGCTTCAAAAATTCCGACCCCCATTCGTACAACATCAGGTAGAGTCGTAATTCGACCAGCAAGGTTCAACTTGTAGGTCGCAGGAGGTTGTGTAATAAATGGGTATTATGTCATCAAGGTACCTTAATTTTAGTATACATGTTTGGCTCAGTCTTGGTGATAACCCTGTACAACGTCTTGAATAATGTGTTCCATTTGCATTTTAGTTCCATGAATTTTTGTTCCAGTACATTTTATTCTTTGTCAATATTGTTCCATTACCTCTTTACATAGCTTTTGAAATTAGTAGTGATTTGTAAAAAAAAAAAAAAAAAAAAAAAAAAAAAGAGAGAGGAAGCGTGTTAGATATGTAAGCCTACCTAGGCATGTAATGATGTAAGAACCACCACCACCACCACTGTTATCAGGGCTCCCGCTCAAGCATACTGTTAGATTATGATTCATGTGCCGACTGCTAATATACGGATGACTTCTATCTTACCATTTGTATTATTTACGACTGCCTAAATACGAACCTAAACAGTAAGTAATTATTATTACTAGCGGTTCTTCTATTATTTTATTTTATGGATTCATTTTTCCCTTTTGTTTTTTGTATTATCCTGATTGAAACAGAACGAAATGCATTTTATTTAATAACAATTCTCATTTATCGATGACTTGGCTGTGTACGATAATATCGTATATAATATAAATTTAAAAATCTTTTAAAATTTTGAAATTTAAACAAATTTTCAATGTGTGTGGTTTAGTAAATACCTACATATTATGTAGGTATTAGTAAGTACCTACTTATTATGTAGGTACCTTACTAAACCACACACATTGAAAATTTGTTTAAATTTCAAAATTTTAAAAGCTTTTTCAATTTATCATGGTTTTGGAGGTTCTAAAGTACCTAGGTATACTTCAGGGGGGGGGGGGGGAATTTGAAAGATTCGCCATGGAAATACTTTTGCCAAGTACAAGGTTAAGTAGGTATCTACGATTTTAAAGAATTTTTTGACACCACCCGGAGCTCTATGGGACCATCCATTCTCGTTAATGATAATAATTAATTTCCTAATGAATGTTTCATGACGTTTTTTCATAAATTCAGATATAGGTAGTATTCAGTTTTTAGAAACGAATGAAACCACCAAATCCATCAACAATTAATTTTTTTTGAGAGAGAGAGAAAACACTTTATTGAACATTGTAGGAGGAATGAAGGTGGACAAGGACTCCAGTAGTTGTCGTAACGTAGGTAATGGATTTGCCGAAAGTTCAAAATGAGATGCCAAAAGTTCAAATTGGTAGGTATGCCAAAAGTTTGCCAAAATTGAAATTGATTTATGCCAAAGGTTTTTTTTTGCGAGCGTAAATGTGGAGGAGTAAGTCTTGTGGGAGCCAATTAAAAAATTATTCAATTTCAAGCGATTATTGTGAAATTAAATCAGTGGTTAAAAACTGCTAACATTTACATAAATTGTAGTTCAAACTAGGTAGGTACTATGTAAATGCAATTACTTCTTTAATTACATAATTCCAATTATTTTTAGCCCTACTCTGTTATGGGGGTCTTTCCCATCTCAGCTAATGTTCTCAGAGTACCTACTTAGAATTAAATAATATATTTCTGCTTCTCACTCATTCACTGAGGGACATCTCCGAAACACCGGTGAAAGGTATGTTTCAAATTCGAATTTTTAGAGGGAGAGGTCGTCGTCCGTTGTCCACAGCATGTTGAAAGAAAGACAGCTCAGTACCAACTCTATCTATCAACTTAAACATCGTGTTTGATGTGTTTTTACCGTTGAAACGATTCTGGTCTCAGATTGTACTAACATTCAAACACTTCAGTCTTTTGTGAGCATTATCAGGGATAAAATGTCTCTTTTCTCGTGAGTTTTCTCAAATTTTCAAATGGCTTTTAAAGCTGATAGGTTGGCAACAATGGTGGCGGGAACTCGTCCAGCCTATCAGAAGACGCGCGCCAACGATTTCCTTGGGTGGGGTGTTGTGTTTTTTGTTGAGCTTCTTGGGCACGAAGTTGTTTGACGAATCGAAGTGTTTCGGGTCTTTGTTTCCTTCACATCATCTCCCAAATATTCGTTTCGCTCGGTTATTTTCGCCAAGTCGTGGACGTAATTGTGCAAAAATTCGTTCATCAGAGCGAAAAATGCCTCCGAAACGTCGGGAGAAGGAAGTGGAGGCTTCCAAAAACATCAAAACTGAGGCCACCGGGGACCACGAACTATTTCTCAACGCCTTCGAAAGTGAGTTGAAATATCTCTCCTTATTCTTCCACTTAACATCTTATCTCGTAGTCTCCCCATCTCGACGTTTTGCTAGGAATTTAAGTAACTTAAATATATTTGGAGATCTCGTTTTCAGTGAAAGTCTGCTCTGTTTACCGCTTGCGTTCTAACCTAAAATGTCGATTATCTTGCTTCGTGGAAAACCAACGAGTCATTCATTTTTCATGTTCGAATTTTGCTATAGTTGTCCAAGACTACTGATTAATTTATTGGGTTAAACAATTGTGGACGGCAATTTTGTTCATAATATCCACCTGAAAATTATTTGTCTAGTGTTCTAAACCAAATCTTGATGTCCTACTTATATGTCAATAAGTGGGTATGATCTTAGTTGAGTGGTTATGGGTATGAATGAGTATTATGTTTTCAGGTGCTTAGGTAAATATATGGAAATTTCACCTAGGGAGGAACCTACCTAGTACCTATTATTACTTATTTGTGTCTCAACGTTCCCCTCCCCTCCCTCCGTCTAAAAATTGCGCCAAAATGTCACCTGATGAAAACAATGTTTTTAATATACCTAATGCATTTTTGGGGACATTCTGAGATGGTGAGGTGGAGACTCGCTTCTTCTGGAAGCAAAGTTGAGTGGATGTACGCTATATAATTATATACTTATTGTAGTTTCTCTCTTCCAGTTCTGATTATCCTGAACGGGGTTGAACAATGTTGTCAGCATTCATGTTATCTTACATCATGAAACCTGCGTAAAACCTTTAACCCGCGTGTTGTCGCGCCCTGTTGTCTTGCACCACGTAATTTGCTGGTGTTTGGCATGATGGTGCACTTCACAAGAAGTACGTAGCCGTACAAAGGGCAATGACCTGCTCCTTATTACCATAATGACATAAATCCTTGGTACCACGGAGATACAACCACTGCATCACGTTGTTGCATTGTTCATACCTATCAGTACCTAGAGATGTACTATCATGTTACTGTCACTTTCATGAAATGTAATCAGAAACACGCATGTGAATAGTTCCAAATTAGTATGAACGAGAGACCAACACGCGAAAAGGCTGGAAGTTTGTCTTAATATTCTAACATAATGATAATAAAACCAGAGATGGGCAAATTCTTATTCATAAATACGATTATGAATACAAATCATATTTGCGATTTTATGATTATGAACACGAATACAGGATCTGTATTGTGAATAGGATTGTATTCGTATTCATATTCATACCATATATGGTATGAATATGAATACGAATACAATCGTATTCACAATTTGAATACGATTTTCCCCCTTATTTGTATTTTGAATACGAGTTTATGATTTTTTCTATGATTTTCCTAAAAATCGATTTTTTTAACGATTTTCCCTGAAAATCATACTTTTTTTATGATTTTTTCCCGAACTCTGGACATATTAAATATGTGTCCGATAGGCCATAAATTGTATGGCCTAACAATGTAAAAATAATCAATCAAAATTCGAAACGTTCACAAATTCTTATAGGATTTTTCATGCAGCATCGAATGAGACCACCCTCAGGTCGCTAAGACCAACCGTATAGAAACTACGACGCAATTTACAATGAAAATCGTATTTTTTTTACGATTTCCACTGAAAATCATAAAAAAAATTATGATTTTTACCGGAATTTTGGTCTTATTTATTCTCCAAAATTGTCAAAATAATCAATCAAAATTCGAAACGCTCACCAATTCTTATTGGATTTTTCACGCAGAATCGAATGAGACCACCCCCAGGTCGCTACGAACAACCGTATAGAAACTACGACGTAATTTACAATGAAAATTATTATTTTTCAATGATTTTCACACGAGTTTTTTCCGTTTTTTTTGTGGTTAATACCTTCACAATCATCATAATATATGGTATATTCGGATTCAGCACAAAATTTCTGATATAATGCGTTTTTCAAAAATGAAAATTGTCCAAAAATTAAGAAAAGTATGTATATATTTATATATATAATGAAAACGCGCGTATATTTTTTGTACCCAGAAATAGAGTAGCCGTGTGGGTACTCTATGAGTTCGTGGAGACGAGTAGACCGTGAATATGGACTCCTAACATCTTCAAAGCATACCCTACCCAGTGCATATAGTATGTTGGTATGGTAGGTATACTGAAAATCGAAAAAAAAACCTAAGCAAGAAAACCCTAAGAGGCATCTGGACCCGAGCAAAGATTAGTTCGGTTTTTTCCCGCTAACTAACCTAAAATTCATTTTCACCTGCAATAATTGTCAAACTCTGATTCTGTATGTAGCAGCTCCTAATCCAGGTCAAAATGAGTTTTAGGCTCTGATTGGTCAATAACTGACTCAATCCGATGAAGAGCGGATGTGGTGTTGACATGGAGTGTAGTGGTCAACCTTAGCTTCAACTGAAAGATTTCTTTGAAAAATCGCTCATTAATTCATGCTGCATGAATGGACTTTTTTAATGATTTTTAATGGAAATCGTAAAAAAAGTACGATTTTTATTGTAAATTGCGTCGTAGTTTCTATACGGTTGGTCGTAGCGACCTGGGGGTGGTCTCATTCGATTCTGCGTGAAAAATCCTATAAGAATTGGTGAGCGTTTCGAATTTTGATTGATTATTTTGACAATTTTGAGGAATAAATAAGACCGAAATTCCGGTAAAAATCATAATTTTTTAATGATTTTCAGTGGAAATCGTTAAAAAAAAGTACCATTTTCATTGTAAATTGCGTCGTAGTTTCTATACGGTTGGTCTTAGCGACCTGGGGGTGGTCTCATTCGATTCTGCATGAAAAATCCTATAAGAATTTGTGAACGTTTCGAATTTTGATTGATTATTTTTACATTGTTAGACCATAAATATGTCCAGAGTTCGGGAGAAAATCATAAAAAAGTATGAGTTTCAGTGAAAATCGTTTAAAAAAAATCAATTTTTAGGAAAATCATAGAAAAAATCATAAAATCGTATTCAAAATACGAATAAGGGGGAAAATCGTATTCAAATTGTGAATACGATTGTATTCGTATTCATACCTGTATTCGTATTCATAATCATAAAATCGCAGATATGATTCCTATTTATAATCGTATTTATGAATAAGAATTCGCCTATCTCTGAATAAATCATTGGACTAAAGAGAAAAACATTCCATTACATTATAACATAAAATTGAGATCAGTAATGGAGAAATCTTTGTGCAAAACATTAATTTGAAGAAAAAAAAATTTAACTTCATTCAATTAATTCAGAAAATATTGAAATAATTATAAAAAATCAATATTGAAGCACATCTGGGGAGGGAGTGAACTCAAAGTAACAGTTTAGTCATTAGTTAGTTGTTTGGCGTTGTTTGGCTGAATAAACAAATCGACCAATGGATGGGGACTCCAGGACTGGCTAAAAGAGGGCGTTCCAGGGCTCCATAACATGTAAATATGATGATATGCGGTATTATCTTGATGTTGTGTTATAATATGTTGATAAGTAGGTACTAGATAGGTTTTTCCTCGCAAGCCATCATTATTGGGTTTGTCAATATTGACGCTGATCTTGACAATTGAAAGACAGCTGATGACGTCCGCGATGCCAGGAATGGAAGCTGGACGAAATCCAACCTGAAATGGCTGTTTACTTACCATCATTATTGGGAAACGTTTGGAGTATGTTTAATCGACCATTGTCATTGCATTTTGTTGCTACGGCAAATAAAACCTATTCTATTGTAATAAGTATTGGTTGGTAAAATACCTAACTAAAATCATCCCTCAGCCAAATTTGGAATACAATTCATTCTTTGCTCTTCCATTAGAATATGAACCGGCGCTTTAAAACTGGATTCACATGGGACGGAAAAGACGGAAAGACGAGGAAACTAGTGGAGGGTGTAGCCAGAGTCGGTGAAAGGTTCACATGGATGGATGATGGACAGAAAGGACGGAATGATAACCTTCCTCCTGGAAGCCTCTGAAATGATAACCTCTCTCTGATCTGTAACCTCTGTTGACTGTGTTTTGAATTTGACTTTCAATTCCTCGTTGAAATTAATTTTGTATTAAAAAAAGAAGAAGAAAAAAAACGAGCCAGAAAAGGGCAGCACAACAAACAAATGAAGCGCAAGCGTGGAACCTCAGTTGATTGCAACAATCGATTGTTTTTTCCAACAATCGATAGTTTTGATGGTTTTTTCAACTAAGGAGTAATATTGCTCTTGGAATTTTCAAGTTGTCCACATGCTTATTTATTTTGACGAATGCCAGCTGAACAATGTTTCTAGAAAATTCACAGTTGGGATTCTGCAATAATTCTGGGAATACATTATCTCAATGCATCAATTGTGTCGATCGTATCAAAACAATCGATTGTTGGCTACTATCGACAGTTGGCCACCCCTAGTGCAACCTCCACTCGTGGTTATCATTAGAGTATTTTTGTACTTGCCGTTTCATTTCACACATTTCTACTCCCACACGCAAAAAGTTCCTTAACGCCAAAAGCCAACTTTTGGCGTTTGAAAAAATAGGTTGTCTACGCGAGGGTGTCCTACGTGAGGATAACCTCAGAGTAAATGGAGTTGTTTTTCTTCTTTCATAGATTACCCAAGGCAGAAAAAAGCAAGTTTAAGATTCAACAGAAAATATTATTTGTTTGCACCACTACCTATCCACTTCGTCATTAATTTTGAAGTTATTTTAATCCAATTCTCATTATTGTCTCATTTACTATGGGTTCCAATTTTTCTCCAATAGTTTTTACCTACCTACTATCAGTTGGTTGGTACTATTATACTTCTTTATTCATTTTATTGGCATTTTATATGTTAAAACCGGGTAAAGACAAATAAATACGACAACTCTTCTCAAATTCGCACAATATAATATTTCACTTAAACAAAAAAGTGAGAGCCAAAACAATAAAACCGGGAAAGTAACAACTAGCAGAGACCTTAAATAATCATCGAATATTTGCTCAAGTTCCTCCTCAGTGGAGGAACTCTGCCATATGGACTCACCTCATGGACTCTGCCATAAGCTCCATCAATTCTTCCATAACTTTTATCAAGATACTAGGAAAAATAGACAAGGAGTAAATTCCTGCCAAAGTAACCTTGCCAACTTAACATATAAGCGTCACGTTAACGTCACTACAGGAGTTCACTTTATATGATTTCACAAAGGAGATCTGAAAAAAATCTTTTTCACGTTTTGCGTTTTGGCAACACGGGACCACTGCAGAGGTGCACAGAAAGGGCGGAAGACGGACGATGATATAAAATTCCCTCCACTGACGGGTTCTGTCAAGATGGCAGCTACCATTCTCAACCAGGGAAAATCAGCCAATCAGATTGTGATATTTCTTTCCGTCTTTTCCATTTCCGCCCTCCTCCGTTCCATGTGAATCCAGCTTAATTGCTCTAGGCTTTGGGTCCTTCGCTAATAGGATGTAGTACTTGACATGGTAGCAAAATATTAGGTATGGTATGATATTTGTGTGGGTCATGGTGTTAAGGAGTGACGTCATGGTTCTAGATGTCATACGCCGCCATGGTTGGGCAAGGGTTGTCATACTAGCGCCGCACCCAATCAGAATTCACTACTGTTATGCAAAGCTTGATATCTCAACATATTCATATGCAACTTGATATCTCTACCCCCTCCCTTGATATCTCTACCCCCCTTCCGTGCCATCATGCTTTCTCTAATATTTCTACTATTATTATACTATTGTTACGTTCTTCGCATCTAACTTGTCCTAATTTTTCCAGAGCCCACTCAAATCTACCGGTATTTGAGGAACAGAAGCTTGGTAAAGGTGAGACAAAATTACTTTGTTTTCATTGTTCCATAATAAGATATTTCAAGTTTATTCACAGATGCTATTGTATTACAATTTCATGGGTATCGAAAAATAAACGTTTACACTAGTTTTACCCAAGCGGAGGATGCGCTGTTTCATCAGATCTATTGCCACCTTGATTTGAGCGTCGATTACCTCCTGAAAGTAGACAATACGATGCCACGATGATTGCAAAGTGTAGAGGGGACTTTTGAACCTCAATGGGGTATTTCGGTGGGTCGGAAATTCAGGTTTTTGACCTCAAATTTGGATTCAGCACCCTTGAAAACCTATAAACTCCAACTTTTAGCCCAATGATACTATAACATGTGGTAGAAAAATTAATTAGAGATCACACGTTTGAAATAAAGGCGGGCCGCCATAAATGCTTACACACTACGCTGCGCACGTGTGTGTAGTATTTTGTAGTATCCAAGAGATTCTCATTTTCGAATAGCGTTACTTTACAGTTCAATCGTTAGCGTTACCTATACCTGCCGTCTGTAATCGGTTTATGGTTTCGACTTATCAAATTTTCAGATAGTGTATCGCCCACGATTTCTTTTCTTTCTTTCATTTTTAATATGACGGAAAAGAAGAACCTGCTACCAGTGAGAACATTCCAATCTCTTCTCTGTGCATGGATACTTTTTTCAAAGTCAGTTTTGGCTAGCTACGTCACACCATTCAAATCTTCAACTTTCCTTAGTTTCTCTGATTTTTAAAAAATATTTTCTCGACGGACAGACCCGATTACCGTTATTCCTGAGCCATACTCTTATGAAGAAAAAAAAATTTAAAAAAATTGACTGAAATACCCCATTGGTAGCCATGGGCTCGGGATCGCACATAATATCTAGATATTATCTAGATGCTCACTGTGTATCCTCGGGGCAAATAAAACAATGGAGGACTTCATAGCAGAGTCATAAGTGACTTCTCTGTGCTCCTTCCTCATATTAGGTATTAGCTGTAACGATGGAACCGAAGTAGGGCTAAAGCGTATCATGTTTCATATTTTCTTCTATATTTGTTGTTTTTCTATCTTAATAAACGTGTCTTTCATTAATTCATTCAGTAGTTTTATCTTAGTTATAAACATACTTTTTAAATATCGACATTTCACATTCTTGAAGTTTATTAACCTATTAACGCCCAGTGCTGCCATGTGGTAACGTAGAAGCCCTTTCTGTTTGGAGGCTGCTGGGCACCTTCCAGAGTCATTGAGAAGACTTGGAATCTGAGGGTCCTTTTCTCCAGATCTGTCTGATCATTGTGATGTATGATGTTTCATCTCCAGCCATGAAGGTGTGGCACATAGCACGAAGTTTCATCAACAAATTCAATGGGTAAATGGCCAGATTGGATGTCATCAGAACTACCGATTATCCTACCGTATAAACGGTAAATCGAAGTAATCTGGTGGGTGTTGCACATAGCTCATTCGATGGTCACAAAGCACGATGCGTCATCTTCAAGTTAATTGTGTACTTGACCTGGCTAAAGGTTGTAAGAACTAACGAGTACTCTACCAAATACCCATGTTGACATCATCAGGGCGGTACTTTATCTAATACCCCCTTTAGTGGCATTTTTTTTTGACCAATTATGAATGTGAAAATTAGTTGATGAATTACTCACTTAATATTGGATGTACCTATTCCGCATCCAATAGTCCAACTGAGTCCCTTCAAGAACCGGTGAGATCACGACACGATCTACTAAATACTCAGTTTTGAAAGAAAAAGATCAGGTTTTAAGGCGCCCAGCGTTGTGATATGGCAACGTAAATCCATAAAATTCAATGAAGAGATTTTTGGATTTTTTTTTTTTTTAATTAATCATTTGAAATCCGATCAGGTGAATTTTGAAATGATTTATTTGCAATTCGATCAGGAGATTTTTGAAATCATTTTTCCGTGTGCTAAAGACTATTTGGAGTCGGGATATCAGATTTATTCTCAAAATGTATAGAGAGAAAAAAGTTTTGGGCGTTAATGGGTTAAACAACCAAAGATATTAAAGATTATCTGATGAACGATAATTGAATTGCTTTTGTAGAATGATGGGAGCAAAATATGACGTAACATCAATCTTAGCATAATTAGGATCAATTTACTGTCTGAAGTACAACATTTCTGTTATATGATCATTATTGTTAGTAATTTTGAATGGTTTCGCCTCTGTAGCCGTACTTTCTGCACCGGAACTTGACGTACATGCAACACCGTATGACTCGGAGGAAAAAGAACGGCAAAAAGATATCTCCCGACAATTTGCTGGAGATCGTCCAAACGAAGCAGCTTCAACAGAAGAGCAACGACCTCAGAACTTCCGGGTACCTCACGCTGACGTATTTAGGATTCTACAATCAGAACAGTAAGTCACGATTTTCTTCTAAATTGCGATTTTGTGTCTACCCAAAGTGAATAACGTCGTAAACTGAAAACCAACTAAATTTGGACACTAGCAAATCCTACCCTTCGTCAAACAGAAAAATTGTGTTTGTTTACTTTTCGTGAATTATTCCATTTATTTAATTTTTTTTTTTTTTTTGATCCAGTGAATTTTACGATTCTATTGCACCTGGTTGTACCGTCGTGGATAAACTGTAAACAGGATTGTTTATCGGTTTCGCATGTCATTATTTCGTTACATAATTTCATTCAAGTTTTTAACCCGTAGATGATCGCAAAAACTCATTATGTGTTAAAATGTTTTTCGGTTAAAGATTAGCATCGTTCGGAAACTATCGATGATCACCATCGAATAAACTATCAACGTTAACCGGTACTAAATAATCGATGGTTTTCGATAGTATCAATTATGGGGGGTGCGCCTCATATTTTATTTTTATTTTTAATCGAAAGTAGTTTATTCTGGTAATTTTGACACCAGCCGTTCTCTTTTTGGATGAGTAGATCTTTTTCTATGATTTTTCAAAGATTCAAATGTTTATGACGTCACGCGCCCCTCCCGCCTGGGCGGGACCCCCCAGCCCACTGTGACGTCAACATTCGAAACTTTGAAATATCATAGAAAAAGGTCTTCTCACGCTAGAAGGTAGCGGTTGATGCCAAAACTCTCAGAATGAGGTCTAGTTTAGATTAAAAATTACAATTTACAGTTTTTCCGACCCATGCGCACACCCCGTTCTTTGATGAAGTGATGTAATCAAAATATTGAATAGGTGCCTAGGATGGATCAAGCATCTTTCTTTGCAATTTTTATGATAAAAATTTCAGTGAAACCTCTGGTCAGTTTAGGCCAGCCTAAATCAACCAAAAATTTAAAAAATATGTAATGTCGATTTTTTATTCGAAAATACGCTAAAAAATGGAATATAACTGAATATCGAAATATATACTTATGTCCTATATACCTACTTAAGAACAGATAACGACAACCAAACAATTGAATATTTGAATTTGTTACTGATACCGATAATGGAAAGATTCGATACTATCACATTGACGTAATTGATAGTGGTGATACATTGGTTGAAAATTATGGGACAGCGGTGTGGCCACGATCGTTGGGGCGTCGTTGTTTGGCGGTGGACTTTGGACCGACCTCTGCGGGGATCCCTCGCCCTGGGTTAGAACGATGAGGCAATGGGAAGCTATGAGCGAAATCATCTGAATAAATGGGGGTTGCGCCTGATTTTTTAAAAACATTTTAATCGAAAGTAGACTTTATCCTGAGAATTTTGGCACCAGCCCTTCTCTTTTTGGATGTGTAGTTCTTTTTCTATGATTTGTTAAAGTTTCGAATGTTTATGACGTCACGCGCCCCTCCCGCCTGGGCGGGACCCCCCCACTGTGACGTCATAAACATTCGAAACTTTGAAAAATCATAGAAAAAGTTCTTCTCACGCTAGAATGTCGCGGTTGGTGTCAAAATTCTCAGAATAAGGTCTAATTTAGATTAAAAATAACAATAAACAGTTTTTCCGACCCATGTGCACACCCCATTCTGATCTTCCCTTTGGAATCAATCATCACATCAATCGGCCACACTTTGAGGAAAGAGGAGGGTGCGGTGGAGCGTCAGGCGTTGGACTGGAATCCTCAGGGCTATAGGCGAAGAGGTAGACCTCGAGTAAGTTGGAGGCGTTCGGTCGAGGGGGAATTTAAGGCGGGTCGGCAAAACGTGGCAAGAAGTAAAGGTTATGGCACGGGACAGAAATGCCTGGCGTACATTTATAGAGGCCCTATGTTCCTAATTAGGAATGAGAGGAAATAAATCAAAAAAACCTTTGGAAGACAGCTGATGACGTCCGCGACGCCAGGAATGGCAGTCAGGCGAGAAAAAAACTTAACTTACTCACATTGATTGAAAACGACGGTTCTAAACCATCGATGGTGAAAACATCGACTAACCCTTGGCTACACGCTAGGTGGGGAGTTACGTTTGTACACGCTAGCGGAGAAATCCCCGCAAATTTATTTCAACACAATTATTGATTTATGATACACTGAAAGGCACGAATTGGTTTTAAAAGGTCATGGATATAGGATGAGCTTCAACTCAATACATTTTTTTATTCAACAGGTAGGTAATAAAAATATGAATTTTGAAGTTGGAAATACATAAGCAACAAAATTTATATCTATCATAATTGTAGCAGGGTATTTAATTAATAACCAAAGACTGGTTAATAATCACTAACACTATCTATTCACTGGTTTTAATCATTAACACAGGGAAAAATTCACAAGAGAGAAAAGAACATGGTTGAATAGAAAAAGATACAAAATCTCCCGGTAGGGAGCACAAGCGTTGTTCTCTGTCACGGCTGAACACAAGCCGGCCACAGAGCTGTGTCTTTCAACAATAATAATAAAAATTATTATTATGATTATTTAAGAACGAGGAAACATGAAACTATACATCAAGCAAAAAATACAAACGTGTGAAATCATAATAGTAGAAGTAGTATGATTATAATCATAATCATATGTGTGGATCAAACTTCGGTCTGATTGCATACTGAAGGTAAGGTAAATAATTGTTAAGGGGATCATTGTTTACTCAGTTAAAGGTCTGAGAAAAGATACCTTGGACAATGTTGGGACAATAGTGAACGGTTCATCATTCTATTTCTGTTTTTCTGAAAATGCGGGCAAATCCCCGCCTAGCGTGTAACTAAGGGTTAGTTTCGGTTAATAATTTTTCATAATAAACTTTTGGAATCGAGCTAGAAAAAAATTTTCTATTTTGATTTTGGTACATGGGGTCTATTTGAGGTTAAGTTATGCCCCGAAGATTTTGGTTATCGCCAGTCACTTCTAATAATAAAAAGTGGGTTGGGGGGGGGGGGATTTCAAATCGCCCTAGCTCAAAACTTTCAATATACAGGTATTGTTTTTTAATCATTTAAAATTGTTACCAATTTTTAAGAATTTAACCGTTCGCTTAATGAAGATGATTAATCACCTAATGTATGAATGAGTGTTCATCTATTTAAGATCATCTATTTAAGATATCAGGTTGAAATAAATTCCAAAATGTTCGTTAGGATTGGAAGTTTATTGTACAGTAAGAAAAAATCAGTTATGGAATATCGTGCTAAGTAGATGGCGCCCTTGCTGATTGATGCACTGTTCAAGCCTTTCGGCGAAGTTGCTCATGACGTTATCCAACATTTCCATCGGGATGGCGGCAATTTCACGTGTGATCGCATCTTTGAGGTCTTGAAGAGTTCGTGGTTTATCCACATAAACCTTGGACTTCAGGTAACCCCATAAAAAGAAATCACAGGGAGTGAGATCGGGCGAGCGCGGAGGCCATGGAATGTCACCGTGTCGCGAAATCAACTTTCCGGGAAATGTTTGGCGGACAATATCCATGGAAATTCTCGCCGTGTGTGTAGTTGCCCCGTCCTGTTGAAACCAAATGTTCTCGGTATCCTATTCATTCTCTTCCAGGTATGGGAAGAAAAAATCCTGCAGCATTGCCACATAGCGCTCTGAATTCACAGTGACTGCTCTTCCTCTTTCATCTTCAAAAAAGAAAGGCCCCACTATCCCTACCTTTGAAAATGCACAACACACTGTAACTTTTTTGCTGTGGAGAGGCTGTTGGTGCAGTTCCCTTGGGTTATCCGCTGCCCAATATCCCGATGGAAATGTTGGATAACGTCATGAGCAACTTCGCCGAAAGGCTTGAACAGTGCATCAATCAGCAAGGGCGCCATCTACTGTCCACCGATGAAAAGAATGAACGCGAGGCCCGACAGGGAGTTGGGTATCTTCAACGTAGAACTACACCCTTTTCCACAAATATACATTTACAGGTAGTAACTGACCTTATCCAACACCCCTGAACCTGCCGTGAGTCATACTTTCTTCCTTTCCCCTCGTTACCCCTTCTCACATTGTCGTTTAGGTCATTTCTCGACTATCTACAGTCACTTCTGTCCAATGATACCTGGGCTAGAAAAATACATTACGAATTTGCGATCGGGAAAGAACGGTGACCCGTCGTAATTACGTAATAAAATAACTCATCTTGACAGCGAATTTGTCAGGAGACACCGTTTGTTGGTCTATGTTATTTTCTTCCAAATAATCATAGAAACTTCATCCTTTTGGGTATTAAGTAATCGAATCTCAATTATTAATCATAGTAGTAACTTCAAGGTTACAATAATATTGTTTTTGTATATAATATAGTTTTTGCATATGATGCAAAAACATTTCTTCCATTTTCTTAAAATTCTGAGATGAGTGGTTCCACTAAATTATGGCTTCTATGACAATGATCACAATGACCTTGTGTAGAACGTTGCAAATTATTACACAAAGATTTATTATTTTTCTGTTGGGATCAATCACTTTCAAATAACACTTTTCATTGGCACTACCTAACCATTGGTACTACCTACCACTACCCAAAAATCATTATTCGCTTCACAATAAAGTTGCAAATTTCAACGGAGATTCACACTCTTTGGTGATTCACACTCACGATAGGTATTGATTTATCGCTATCATTTATCGATCGCTCGTAGGGAGCAAATAGTTTTTCCTTCAGAGCTCTTGGTATGGGTAGTCTCAAAAAATGCAAAACCTACTGCCCCCGACTCCCCTCCCCCCGTCTCATCTAAATCCTGGCGCCTCCGACTCCTCTAACTTCTTCCGCCCCCCGACTCCCCCCCCCCCCCGTCAAATCTAAATCCTGGCCAACGACCAAAATCCAATTCCAACGACTCTTCCTGCCCCCGATTCCTAAAACTCCTCCCGCCTCCGACTCCTCTAACTTCTTTACCCCCGACTCCCCCCCCCCTGTCAAATCTAAATCCTGACGCCTCCCATTCCTAGATCACTCGTCTGCAAAGCCACCAGTCGATCAGCTAACATTTGAACCTTAAATTTCCGTCCAAACCTTAAATTTTCGTAGTGAGCCACTATCTTAAATTGATGGAAAATCAATACCTTTATATCAAAATTTGTTGAGTTACGGAGCTTTCAAAATTTATTTTTGAACCCTTAGAAGAAGTGACCTACATCAATCAGAATCTGCGGGGCACAACTAGACCCCAAATGGAGCCCACATAGTCAATGCTAAATGAGGAAAGTGCCGCGTACGGCGGACGGACGGCCAAATTTTTATTCGATTTTCGGATTCTACCTACCTTGAAACGTAAACCAACAAATTTTGAGGGATGTTAAAAAAGTGTTTTGCTCGGTCAATTCCAAAGGTTCATTGAAAATTATAAACCAAAAGTTGGGTATTGGACTGGCCTCAAATTTGTAGAAAAATTGATTATAGAAAAAATTGATCAAATTTCAAAAATTTCCTTTACAAAATCGCTAAAAATAGCCATTAAGATTAAATAATTTAAATGGAAGCAAATTTCTGTGTAGAGAAAGTTTCTTGGCCATAAATTGAATAATTGTAAATTAAAGTACGCAAAAAAGTTCTCAAAACATTGAAAAATGTTATTAGAAATTGCTTTAAAATGTCTAATATAATACCAAATATCTCAAAATTCATGATGAGTGGATAAGTTCGTGGGCTGTAAACAGGGTTGTTTCACATTTTCATGCGCAAATGTGTTCTCAAATAGCATAAAAGGGCTCTAAACCCACTAAAAACGTAGAAAAATGGCTGAAAATTCAAAAGTTTTTTTAAATAAAGTTTCAAAAAAATTCGCTCATGCGGTCGTGCTGCACGACTTTGAATTTTCATTACAATATTTTTTTTCTCATTGATTCATTTTCCTTAACAAAAACGAGTAAAGTTCACATGTAGGTTTGGCAGACAAAGTTCTTCAAACTAATATTTTGATTTTTGGTGCTTTTTTAGACTTCTTGCCCCTTTTATTGATTTTGCCGTCCACGTGCCGTGCGTGGCACTCCACCAATAATCATTCTCAATCTTCTTGATGTGGCCCGCTTAGGATTTCCAGTCATATTTCGCAGCTTCCATTGTAAATTCCTGAAGGTGTTCAAGTGATAAATCACCTCCCGTATTCCTTCCCTTTATGAATTCTCACTCAAGCCTACCAAGCGAAAAGTCAGGTAGAGGATTTGAGCGGAAGTGACCGAAAATGGGATCTCCCTGGACGAGTGACAAGCTCGGAGGAGGTTAAACGGATGTTTTCAGTTTAGGATTCGGTAGGGTCCTCGCGTTCATTCTTTTCATCGGTGGACAGTACTTAGCACAATATTCCATAACTGATTTTTTCTTACTATACAATAAACTTCCAATCCTAATGAACATTTTGGAATTCATTTCAACCTGATATCTCCAAAATTAAAAATTTGGCGTCATTTTAAAAAGTGGGCGTCCGTTTTCAGCCACCCTGTATTGTCCACCTTCATTCCTTCTTCATCCTATAGAGGATCGAAAAACGAAAAAAGAACCTGCATAACTCAACTTTTACCATCATAGGCTTCTTTCTCTGCCGAGCTTCGTTTCTTTGATTGTGTTCGTCACATCCTGATTCGGCGGTTCCCTTAGTATTAGAATAGGTATATACTTCATTGAATGATGTTGAGTATAAAATAATACAGGCCTACTATGTAATCGTACAAGCTTGGTTCTGTAAGGGCTTGTAGTAAAAAAAACGCTGCAAATTATTACACAATGGTTTATTAGTTTTCTATATAGATCACTCGTCTCAAAAGCCACCAACCATCCAACATGAAGAAAAAATCGATCGTATTTCGGTCAGCTATAATTTGAACGGAGATTAAGCCTCTTTTGCGATTCACACTCGTGTTGCTGATTTATCGTTCGTCCAACCCTTAAATTCTCGTAGGGAGCGAACGGTTTGTCCTACAGAGCTCCGCGTGGCCTCAAAAAATGCTAAAAATTCTATAGAATCTTGAATTGAAAGAAAAACAATACCTTTATATCAAAATTTTTTGAGTTAGGGCGTTTTCAAAATTTCAAAATTCATTTTGGAACCCTTAGAAGTGACCTACATCAACCAAAATCTTCGGGGCACAACTAGACCCCAAATGGAGCCTACATACCAAATTTCATCAAAATCGGTCAATGCTAAGTGGGGAAAGTGCCGCGTACGGCGTACCGACGGCCAAATTTTTATTCGATTTTTGGATTCTACGTACCTTGAAACGTAAACCATCAAATTTTGAGGGGGTGTTAAGAAATTTGTTTTCTTGGTCGATTCCAAAGGTTCATTATTGAAAATAATAAACCAAAATTGCTTTGGAAACGCTCATGTTTGGATTTTATTTTGGAGCACTTCTAATCATGGAAGTTCCAAATTTCTTATTGCAATCGATTCAGGGTTTGTTTCAATTTCAAAATCGATCAATAAAATGTTTTCTTTTTTGTTTTTTAAAACAAAAAACGACTTTCCGATCTTCCTGTCAAATGTCTGTGGTTTACCTTTTTTAATAATGTGAATCTATAAATTATACTGCATCGCATAACATACTTGACCGTTTGTTGCAGATTTAGTTCCGAAAGAACCCGTCAAACTTGAAACGATCTTGTTGAAAGTCTGCCATCAGAAGAGGAAAGAGTTGTCCCATGCTGTTCTCAAGGTACTGGATTTCTTCTATAAATAAGAAGGCTTTCCTTCAAATACCTGTCGCATCGCGGTGTCCCATTCCCGCAATTGGAGCTCCCCTGAATTGGCCACTTCCCGTTTCTCTTTCATCAGTTTTGATTTTAAACAGTTCATTTCGATCATGAATTTAGGGTGACGTGTAATTCCCATTGAGTCTCGGGTTTCATGAACCTTGTCCCGTGTGACATGGAGTGATTTCGCTTCCCAATTAGATTTGGGTTTGAACCGCAGTGAGCTGAATTGCCTTTTGAGCAAATTCGATCAGTTTAGTTCAAATTTCATTACGTTCGACTTGAACGATGACCAGGTAAATTACACTCCCCCTGTACAGGGTGTCCCGTGTTAAGGACCAGAAAACTTCGGGAGTCGATTCTACAATTAACTTAAGACAGAAAATGCCTCTTATCAACTTTGTTTTAACCTCTTGTTTTCCAAGATTTTTCCGATATTAAGATTTTCTTCCATGTTGTTGACCTTTTGTCACTAAAATTACCATAACCACCTTAATTTACCGTGAAAATTTAAAAACGCTGCAAATCATTGCTCAAAGGTTTATTATTTTCTGTATAGATCACCCTTCTGATTTGAATAAGATTGAAAATGGCCTTGGAGCTCACTCAGCTGATCAGTGATCTGAGGAGTGAAGAAGATCTCCTCGAATGCTGGAGACGCCTGGAAGAGCACTTCCATCCAATAGGATTAAAAATGGCTTCGGAGCTCACTCAGCTGATCAGTGATCTGAAGAATGAAGAAGCTTTTGAGCAATGATTTGCAGCGTTTTTTACCCACCAAAATTTTTTTTACCTACCAACTTTTTTTTCACCTACCAGCTAGGTACTACCTACCACACCATACTGGCTTCACACCTTCACAATCAAGTTTATTAGAAAGAACTAAACGCTTCACACTCGATTGGAAAAATAGAATAATAGAATATGGAAATTTGATTACTGGTTACGCAGAAGGCAAAACTGTGTACAAATCGAAGAAATGAACAGCGATCGCATTTTAGTCCGATAAATTTTGAATGGAGATTAGACCTCTTTTGCGATTCACACTCATGATTCTGTTTTATCGAAGGAAAACCTTCAAGTACTCGTAGGGACCGAACGGTTTGTCCTACAGAGCTCCGGGTGGTCTCAAAAATTTTTAAAAATTCAATACTATTTAAAATTGGTGAAAAAACGATACCTTTATTTCGAGAGTTTTCGAGCTAGGGCACTCTTGAAAATTTCAACCCTTAATTTTCACCCCTTAGAAGTGACCTACATCAACCAAAAACTTCGCGGCACAACTAGACCCCAAATGGAGCCCATATACCAAATTTGAACCAAATCGGTCCAGTGTTGCTAAGAAAAGTGCCACGGACGGCGGACGGACATTGCAAATTTGGATTCTACGCACCTTGAAACGTAAAGTGACAAAGTTTGAGGGGGGGTTATAAAAATTTTTTGCGATACGATCACATAGGCTTATTATTAGAAATAATAAACCAAAATAAGGGCACCGTTGGAAAGGGTATACAATTTCCCATCTTTCGAGTTCCGACAAATACCTATTTTCGGGGTCCTATCTCAAAACTGGGAATTTTGAGTTATGCCCTTGTAGTTCTTACCAGGCGATGTGTTGTATCAGTTTCAATGACTAGATGATGAACAAGATGATTAAGGAATAGGCGCATCAAGGCAGAATGCATCATCATTGCAGGAAAGGACGAAGAAATTATAAGATGAGAGGGAATAAGCTGTGATATAAATTGAACACAAGTCAAATGACGGAAAATTGTGATGAACACAAAATGTGTGGGTAGGTAGCGAAAGAAGACGGAATCGTTCGAAGTTGATGGCCGAAAAAGAACGAATTACGGGAGAAGAAGAACAATTTGCCAAGACACTGGTGGACCAGGGTGTACATGTTTTCGACAGAGAAAGGGTGCTCGACCACTCGCAATTGACGTATGTGGAGTTCATACTAGTACTCCGCTCTTGACCGAGACGTTTGAGCATTAGAGGTATGCACCATCAGCTTGCCATACCGTATATGTAACGTTCGATCCTTCCTACCTCGGAAATACTGATTAGTTACGGGAGGAAGAGAACAATTTGCCAAGACACTGGCGAATCAAAGTTATGCTTGTACATGTTTTCGACAGAGAAAGGGTGCTCGACCATTCGCAATTGACGTATGTGGAGTTCATACTAGTACTCCGCTCTCGATCGAGACGTTTGAGCATTAGAGGTATGCACCATCAGCTTGCCATACCGTATATGTAACGTTCGATCCTTCCTACCTCAGAAATACTGATTAGTTACGGGAGGAAGAGAACAATTTGCCAAGACACTGGCGAATCTAAATTATGCTTGTACATGTTTTCGACAGAGAAAGGGTGCTCGACCACTCGCTATTGACGTATGTGAAGTTCATACTAGTACTTTGCTCTTGACCGAGACGTTTGAGCATTAGAGGTGAGCACCATCAGCTTGCAATCCGTCCTACCTCGGAAGAACTGACTGAATGCTCAATAGTCTCGATGAAATACTACTCAACAGTCCGGGTTGGAGAGGAGTGTCAGTTGGGATACTGTGAAAGCCCTAGATGCCACCCACTCCAGGGTCAGAGTCCTCGGAAAGGAGCCTGCTGATGATTCAGACTAATTGAGGGTGAAAAATCTACTTGTACAGAAATGAGGAATTTCACCGAATTCTGTTAGCATTTTTCCTGAATAGTTAATGGTATGGGATAGATGAAAATCGGGTTGATTTTGGAAAAAAAGTCATCTGTTATTTTCGGGAGACATTCAAAATGAGGAATTTCACCGATTTCTGTTTGCATTTTTCCTGAATAGTTAATGGTGTGGGATAAATGAAAATCGGACTGATTTCGGAAAAACTCCTGTTATTTTTGGGAGACAGTCAAAATTTTTAATTTCAAAACTAACTGGGAAAAAAGACGTCCAGCGGGAACGCTCGCTGATTGGGCTGTTCGGATCGCCGTCTCCTCCCAGTGTTGCCCATTGGGACGACGAAATCGTGTTTTCTAAGAGAAAAGTTATCAAACAAAAACAGAGGAAACCTAATTTTCCCCATCTCGCTTTTTCTATTTTTTCTTCAGTTTTTCGATTTCGAACTTTACTGTTTCATGAAATTTTGCATCTGGGGACTATGAATTTCTCGATCTCAGCGCTTCAAGCGGCCATAAATGAACTATTCCAGCATGACGTCATTTTCCCGGTTTTTTTAAACATTCGTATTTTCTACACTGTTTTGTTTATTCGTAAATTAGGAAGTTCGGGCTGAAAGTTTGCCTTAGGGGGTTTTTAGAGGTGTTGAATCCGATTTTGGGGTCAAAAATAGGAAATTCCGACATGGTGAAATTCCTCATTTATGATTTCAAAAGATAAACGGGAAAACGGATCTCTTCAATGTGAAACCGTCCCCTTGTTGACCCATGGAACGACGAAATCGTGTTATCTAAGAGGAAAGTTATCAAACAAACACTGGGGAAACCTCATTTTCTCCATCTTGCTTTTTCTATTTTTTCTCTTCAGTTCTTCGAATTCGATCTTTACTGGTTTTGTGAAATGTTGCCTCTGAGGACTAATTGAGAGTTTACTATCTCAGAGCTTCAAGCGGCCGTAAATGAACTATTCCAGGATGACGTCATCCTCCCAGTTTTTTAAACGTTCATATTTTCTACGCTGTTTTATTTATTCGTAAATTAGGAAGTACGGTCTAAAAGTTTCTCGTAAGAGGTTTTTCGAGGCGCTCAATCCGATTTTGGCGTCAAAAATTCCGATATGGTGAAATTGGGTGTGCGCCTAGGTAGGAAAAACTATTTATTGTTATTTTTAATCTAAGGTAGACCTCATTCTGAGAATTTTGGTACCAACCGCGACCTTCTAGCGTGTGTAAATCTTTTCCTATGAATTTTTAAAGTTTCGACCGTTTATGACGTCACAGTGGGCTGGGGGGTCCCGCCCAGGCGAGAGGGGCGCGTGACGTCATAAACGGTCGAAACTTTGAAAAATCATAGAAACAGATCTACTCACGCTAGAAGGTCGCGGTTGGTGCCAAAATTCTCAGGATGTAGTCTACTTTCGATTAAAAATCTAAAAAAAATCAAGGCGCACCCCCCATTCCTCATTTTTGTCAAATTGAAGAAATCTCCGAATTTTTTCCTTTGGTTGTTGGGTTTTACTTCCGCATGGTTTTTCTCGTACCTCAACGCCAAAAACTGCGCAAAGATCTCCAATCAAAGATTTCCAATGGTATAGTCAAAAAATATTTTACAATCGAATTTAGGAGAGAAATTTGTGTTTGAACGTGATAAAACGTGAATCCTCCTGAACGTGGTAAGACGCGAAACCCTGGAATCCTCCTGTCAAAATGTTGAAAAAAAATTCACGTTTTTCCGCTTTTAAACACAAACTTCTCTCCCAAATTCGATTGTAACATTTTTTTGACTATTCCATTGGAAAGCTGAGATCTTTGTGCAGTTTTTGGTGTTGAGGTTCGTGAAAAACCATACGGAAGTAACACGTAACAACAAAAAAAAAAAAAGGAAATTTCGCAAATCGGACAAGAATTACTTTACGTGGTAATTTTTCACCCATCAAGATCCCAAAAATAATTCTTTGTAGGCGCTAGAAAGATGGGAAACTTGACGCCCTGCTCAACGGTGCCTTTATTTTCACGGCAAATTAAGTTACTTAGGTAATTTTAGTGTTATAAAGTCAAAAACACGAGAAGAACAATTGAAATCGAAAAAACTTGAGAAACGCTTCAAATTATCATACAAAGGTTGATTATGTTTCTTTGTGGATCACTCGTCTGCAAAGAACACGGCCATTGCCACTACCTACCAACTTTACCTTCACAATGAAATTTGTTTTGAAGAAATAAACGCTTCACACTCAACGTTAAGTAATAAAGAGTTGTGGCAGCCTTCATTAGGATATTTGATTACTGGTTGCTAAGGACGCAGAACTGAGTACAACTCGAAGAAACAACAACGATCGCATTTTGGTAAGATAAAATTTGAACGGAGATTAGGCCTCTTTTGCGATTCACACTCGTGTTTCAGATTTATCGTAAGACCAACCCTCAAGTCCTCATAGGGAGCGAACGGTTGGTCCTACAGAGCTGGGTGGTCTCATTCGATTCTAAAAATTCACTACTATCTTAAATTGAAGAAAAAACAACAATACCTTCATATCAAAATATCAGAGCTGGGGCGTTTTGAACAAAAAAAATTCTTGGATGGATTCTTCATTATTGAAAATAATAAACCAAAAACAAGTAGCCTTTTCAGGCTGAGTGCTAGCTTAGGACAAAGTTGAGTTTAGAAGTTGACGAAAGTCTTTTGACATACAGTCTTTTGACCAAAGTCGTATGACAAACAGTCGTTTCACAAACAGTCTTTTGCCAAAAAGTCGTTTGACGAAAAGTCTTTTGACAAACAGTCTTGACTAAACGTCGTTTTGACAAAGTGTCTTTTGACCAAAGTCGTATGACAAACAGTCTTTTGACAAAATGTCTTAAACTCTTCGAAAACAAGCTTTTTACCTTGAAACAAGCAGTTTGTCCAAATCAAAGACGTTCCAACGCTACTTCGTGTTGCTGATGAGTCACCGTATGACGAAAACGATTGACCAGAGTCCCATCTACACTGAAACAAAACTGACTGGCCTTTCTGCATCAAGAATGCTTCGGTACAGTCAAAACGTTTCAAATTCCCACTTTCAGTGGTGATCGTTTTGTTTGGTTCTTTGTTTCGATCTTTCGGATCTCTTTAACTAAGCGTGCGCAAACTAGCCTTTTCCGGCTGAGTGCTAGCTTAGGACAAAGTTGAGTTTAGAAGTTGACGAAAGTCTTTTGACTAAACGTCGCATTGACAAGTGTCTTTTGACCAAAGTTGTGTGACAAACAGTCGTTTGACAAAAAGTCGTTTGACGAAAAGTCTTTTCCAAATTAATTGATTTTGATAAATTGATTGAGTCCCACCAAACAATTTATGAAAAGTCTTTTGACAAACAGTCTTGACTAAACGTCGTTTTGACAAAGTGTCTTTTGACCAAAGTCGTATGACAAACAGTCTTTTGACAAAAACAAGGGGTTAAAAACAAAATTGCTAGGAGATAATAGGGGTATTCACAGTTGAGCTTCATGTGTTGAACGTGTTAAGCAATTAACTTGTTAAAAAAAAAAAAGTGTGAACAACCCTAGTCGACTCGTGTTGAACGTCCTGAAGTTGTTAAAGTCTTATCACTTCTTCTTCTTCGATTAGGTGGCTAGACCGCAGCCAGGAGGGTCATATGGTTGTTGTGTGGCATGATTCGGTGGAGGAAGTGTGAACAAGAAGGGGTGGATGCCATAAATTCGGTAAAAGTGTAAAAAAACATCCACAATGACGGAATTGACGGAAATGGAATGGATTGAAAGTGAAACGAAAAGCCACCGGGCCACTTGTTTTTCGCGAATACCTCACATACGAAAACAGCTGGCAAGCATGGACCTAGTATCCAACCAATCCAAGGGATACTAGGTCCATGCTGGCAAGTTGTCTGCCATTTTCTTTTTGACAACGCGATAGGTAACACGTTAGCAAGTTACCACATAAGATAAACAGACCATTTGGGTCTGTTATCTTACAACGACTGATAACATGTTTACCACCGATTCGTTCGACGTTAAACACGTTCTCGACGTATAACACGTTAACACGTCGAGAACGGCCCGACCGTGAATACCCCTAACATTTTCTCACTTGAATTAGTTGTATAATCGATTCCTGAAGTTTTCCAGTAATTAACATGGGACACTCTGTATAACAACTAAAAATCTCGGATCTGAAACGAAGTAGGTACAATTTTGCTCTACTTTGTGGAGGCTTTTCCTTGAAAAATTTATTATCAACGTTCCTCGGCACTAGAGGCACGGTTGAAGACAGTAGGGGTGCGTGTGTGCATTTCACTCCGATTTGTCCATTTCAGGATCTCGACGAAACGAGCGTGAATGCCCCTGACACCCTACCTCATGACAATAGCGAAAGTCCAGATAGAGCGTGCTACCATCAGGTAATATTGAATTTTTGAGGCTCTGCAAAAACTGATTCTCCATTATCCTCTGGATGGGTGCTGGAAGTTGTTACGGTTGAAATTGCGGCTTTTGGAAGAGAGCGTCGTTCCTTAAGGTGTTTTGAAATTGAGTCATGCTTGAGCGGAAGTGATTCGGGAGACTAAAGGTGTTTAAAAAACTGAACTTTGGAGTTGCTGAAGTGACATTTTGGGTAGCTTTTTTAACTGTCTAGTACCCAATTACTTTACCAGTGTTTTCACCGACGATATAATCCCCTGCAACCTGTTGTAGACTCACTACAGATAGCTAAGTGTTACGCATTTCTTCAAAACAGGTAGCAAAGATTTTGTTGGAAAGCAGTCACTACCCGGCTCCTCCACTTCCTGTTTCCGTAAAAAGTCTGGTGAAGTAATCAGAAATGGATTGTTCTGTTCTTCGCACTATGGATGGAATCTTGCAAGTACAATGCTCTCAAGTTCCCAGGCAATATCTTACTCGTGCTTGATAAGTGTTACAGCTCAAAAATACTATTTGTTTCAGGAAACGAGAAAAACAGTTCCCGCCTTGAAATATTGTTATTTTGTGTTCGAATTCGTTCTGAGAAGGTTAGGTTAGAATTTAACTCTTTTTCACTTTTCAAGGTTGAAAAAAATCAAAATTTCTCCAAAATCTCCAAAATCAAAATTTTCACTCGCGTTTTACGTTTCAGACCTTCCTGAACAATTTTGGTTCCATCAGGATTGTGCAGGTTGGCGTGTTGATGGTCCCCTATGAAAACCATTACCCCCGGACTGATTGTAGCCTCTGCACATGCGCAAACGTGAAATCCTTGCCACAGCAATAACTTCTGCAATTCTCATCCGATTTCGATGAAATTTTTTTTTCCCCTATGAAAATCATCATCCCCGGACTGATAGTCGCCGCTGTGCATGCGCGAACGTGAATTCCTTTTAACAGCCATAACTTCCACATTTTCTATCCGATTTCGAGAAATTTTCAGGGATTAGGCGGATTAATGTATAGATGGTCCCCAATTAAAATCAAGGCCTTAAAATTGGCAGTAGCCTCTGTGCATGTGCAAACGTAAAATTCTTGCAACAGCCATATCACTTACATTTTTCATCCGAATTTCATGAAATTTTCTAGGATTGTTCAGATTGGCGCGTAGATGGTCTCCTGTGAAAATCATCTCCCCCAGACTAATAGTAGTTGCTGCTGTAATTATTTAGTGCATGGGCCTAGAATTTGAAAAACTGAAAGATTGCCGCTGGAATCGTCAAAATTGAACAACATCTTCGAGAGAAAAATGGGAAAACCCGTTTATTCAGTTACGATTTTCCTACTTTTCCCTTGTTGTTCGATTTTGATGATTCCAGCGGCAAACGTTTAGCTTTTCAATTCCCTAGACTGCTGCACTAACGAATTAAAAAAATCCTTGAAAATTTCAAATTTAGGTACAACTTTTAAAGTTTGAGCGACTTCAATTTATGGAAATACTCGGAAAACCCACCCCCCTGGATCCTCGCCTGCTTTCCGAGTTAAAACTGTTCATGATTGATCCTGGCATTGATCTCTGTATTATTTCGGAAAAAAAGTGCTATTCCAATCATCTAAAGCGTCTCAGTTCAAAATTATACTCTTAAAATCTGTCACTTCAATCATGAACACCGTAACGATTCGTGTTAAAACTTTCGAAGTATTGAAAAACGCGTGGTGCCCGTATGGCAGCTGAGTCACAACTGAAGTTATAACCCTATCGAAGAATGGTGGGGAGTTGAGATGAGTCATCAACAGCGTTTTAACTGCTTCCTGGCGGCAACGAGTCCCTAAACTTGTAATAATTGTTCAGATCTATAGTGCTCGTTTTTCTGAATCCATCGATACCAATAACTCAAAAAAGCAAAATTTTGAGTTAATAAATTTGATGTAATAAATTCTCTTGCATCATCTCTGTTTCACATCAAAGTCAAATCTTAATAAAAAGTGCGGCTTACAAAAGCAACTTTTCCCTTTTCTGAGGGCTGTTTAAAGAGTGGGTACAGTTACAGAGTCTGTCTTGATCTAGACACGAAATAGGTAAGGGTTTACAACTTCTATTAATAGAGAGTTTTTGGTGCCAGAATCTGACGGGCCCCGTTAGGAGGAGGCTAGAGCGAGCAACAGAGGATGCTACCCAGTTGATGGTGGAAGCCCGTTAACTTTGGACAGGGGGGCGGAAGGGAGGGGCTCGTGATGGTGGGCCTCTAGGAACGGGTGACTGGGGGCACCCTTTCATCATCGCCCGCTGTTGTCGGGAGGCAAATTCATCGTCACCCGCAAACTCCGAGCTTTGTGAAGAGGTTCCACGGGCCCGTTAGTGGTTGCCAAAAACTCTCTATTTTGAGGTTATAGATCAAACCAATAGTCTAACGTCATTAAAATTACTAATGTCTCACTGCTGTAAACAGCTAACCTGAACTTGTATCAAATTGTCAACAAACTTTGACCTATCTACGCTCATTTCCCCTCTAGCGTACTTGAATTTCGAAACACCTTACCGTTCCTCGACTCCCACATCTATCTGCCCAGAAGCGTCTTCTGGACTTGGAAAAGAACCAACCTTTCACTGGATCTCCTCTAATTCTCTTCGCACTCTGTCTCACCACCCTACTGTTTATCAAAATTCGCTGGTTCCACCCTGTTCATTCATGCTTTGCTTGCAATCATCGCTGCGGTTCATCTTGTCCACTCAGATCTACAAATTTATATGTAAACCATGAGTCAATTATTCAGGTTTCACCGATCTCCATGGTCATTTCACTTCACATTAACTCCTTCGCATCAAGTTCTCCTCTACCACGTCTGATTTTGGCAATCACCGTCTACGTAATTCAACGTATGAGACTTGAATATCTCATTTTTATGGGATCGGATCATCCAATATTCGAATACTTACTATGTTGCTCCTTCAACAATCTTCATTTCATTTTACCATTTTGTAAAAATTTTCCCATGTTAAATGTGAAGTTATCATGCTGCTGTTCATCCCATGCATACATTACTATCATTTCATCCATTATTGCTTCATTCCATTGGGTTTTACTGTTACAAGGTGAATATAAGTTTGCTCCTTCGCAAACCATTCTATGACTTGTTTTGTGGCACTTGTTCGTAGGAGTGCAACATCAAAGGGATCATCTAAATATTGATTTCAGTTTAGTTGTTTAAAATGAAGGGTTTGGTAAGAAAAGAGTTATGGACAGTGTTGAGCAAGAATTAGCTATAGCTAACAGCTAAAAGCTACAGTTAAATTAGCTACGATTTAGCTGAAGCTAACAGCTAACTATTTAGCTATTAGCTGTTGAGGAACAGCTTAAATTTCCAGCTAAATTAGCTATTAGTCGAAAACTTATAGCTATCAGATTTTGCTGCGAAGATTTAGCTGTTCCTCGACAACTAATAGCTTTAGCTGTAGCTGACAACTCATAGCTAATAGCTAACGCTGAAAAAAAATTATTCCTCCACACGAACAGTTAGTAGCTAATCTAACCATTTCAGTTTTAGCTGGCATCAAAATTAGCTTTGGAACATTTTATCGAATGAATTCCACTGATATTACCACAAACCCAATTTGATCTTTTCTCTTCTCTGGCCACTTGAACACCAAATGTGAAATATAACGTATTTTTTTGTTGGGTATTACTTTTATTAGTGACCCCATTCTCGATCACTTTGAGAGAAGTTTTGTTAAAAATCAGTGTTTTAAATTTTTAATTCATTGTTTTAATTTTGATTTATTTTCTCCTAAAAAATATTTTCTTGTGTGTGTGTCAGACATGTTTTGAACTACTTTAATCAGGTAATAGGTCACAAACAACTAAGTTACCAAGGACCAATTTTGATGAAATTTGGTATATGGGCTCCTTATGGGGTCTAGTTGTACCCCGAAACTTTTGGTTGATGTCAGTCACTTCTAAGGGTAGAAAAATAAGGGTTGAGCTTTCTAAAAGGCCAAATTCATTCGATAAAATGTTCCAAAGCTAATTCTGATGCCAGCTAAAACTGAAATGTTTAGATTATCTACTAGCTGTCCGTGTGGAGAAATGAAATTTTTTTTTAGCGTTAGCTATTAGCTATTAGTTGTCAGCTACAGCTAAAGCTATTAGCTATTAGCTGTCAATGAACAGCTAAATCACCGCAGCTAAATCTGTTAGCTTTAAGTTTTCGACTAATAGCTAATTTAGCTGTTCCTCAACAGCTAATAGCTAAATGTATCTTTTAGCTGTTAAAAAAAGCTATAAGCTAATTTAGCTATTAGTTGAAAAATCAACTAGCTAATAAATTAGTTAGCTAATGCCCAACTCTGGTTATGGATTGGCTCCTCAATGGCACCTCTAAAAACTTCTGTCAAATCAAGCATTTGAAAAAGCTAAACAACAAAGGCTGGAGAGTCAGCAGCACTAGCAACATAACATCACGAGTTGATGGATATTTTACCGTTATATCATCCATACTGGGTCTGTGGATGCAATACCTCCAGTATCCATTAATACAGAAGCTTTGAAACACTTCATCAATTCTAGGTTTGTTCGGAGAAGCAGTCCTGAACGGTTTGGAGAAGCCTAGAGGAGTTCGGAGTGGTCCAAGTGTCTCTATCCCCTCCCCTTTGCAGGTTCTGAACTGGTTCTGGACTGCTTCTTTGAACAGACCATCTGTTAAGTAGCGCTAGTATCCAAGGTGATGACATTATGTCGCCCACATCTTGAAATGATCTCTCATCTCAAGAAAGCACGTTGGGAAATTGAGTTTGAAAATTTCCGTACTTTCATTCGGTTCTCCTACTGCACTATTGTTCGATATTTTTGATTATTGTCTATGAGCGGAAAAGCGCATCAGTGCCAAAATTTCATTGTACACTGCTCAGAATATTGCTAAACAACGCGAATATCACCGTATTCCTTTGATAAATTTCAAATATTGCTGTATTGGCACAGTTTTCTGGTATTGCTTGCCATTAGAACCATAATGGTGATATTCACTGCTCCCCTGGGGTAGTTCAGAATGTTTCTCCTATCCAATACTGAGGGCTTGAGGAGGATAACAAAAATCAACCACACTCGGATAATCCATTGTTTTCTTTGAAAAAAAAAAACACGAACTAAGTAAGGTATTTATTTAACGTCTGGAAAGTTGCTCAAGAGAAAAACTCAAGAAAAGAGAAAAATTTCCTTAAGGAAAAACCTTAAATTAGTAAAATTAAGCTGGAGGTAAATTTTTTCAAAATACAGGTTGATGTAGTATCAATCATTAACTGCTTAGAAGAGATTTAAAGCTTGAGACATCTCCTTGAGTTCATTAATGTTATTACTATCAAGACTAGTTCAATCTTTTAGTAATTTCACGATCACGATAAAAAAAAAAATTGGCACTTGGAGTCCATTTCCAGTAACTGATTAAACTCTTCTCCAGGTTATATGAGTTGAAAACAGAAAAAGTCAATTCACCAGACATGCTTTCTTTTTCACAATGGGATCGATAATGTTTTTTTCCTGAGTGTTCCCGAAAAATCTCAGAATTTTCGATTTGAGGTTTTTTCGTCAACCAAGATCGCCCCCTTAACGATAACTTACGAGAAAGGTCGCAATATTTTGACAAAATAACAATAGTTGCATAGTAACTGCGAGTTGGTGACTTCACCCTCGCCAAAGCTTTGCCAACAATAATAATTTCTGGGTGAAATCTCACTTTTGACCCTTAGAGATGGACAAAGCAATAATAGGCCTAACACAGAAAGTCTGCTATATTTTTTCAGGGTTGTCTCTCCTCAAAGTCACATACTTTCCCTCTTACTGGAGCTTGAAATTCATGCATTTTCGAACCTTTATTTTTCACTCGCCAATTTCGTTTACAGAGCAGCCACCACTCGAAACATAAAATTTCCCACCAGTCCAATTTCCCTGCAATGTCCAAAGGTTTCGCCACGGAAGGAAGACTCGACCATTTGTTTGCGGATTCGCCACCTAGGGGGAACTACAGGGAAGCAGAACAAACGTCTAAACCACACTGGCAGCATTAGTTCATTTATCTTCCACTAGGAGTAGTAAAGAGTTTTTTCCGTTGAATAAGCTGCTAACATCATCTCAACCTTTATCAACATAGTTTTTTCCCCTTTATTGGCCTCACATGTAAACTGTATTTAGCCATCATAATATATAATTATTTTCTAGAGTTCAATGTTCGAGATTTTAATGAATTTAACTATAGCTTTAAAAGTATTTTTATTATTCAGTAAGCACTGCACTCTCGTAGGAAATTCAATGTTTTTTTGGATGAGCTCCTCCATTAATTGTATTCTTGGCTGCTGGAAACTGGGGCATTTGAAGAGAATGTGATTTGAGTCTCCCTCTGGTTCGTCTCAGCTTAAGTAGTTAGGGTTGTCCAAAATGAGGAATTTCACCGAATTCTGTTTGCATTTTTCCTGAATAGTTAATGGTGTGGGATAGATGAAAATCGGGCTGATTTCGGAAAATAAGTCTCCTGTTATTTTTGGGAGACAATCAAAATATTTGATTTCAAAAATAACCGGGAAAACGGACGTGAAGCGGGAACGCTTGCTGATTGGGCTGTTCGGATCGCCGTCTCCTCCTAATGTTGCCCATTGGGACGATGAAATCGTGTTTTCTAAGAGGAAAGTTATCAAACAAAAACAGGGGAAACCTAATTTTCCCCATCTTGCTTTTTCTATTTTTTTCTTCAGTTTTTCGATTTCGAACTTTACTGTTTCGTGAAATTTTGCATCTGGGGACTATAGATTTCTCGACCTGAGCGCTTCAAGCGGCCATAAATGAACTATTCCAGCATGACGTCATTTTCCCGGTTTTTTTAAACATTCGTATTTTCTACACTGTTTTGTTTATTCGTAAATTAGGAAGTTCGGGCTGAAAGTTTGCCTTAGGCGGTTTTTAGAGGTGCTGAATCCGATTTTGGGGTCAAAAATAGGAAATTCCGACATGGTGAAATTCCTCATTCTTACTTTGTAGAGATGGGAGGGGAGCCTGTGGTGGTTGAATCGAAGCCTAGAGATAATTTTAATAAAATTCCTATCCGTTTGCTCGTCGCAGAACCAAGGAGTTCAAGGTACATACGGTTGGATTGATAAATAAAATTTTCCTTTATTCTTTGTATTTTGTCGGTATGATTCATTCCATCGTTTGAACATGTTGCGTTTGGCTCTACTCTTCAAATCTTCTGTAGAATGGAAATTATGCGGGATGCCTTGTGTTCTGCTCGGTCAGCCTTTTCATTCGGTTCTATATTTACGTGGCTTTTCACCCAGTCTAGATTTACCTCGACTCCCCTCTCTTTCAGTCCTTTTATACAGTTCACTGTCTCTAAAGTAAGTCTATCTTTGTGATTTCTTAAAGTCTGCAGGTGTTTGACGGCTGATTGACTATCAGAAAATATAGCCAAGGATGTAATTGGTAAGAGATTTGAATATTCCAGAGATAATTTTATGGCTACTAATTCGGCTGTAAAAACTGAGGTTGATTTGGGCAGCTGGTACATGAGTTTTTCTTGTGTTTGGGGATCGTAAATTGCCGCTCCGGTGCCTGTATACTGCTTTGAACCATCTGCAAATAAATTACACGTTCTTCCGTATTTAGTGTTGATTCAAATCAAAATAGTTACCTGAACTTATCTCATGTGATTCAAGGAAAAAACGCCTTACTATTCCTAGCGAAAGATATATGAACTAATGCTGCCAGTGTGGTTTAGATGTTCGTAGATGCAGACTTTCTGTGGTAGACCTAGAGTTTCACCTCAACACCAATAAGAGCCCTTTTGTATGAATGGCTCGCCCGCCTCATTTCCAAATGTTTGTTGTCTTTAGTTCATGACAAAATAAGGGAGTACGTAGATATGAAATAGTGACGTTGAAGAGAGTTTTGAGAGTTTGAAGAGTTTTTTCATATTTATTTCATATTGTTTTTAACATTTTCATAATTTTTTCATATTTATGATACTAATAAAACTATATGATAAAATTTAAAAATCTAAAATCTATGCTCGGTGTTCTATTTCTTGACTAATAAGTTGAAGAATTACAAAATTTTGTCCCTATAGGGTTATCTAATACGGAGATATCTGAGATAAATGGTTAGGATCTCCCCCTTAACAACGTAAAGATCGATCTGAGAGGAAACATTTCTGACCAACGGGTTATGCTTATCCTAATCAAAACGTAGAAAACTGGTTGGACATTTAGTGTTTGCTGAAATCCTAACAAGAACTGGATTATAATGCTTGATAACCTTGCTACCTAGCTGTACTGCTGATCAATTACAAACTTCGTTGGTGTTACATTTGGAAAATTCCGTTTTCTGAGACAGAAGTATATCTTTTAATTTACTGCTGCGATTTGTATGTAAAATTCTATCTTAATTGGGTGGTACTTCGTACATCTTGACTTCTCACGAGTTGGTGCTTTATAAAAACCGTCATGTCCGATTGCAGGTGTCTCTTGGAACCAGTTATGTGGCGTACAATCCGTCTGATGAGAACCCACCACCCAAAGTTCCGACTGTCTCTATTCCTGCTGAATCCTTCTACTACTGCGGACCGAAAGTTAAATCGTCGACCATTCTCCTTCGGATAGTGACGAACTCCGCTGAGCATGTGATGACCTCAAACTCTGGAGAATCAGGTTTGCATTGTTGCCACGTTTACATCCACGAAGTCTGATGAGTTTTGAAAATACGTTGAAATATGTTGATCATTCTCGTTTTTTGGTATTTCCACGTACCTGAGCTGTGATCATACATTGTTGGTAATGGAAGCCCAAGAGCCGTCGAACTCGTTCCTTGCGGATCGCCTGGTGACGCCATGAGTTAAAAATTCAACGATTTTATCCCATCCTCGTCGCCAAACTGTAGTAGTAGCCTAATTTGAGGGCTAAAACACTATGAAATATTCAATACCTTCAATATAAAAGGGAGTAAAATAACACGCGTGCTTCTAGCAAAATGGCGAGAGAGAAACTGTTTATTGATATCATTTTATTTGATAGTGACAATCGATCGATCGATGATTAGACCAATCGATCAGAACAATCGAATACCTGAAAGTTTCAAATACAACGGTTGATTAATCTCTGTAAAAAATCAAGTTTTTGCTGTGTTGTCTAAAATGTGTCATAACTTTTCGTTTGCAATGATTTGAACAAATTTGCTAAATTGATCTCGAACACGTCTAAAAATTGTGCTTTTCCTTTAGAACCCAACCCTAAGAAGATCAGGCTGTCGAAGGATAGTAACGAAACCGTGGAATTCGGTATGGACCTGGTGGTTTTTGACAAGCACCAGCGATGTTCCCTGAAGGAGGGGCAATACGAATTCCTACTTAGTGAAATAGACAAAAGGAGCAACAACGAAAGGTGTACTAGAATATCCACATCATTTTCCAGCTGGGAAGACTTGGGTGAAGACAAAGATGTACGTATTACTCTAGTCTGTAACGTCACAAAATATTGTGTATTGAAGTTTTTTTGTCAGAATTTTCTTGATTCAGCTTCCATGAATGGGGAATTTGCCTCACATTTTTAAATTTTTTTTTCGAAAGAGGGTTCACTTTCAATTGGAAGAAAACCATAGTGTGCTGCTCAAAAAAGCATCCAAAAGATTTAAAAAGCATCCAAAAGAGAATTTGAGGAAGATGGAAATTTTATATGAAGTGGCAATCTGTTTATGGGGGCAGCCATGTTGCGACGTATCCGGCTTCCTAACCAATCTGACTTCATAGAGGGATCAGGGGCCTATCTTTTGAAAGCACTTTTCAACTCTACACTCTTCACTTTTCAATTTCGAAAATAGGAAAAGTGAAAAGTAATTATGTTTTTTGATACCAATCGAAGTATGCAGAGTTTTCTGTTTTTTCAACAAAGATCATTACCGCACTTTTCACTTTGCTCTTCATGATTCGTCTTCTGTTTTTTGTACCTTGATTTCGAAAAGAGCAGAGATGCAGAGTGAAAAGCGAAAAGCGAGGAAAACTCTGCAAAAAGTAGCTCCTTTTGTTTTTTAAACCTCGCTCTCTTGAAAAGTTTAGTTGTTTACTTTTCAACTTTTCAAAATATTTTCCAAAGACTTTTTTCTCTTTGCAGTTGTCCTTTTCAACTTACTGAGCTTAACTTACAGCTTAATTAGAGACTTTTGTGCAAGTTTTCAGTGAAGTTTTTTCAGTGCTAAATTTATTATTATTATTATTTTTTTTGCATTGAAAACGATGTTACGCCGAAATATCTTGGGTTTGAGGGAAGATGCGTTGGATGAAGAGGTTGGGCAAGACGAAATTATGCCAAGGCCTAGGCGGTTGCGTGAGCGAATTAATTTTGAAGGCATAACTAATAATGAGGAATTTCACCATGTCGGAATTTCCTATTTTTTACCCCAAAATCGGATTCAGCACCTCTAAAAACCGCCTGAGGCAAACTTTCAGCCCGAACTTCCTAATTTACGAATAAACAAAACAGTGTAGAAAATACGAATGTTTAAAAAAACCGGGAAAATGACGTCATGCTGGAATAGTTCATTTATGGCCGCTTGAAGCGCTGAGATCGAGAAATCCATAGTCCCCAGCTGCAAAATTTCATGAAACAGTAAAGTTCGAAATCGAAAAACTGAAGAAAAAAATAGAAAAAGCGAGATGGGGAAAATTAGGTTTCCTCTGTTTTTGTTTGATAACTTTTCTCTTAGAAAACACGATTTCGTCGTCCCAATGGGCAACACTGGGAGGAGACGGCGATCCGAACAGCCCAATCAGCGAGCGTTCCCGCTTCACGTCTGTTTTCCCGGTTAGTTTTGAAATTAAAAATTTTGACTGTCTCCCAAAAATAACAGGAGACTTATTTTCCGAAATCAGCCCGATTTTCATCTATCCCACACCATTAACTATTCAGGAAAAATGCAAACAGAAATCGGTGAAATTCCTCATTTTAAAGAAATGTTTCGTTTGTCACCATGTCAAGTCAACTTTGGACCGAGTTGGAGAGCTTTGGAGTTGGACCGAGGAAAAATAATTAACACAGACGAAACACTTCGATGACTGTTTGAAACATGTACCTAACCTGTTGAATGAGGAGAATGGGAAAACAAGATGGTGGGCGTCGTAATTTGGAAAAGTTCTCTGCAAAATAACTCACGCCAAGTCCTTTTTCAAAAAGAGCCTTTGAGTGTTTAAAAACCACTCCAGCTTTTCGCTTTTCACTTTTCAACGAAATAAATGAAAAGTGAAAAGCCGGAGTGAAGAGTTCGTCCAAAAACCCAAGTGGCGCCTCTCTTCACTTTTCACTTTTCAACTCTACGACTTCCTAGTTTTCACTTTTCCAAAATTTGATATGAAAAAACGGAAATCTGATCGAAGAGTGCAAAGTGAAGAGTGTAGAGTTGAAAAGTCTTCTTCTTCTTTGTTGGCGTCACAGCCCAGGGTGGGCCATAGCCTGCTCCACAACCTTCCTCCATTCTTCCCTTCTGGTTGCCAGTGTTCGCCAGTTCCGGTATCCGGCGCGCGCCACATCCTCCTCTACCTCATCAGCCCAACGATTCCGCGGTCGTCCTCTTCCTCGGGTTCCACCAGGGCTTCCTTGTAAAATTTTCCTAACCGGGTCTTCTTCCTTCATGCGCATCACGGGGCCAGCCCAGCGCAGTCTTCCGAGTTTTACAAATTTTACGACTTCAATATCCATGAAAAGTTCGTATAACTCCTCGTTCTTTCTCCGCCTCCAGACCCCCCTCTCACAGACAGCCCCAAATATCCTTCGCAGGATTTTCCTTTCGAACGTTCTGAGCATCTCCTCTCCTTGCTTGCCCATGGTCCAAGTCTCAGATCCGTAGGTCAATACTGGGCGGATCAGGGTTCGATACAGCTCACACTTCACTCGATGGTTCAGCAGGCGGGATTTGAGCTGTTTCACAAGCCCCCAGTAACAGCGATTTGCCGCAGCCAGCCTGCACTTTATTTCAGGGATGGGGTCTCCATTAGAACTAATGAGGGAACCTAAGTACAAGAAGGTGTCCACAGCCTCAAAACGGCACTGGTCAACTTCAAAGGGCTCATTCACGCGGCTTGATGCGCCTATGGTCATATATTTTGTTTTGCCCTCATTTACTTAAAGTCCCATGGATTTCGCACTTTCCACTAGTGAGGTGAATGCTCTTCGGAGGTCTCTATCAGTGCGGGCAACCAGGTCAATATCATCCACATAGGCAAGTATTTGGACCGATTTGTAGAATATGCTACCTCTGGTTTGCAGCCCGGCATCCCTTACTACTTTTTCCAACGCCAAGTTGAACAGGAGGCATGAGAGTGCATCGCCTTGGCGCAGTCCATTAGTGGTTGGAATGGTGGGGGTATGGGAGCCCTGTACCCGCACTGAACAGACCGATTGTCTCATGGTCAGCTCGATCATCCTCACTAGTTTTTGGGGAATTTAGAAAACAGTCATTGCTTCATACAGCTTAGCCCGGTTAATCGTGTCATAGGCTGCTTTAAAGTCGATGAACAGGTGATGGAGTGAAATGCCAAATTCCCTACACTTTTCAATAATTTGCCGTACACTGAAGATTTGATCAACAGTAGAGCGACTTTGGCGAAAACCAGCTTGATAGCTGCCCAATATGCCCTCTGCATAGGGGAGCAGGCGACTGAACAGGATGGATGACAGGATTTTATAGGCAGCCACCAAAAGTGTGATGCCACGGTAGTTGGAGCATATCATTGGGTCGCCCCTTTTGTGAATGAGGCACACCACACCCATCTCCCAGTCAGCAGGGAGGTCCTCCTTTTCCCATATCAGGATAATCAGGTCGTATATACGCCTTGCCAATTCCTCCCCACCATGCTTCAACAACTCTGCTGGAATGTTGTCAACACCAGCTGCTTTGTTATTCTTGAGCTTGGCTATTGCCGACTTGACCTCACTCAGGGTGGGAAGGTCTATGACGTCCGTGTTAATGGCGGAGGCAAGTGGTACTCCAACTGCCTCATCAGGCTGAATCTCTCCAGCCAAGAGCTCGCGGAAGTGTTCCTCCCATCGGTCAACCACCTCCTGGGGGCCAGTTATTAGCGCTCCATCCTTTGATTTGCACATGCTGACCCTGGGCTTAAACTCCTTCCTCATATTATTAACCTTCCTATAAAACTTCCTCACTTCGTTCTGTCTCTTCAGCTCTCCAAGTTCCCTTGTTTCCTGTTGGGCATGCTCCCTCTTTTTCCTTCTGTGTACCTTCTTCTCAATCTTCCTCCTTTCCCTATATAGCCTAACTGCTTGCCGGGTATGTCTCTTTTGATGCATCTCTTTGTACGCTGCATTCTTGCTGAGCGTGGCCAGCTGGCACTCCTCATCAAACCACGTGTTGCGTGCTTCCCTCTTCAACTTTCCTACACACTCATCCACCGACTTAACGATTGCATCCTTGCACTTTTCCCATTCCTCTGAAACGCTCCCTGAGCTGTCAAAGGGGGCAGCTAGGAGAGCCTCCGCGGTCTTATCCCTAAATGCCTTCGCCGTTTCAGGATTACTCAATTTCTGGACTGCATACCTCTCCGTCCTCTGGGTTTCAGCCCTCTTTGCCTTCGATATTCGGGCTCTTATCTTTGCCATGAGGAGGTAATGGTCAGAGTCCACATTAGCCCCTCTGTATACACGGCAATCAAGCAGGTGGGAGTAGTGTCGGCGATCTATCAGTACGTGATCGATTTGGTTGAAGGTAACATGGTCTGGGGATCTCCAAGTTGCTTTGTGGATATTTTTGTGTGCGAACATCGTGGTTCCAACAACAAGGTTCCGAGCAGTCGCAAACTGTACCAGTCTATCCCCATTGTTGTTTGTTGCCCTGTGGAGGCTGTGCGTCCCAATAACTGAGGAATAGCAGGGTTCCTGGCCAATCTGTGCATTCCAGTCGCCAACGAGTATCTTCACATCATGCTGTGGGCATGAGTCGAAAACTCTTTCAAGGTCCTCATAGAAAAAAAAATCCTTGGTGTCAGAGTCAGCAACTTCTGTTGGCGCGTGGGCATTTATCAATGACAGGTTCGAGAACCGCCCTTTCAACCTAAGGTAGGAGAGGCGGTTACTCACTCCTTCGAATTTCAGGACAAGGTGTTTCAGGCTTCTCTTGACTGCAAACGCCGTTCCAAATGCATGGTCCTTGTCGTGCCCATGGTAGAAGACAGTCCAACCACCGCTCTCCACCACGCCATCACCAGTCCAGCGCACCTCTTGTAGAGCCACTATCCCAGCCTTATATTGGTTCAGTTGTTCAAGCAGTTGATGGAGTGCTCCAGCTCTGTACAGGGACAGTACGTTCCAAGTTCCGACAAACAGGTCGTTAGTTCTTTTCAATTTCCGTTTTCTGTATCCAGTTGACGCGCCATGTCTTTTACCATTGGTCAGTCCGGCTTCATAATTGTTTTGAGCTTTCGTAATCGTTTAATTTTCAGACAAGTGACTGATTGGGCCACTGTGCCCTAGCTTGGTTTGAGTGGGCTGCACTCAAAAGGCCACCAGGCTGGCCCCCCCTGCTGCTTCATCTGCCTTGGTGTAACAGGCAAGACTACTTCCTGGGACGGCTTAGAGTTGAAAAGTGCTTTAAAAAAATAGGCCCCAGATCCCTCTACAGATTCTGTGCCGCTTACTGCATACGACAGTAGTGCTACCTCTGGAAGAGTAAATGAAACTATAGCTTACATGGTCAACACTGGAGTGCGCGACTGGGGGAGGGAAAAATGCAGGCGCGAAAGTGACTAAAAGAAGCAATTTTACTCACTCTTTTTTACAGTACGATTCTACTTATTCGTTTATCAAGCATTATTAGTCTTCATCTTCTCTTATTTAGTTTCTATATCAGCTAGTTTTGTTATTTGAATCACATTATTTGAGTTTCGTGTGGTTCGTTTCATGTGGCACTTACAACTCCACCTGTTTAAGTTCTTTGCTACTATTTTCTGAGTTATTTCTTTTACGCTTTGCCAGAGCACAGCATTGTGAATTCCTCCAGAGTATGACGTCCTCATCTTCCCTCGATTTTTGCAGTTTTTGACAGAGGCTTCGATTTTTTAGGCGTTTTCTTCTACGGTAATTTTTTTCCCTGAGGTATTCCTGGTGTTAAATGTTATTCTAGGGCCCTATTGTAGGATTTGACTTGAAATTCCAGAATCTGAAATCGAGGCAAATTCCCCATTTGAATACCTTTGACTGCCATAAATAAATTTTCTTATGTCACCGACGCTGAAGGAAGAGGGGACCAAATGACGTGGGAGTGAAGGAAGAGCTGTAGATATTTCATGTTGGTAACGCTTCACTGAAATAAGGGTCGGCGTTAAATTTTTGGAAGTGCATCCTATGTACCTGCAAGTCATGTAAGAGAGAGGAAGTTAGCTGGTGGGAAGTATTCTGATTGGTTCTCCACTCCTCCCACTTCATTAGTACTACTGAAGTTGAGTATGGGGGTTCTGTCGTGACTTAGTTACAAATAGTTTGATTTAAATACAAAGCTGCAAAATTTGCATCGTTCTGATTTATTGGTGGGACAAACCCCCATACAAGCTGATATCGTATACAGGAATGTAAATTATATACTACGTGGACCCGGTCAGGTTTCAACCGTCCTATCTACTCAGTACATGCTTTAGGATTTAGGGTTAGCATTTGGTTGTGCTTTCCCCAGTTGCTTCCTACTCGTCACCACTCGGAAACTCCAAGAAGTATCCATTAGCCATGCATGTTCCGTGAAATAATGAATCAGCCAGCTAAATTGTGAGAAACGTCTTATAAGTACTCTTCCATCTAATCTTGACTTTTACAATTCCAGATGTCGAAACAACATTTTTCATCGTTTGAAAATATAAGCAAGGGACCCACTTTGAAGTTTCACCTTCAGTGGGCCAAGGAGCCCGTGACTTCTATAGTCGACCGCCCGCCTGCTTTCATCCCTTCGCCCGACGAACCTGTCAAACCTAAAATAGAAAACAATAATGGTACGTGAGTACTAACTTTTATATGAGTTATTTCCATGTTACGTGGTTAAGTTATCTTTAATCCAAAGCTATAGTCTATAACTAGGTTTGTTTGGACAGTCAGTCCAGAACCAGTTCGGGATCGAACTAGTCCGAGACAGAACTGACTGGGGAGGGGATGAGAACCGTTCGGAACTCCCTAGCTGTCCATACGCGTTTAGAACCAATTCAGAACTACAACTGACACTTGCCCGTCATGTCCTTTGACGCAACAGCTAAAATGAAAGAAGAACAAGTCAACATACTCAACTTTCTGCTGATTTCTTGTCAATATCAAATCGGGGTAACACAGGATTTGTTTTTTTCGCATTTACTTCGTTGCATTTAAATCATCTATCAAAAAAGTACAAGATTTGTTGTTGTTCTGATGTTTCTTAGGTACCTACCAAGGCTTTTTTAACACAGAATGTGTTTTTGCGATGACCTACCGAAAAAAAATCGTCACGAAAAAGCGACAGAAAAAACATCTGGTGATATGTTTATTGGTTGTCATGTTAATGTCAACTCCACATTTATTATTGTTGTTTTGACATTTTCATGTCTTTCATATGGCACATAAAAAAAAATCGTCACGAAATTTGATGCAACGATATTTGTTGCAACGATATTTGTCCCAAGTCGCCACAATGATGATTATGACCATCAGAAGTGAAGTTGTTAGGTAGGTAGGTACTTTACAGTTTGATATTACCAGGGGGGCATGAAAATGTTTCAATGTGTTGCAGACTCGTATGCAAGCGTTTTATTATTTTTTTTATTTAACGGATGACTAGTATCGCAAAAACACATTCTGTGTTCCTATGATTTCATACAGAGTATGGAAAAAGAAATAAACCGGGGGGTGCAGGGGGGCGGAGCCCCCCGCCGAGGCGCAAAACGCCGAGTTTCCTGCGTTTTTTTTAACGAAATTTTTACCGCCAACAGAGCTTATTTGGTTCTTTATGTTGCTCAAAATATATAGGTATTCTTAAATCCATTCATCATAATAAAATCGAAGGAAATCGGGCTGAAGGTTCACAGGTGAGAATAGAACAACTCTCATCAAATTGCTTAGTAGACATGCAGAATTATAGCAAAAACAAGAAAAAACCATCTGCTTTATCAATGGCGGAATTAAAAAAAAAAATCAATCACAATTATAAGAAATGAGGTTTTGTTGTGAACTTTCCAACGGGAACTAAGTAGACTACACCAATATAGTCACAATTCTGCGCACGTAAAGGTATTCTTTCAAGGTGCATTCGTCATTGGACACTACCTCGACGGAATGGGGGGTGCGCCTTGATTTTTTTTTAGATTTTTAATCGAAAGTAGACTACATTCTGAGAATTTTGGTACCAACCGCGACCTTCTAGCGTGTGTAAATCTTTTCCTATGAATTTTTAAAGTTTCGACCGTTTATGACGTCACGCGCCCCTCTCGCCTGAGCGGGACCCCCCAGCCCACTGTGACGTCATAAACGGTCGCAACTTTAAAAATTCATAGGAAAAGATTTACACACGCTAGAAGGTCGCGGTTGGTACCAAAATTCTCAGAATGAGGTCTACCTCAGATTAAAAACAACAATAAACAGTTTTTCCTACCCAGGCGCACACCCTATTATTCTACTCTACCTCCTTACCTCTCAGATTTTGATCGCTCGTCGTGAAATGCACTTTCTCATAGAAGAACAAAAAATGCACAGTTAAAATTCTCATGGATTCTCCAACGGTCTCCATCTGGTGCTAATTTTTGCACTTTTTCAAATATTTCAACCATCACTTCCGAACTCTAATTGCGATTGTATAATGCTCACACGCTCAGTAGCATTTTAAAGTAGATTGAATTTTCTACCGTTTACGACCAACTTGAGCTCTGCAGGTTGAATAATAATGGAGATACAGCAATTTAAAAATTAGTAATTTTTCCAAAAAGCGAAATTTTTGTGTCAAGGTAGTTTTGATCCTTCCATTTGCGTTACTACTAAATTTTAAAAAATGTGAAGAGAGAGGTATTTGAAGTAAATCAGCTTCACTTAAATACCTGTAGCAATCAGTTTTCTCAACAACAAATAAAAACCAAAAAATGAAAAAAAAAAAAAAATTTTTTGTGGAAAACACTAGAAAAATTAACATATTTTTAATATTAATGTATTTTGAAGGAACTATGGAACAATTTCAATGATGGTGCTCAATTTGATCTCAATTTGATTGATATTTGGTAATCTTCTTGTCCGAGCAAATCACAACCTAGCTCTTATCAGACACAACTTTGTTAACACCAAGAAATTGACAAGGCCAAGTGAGAAATCCATGGAGGGGAGGCTAAAAAAGGTAGTGGGGGAAACTTATGAAAAAAATCTCGAACCGTCAGAACCAGTTTGAAATAGTCCTGGACTGGCTGTCCATACACCGAATTTTTTTTTTTTTTTTTTTTTTTTTTTCCAACTCCCCTCAAGACAAAATGTCTTTGGTGACGGAGGGGGCACGCCATAAAACAAAATAAATAAATAAAACAAATATAATGGGGAGGACGCCCAGGACTCACCCGACGCCGGGCCTAGGGATGAGGGATGATGAGGAAGGTGGGGGTGGGAGAGATGGATGAAGGGAAGTGCCTCTATAAAATGACCACCAGTTTAAATAGGAGCCGAGCAGTACGCGGCGGGTGACACCACGGAGTACACCTACTGAGATGCCCAACTCACGCAACTCCGTGGCACTTTTCCCGCACCACACTCCGCGCCACGACAAGGTTGCAGCCATCACCCTGTTGTTGTTGGGTGCCACTCCTTTTAGCTCCGACACTGCTCGCCGTAAATCATCTCTATCATACTGTTTAGGCCAACAGCAAGTGGGCAGTGGCTATTTGTTTTGTTTTGTCGGGTGTAAGTTTCGTTTCTGTTATTTCGGGAGTGACTCGGTGAGCTCTTAATCCTCAATCCTGCAGCCAACGAGGATCGACGCCCCTCTCCGTCGTCACTGGTTGCGTCGCGACGCGCCCCACATCAGTTCCTGTTTCAATCGCACCGTTGCATCGATCACCCGTCTTCCAAAGCCTCATCAGCCTGTGTACCCTTTTGTTTCCTTATAGTCTCTCGCGTGAGCTATATACCCTACCCGGTACTGAACCGACTTATGTCCGTGGTGACATTTTGGAAACTCCACATCGGCGAATCAAACAATTCGCTCGATTCATCCTAATAGGCGGACTCGCCTCTGGATCATCTACCATCTTGCATACATCTACCATCGAAAGCTGCTGGCTGGACGGATCGAGGAACTCAAGGTCAGGATTTGCCTATTATACTCGTATTTTCCCCATTCGACGAACGTTCACACCAGGATAATTGGAGTCTCCTCGAAGAGTTTTCAGTTCACTTTCAAGGGACAATTTACTTTATTTTGTTGGAATTTACCGAATTTAAATTATTTTAAGGCAAGGACTGTATCACTTCTGATGAAGGAGCTCCTTAGGTAGGGGTTGTGGAACTTTGATACCATTTCTACATTATTTCTTTTTACCTTAATAAATTCTAAAATACCAATAGGTACTTTGTCGATTTTATTTTTCATTCCAAAAACTCCGCACCATTTTTTAAGTTGTTCGTCAGAATAATTATAAAGCACTAAAATTACCGCAAATCACTTTCTGTAGCGATCATTCATTTTGGTAGCAGAGCGTGGTTTTAGCGGAGTTTTCCACAAACAATATAATACTTAACTAATTTGAAATTTGTAGGTACCTATTGGTTCATCGAAATATACAAACATACACCTATATACCTAGGTACCTAGTACTTGAGAATATATTATATCACCTATCTTATAATAAGGGTATATATTCATGTTATATCTATAAATCTATTATATGTATATTCCCTATTGATTTCATTGTATTCAGGAAGTACAAGTAACTGATACTAACCCACTCGACGTCTAAGTCGTGCGGTCCTGTTTGCTAAATTTTATTCTTTTAGCCGCTAGGTACTAAGGGTTTTTTATTTAGCGCAAATTTTGAATAACTGGTTCTCAATCGATTCGTATAGGTACCTAAATGAAAAGGAGAATCGGCGGATAACTAGTCGAGATTATAGTCATTCCTATCTGCTTCCGCTTATCCTATCCATCCTAAAGGTCAGCACTGATATCTATCTATCAAGCCACTTATTGCCCATTGTAATATTATCAGATTAGCGGCATTCCTTTGAGGATGGAAAAGAAGCTGGACTTCGACCAACACGTTAAGCTGCTGAAAAAGAAATGGAAAGCAGCCGGGACGGAAGTTCAATCGATTCACTCGTATTCTCTAAAAAGTCAGACGGACTCCAGTGTCGTTGCCGATTTCAAAGGGCGATTTAGGGTTTTAGAAAAATATTATTCCAAGTTTGAGGAACTCACCGACGAACTCGATCAACTGTACGAAGAACAGAATAAGTCCGCGGAATTCCCATCAGAGGCCGAGCAGACTATTCTCGACAATGTTCGAAAGTTTTATTTGTATAGTCATGTGCAAATGGAAAAATTGTCCCATGATGATAGTACTCAACGTGGTAGTGTCTCTCAAGGACCGGGACCATCATCCTTTGCAAATACATCCACTACATTTGTTTCTAAACCTTCAAATCATCTGCCCAAGTTAACTTTGCCGAAATTTGATGGTGAATTGATTCACTGGCCAAAATTCAGAGATATGTTTATATCGATGGTGCACAGGGATGACTCCATCACTCCTATGGAGAAATTCCATTACCTCGTGTCTTCTGTAACAGGGAATGCACGTTCCGTCATTAGTCATCTTCCGATTGAAGATGCGAACTATAATTTGGCCTGGACTGCCCTCAATGACTCGTTTAATAATATGCGAATGCTTTCGGCCGCTTATCTAAATCAAATTTTATCTTTCAAGCCGATTCCTGGAAAGGCTACTGTAGCATCTCTTAAATCCTTTTTATCGGTCATATCCGATAATATCGCGGCATTCAAACTCTTGAATGTTGCAGACGAATCCGACTTTATTCTATTCCATCTAGCTGCTCGATGTTTGGATCAACAAACAAGAGAATTGTTTGAAATAACATTAAAACAGAATGAGTTTCCTACCATCGACAAATTGACTAAATTCATCCGAGAACGATCTATTGCGCTGCAATTAGCAGAAAACAATTTGTCATTTCAGCAACCATCTACTTCCTCGTCATCTAATGTCATCAATTATCGTAACCGCAAACAATATGATGGGTCCAAAAAATTCAACTCTTTTATTAAGACTTCCTTATTAACAAATGAAAGGAAATCGTCAGGTAGTTTATCTAATGCTTCTGCAAGGACTGAGAAAGGTACGAATTGTGTAATTTGTAAAGGCACTTGTACTGCTATTCTCAATTGTCCTATGTTCCACTCATCTACAGTGAAGGAACGTTTAAATTTCTTGTCTCATTGGCGTGGTTGCAAGAACTGTTTGCAGGACACTCATTCTACTTCCAAATGCACATCCAAGTGGCATTGTAGATTTTGCAAACTTCGGCATAATTCGATGTTGTGTTTGAAATTTCTGAATTCTAACTCTAATTGTGAGGATTCAAGTAAACATCACGACAATACTTCTACTAATAATCCTGACCCGAACATATCACTCGCAACTTATGACGCTAGTGAAACTCAGGTAATATTAGGCACTGCCTGTGCTGAAATTTTGGATTCCAGAGGAATGTTCCAGCGCGTACGTTTAGTTGTTGATTCAGCTAGTCAATATTCATACATAACACAAAGCTGTTTGAATCGTCTTGGACTACACTTGAAGAAGGTCTCCCGAAAAATATCTTGTTTAGGTGGTACAATGTATGACGGCGCGAAGGGTATTGTGTCATGTACCTTACTGCCCCAGAATTCCCATGGAGTCAGTTTGGTTACAGAAGCAGTTGTTATCAAGAACATTACTTCATTTTTGCCTAATGTACCAATACCACCAAAGATATGGAGAAAATATCTACCATTCGAACTCGCCGATCCAAAATTTTTTGAACCGTCGTCGATTGACTTCCTTGTTGGGGCGGACTTATTCAGTGACGTACTCACAGGATCAATCGAAAGTATTGGAGATAATATGCCAAAACTGTTTTCATCTATTTTCGGTTTTATTGTAATCGGGAAATTCACCGATCCTCAACCGATTACTTATCCCACCTCCCTGTTCTCAATGGGAGGACGAGATGATTTGAGTTTCGATTTACAAAAATTTTGGACAATAGAGGACATCCCCGACGTCAATTCTCAAAATCCAGATGATGTGTTAGCCGAAGAATTCTTCAGAAATACCCACTACCGCCTACCGTGTGGAAGGTACGCTGTACGTTTACCTTTTAAAGAACCTGATTGCACACCTGACTTATCAACTTCCACTTCTATTTCGCTAAAGAGATTCCATAATTTAGAGTTGAAGCTTCGTAGAAATCCAGATTTGAGGAACCAATATTCTGAATTCATGATGGAATACGTTAACCTTGACCACATGGAGCCGACTTCTAATAAATCTAAATACGTTATTCCTCACCATGGTGTAACAAAAGAAGATAGAAATAAATTGAAACTGCGGGTCGTGTTCGACGTATCGTGCACCACTACTAATGGATCTCTAAATGACCATCTCTTGATTGGAGAACCCCTGCAGAATGATGTGAAGAACATTCTCATCAATTTTAGAGTCCATAAGATTGTATTCGTCACAGATGCTGTCAAAATGTACCGTCAAATAGTGGTAAATCCTATTGACCGTCCATATCAACATATTTATTGGCGGTTTAACCCCAATGAATCCTTACAGTTGTACGAACTTAAAACACTTACGTACGGATTGGGTTGTGCGCCGCATATTGCGCTAAGGGTACTCAAGCAGCTGTGTCATGATGAGGGTTCAAATTTTCCTCTAGCTTCAGAAGTCCTCTCTCGCGATGTTTATATTGATGATTTAGTAACTGGTTCCGATTCTATTTTTAATGCCATAACTCTTCAAAGGCAAGTTATTGATTTGATGAAACGAGGAGGATTCAGCCTAAGTAAATGGGCCAGTAATTCACAGGAGTTACTAGATGTAATTCCCGCCGAGCTTAAGGACGACTCATCAGTTGAACTAGCCCATAAGAACGACAGTTCCCTGAAAATTTTAGGGTTACAGTGGGACCCACAAACCGATGTATTTTCTTTCAAAATAAAACCACCGGAGAAAATTGTTTATACTAAACGAGCTATATTATCCACGGTGGCCAGGATATTCGATCCAATCGGTTTTTTATCCCCTTCAATTCTACTCATGAAGGGATTCATTCAAGAATTGTGGAAGGAAAAACTAGGATGGGATCAAACTCTGCCACAACATCTCATCACATCTTGGACAGATCTAATGGATCAAATTCCTCTATTATCACAAATTGTAATTCCCCGATTTATTTGTTCAACTTTACCCTACGAGTACCAAATCGTAGGATTTTGTGATGCATCAAACAAGGGGTATTGTGCATCAATTTATGTCCGAATCATCAAGGGTTCTAAAATCATTGTAAATTTATTAACAGCCAAAACCAAACTGGCACCTGTGAAAACGACTACTTGTCCACGCTTGGAGCTATGTGGAGCTCATCTCCTTGCGAAATTGTACAAATCTCTCAATGGTTTCTCAACAATACTTACCGGTACTAGCCAGGCTCCGATATTTTTTACGGACTCGTCGATTGTGTTGGGTTGGATCAACATACCCACCTTCAAATTGAAGGTATTCGTTGCAAACCGGGTAGCTGACATAATCGAAATCACACCGATATCTGCTTGGCGTCATGTGGACGGAAAATGGAACCCCAGTGACTGTGGATCACGCGGTATTCTACCTAAAGATCTAATTCGGCATGATTTATGGTGGAATGGACCACCATGGCTGTCTCTACCTATGAATGAATGGCCGAAGTCAACCGTTCAATATCATAGAAATCTACCAGAATTAAAAAATGAGGATTCTACCCCCGTACTATTGACTTCTTCCGTCCTCCCCCATCTCATTGATTGGATGTCACGATTCTCATCGTATAATAAACTTCTGAGAGTAACTGCACTAATAATTCGTGTTATCCATAACCGAAAATCGAGCACTCTCAAAACTACAGGTCCGTTGACATTTTCTGAAATTCATTCAGCCTTCATAACCTGTGTGAAACTTGTCCAGCTCTACGGATTTTTCAATGGAAATTTGAAAAATGTCTCCAAAGCTGTGGACGAATATGCCTCCCTGAAACCATTTCTTGATTCAAATGGAATATTTAGAGTAGGAGGAAGGCTCGAAAATGCCAACATAAAACCGTCGCATAAACATCAGATCCTCCTTCCAGCCAAATCACATTTTTCAACATTGTTGGTTGACTTTTATCATCGAGCATATCTTCACCCGGGACCCAATGCATTACAAGCTTTACTACAAACGCGCTTTTGGATAATCTCGATGCGACGTCTGGTAAGACGACGTACCTTTATGTGCTTACGCTGCTATAAATCCAAGGCAAAATCTGTAATACCTTGCATGGGAGATTTGCCAGATTTTCGATTGAAAGAAGGGCGAGCGTTTTTACACGTCGGAATAGATTTTGCAGGCCCTTTCTCCATGAAAGAATCAAATCGAAAGAAAGCTCGAACCGACAAAGTTTATTTGTGCTTGTATATAAGTTAAATATGTAATTTGTGCTGAATGCTCCGTAATATTCTGCAGACCCCAGGAAAAACCCCGCTTAGGGCTCTGCGAGCCCCGCGGAGGGAACAGATTGTACGGGCAGTCTTGAGTCGCCCTTCATGAAGTGTAGTTGTTTGTCTTAAAGATTCCTGTGACTTATAATTTAACTGTTGTGGAAAATAAAGTTCTTTTTTAAAAACTCATTTCCGTAAAGCAGTTATTTAACTGGCGCAGTCGGTAGGACCGCAGGAGGCTGAATTTAAGAAATTATAAATCTCAGCTGTGAGTTTTAACTCTTCGCCGCGGAGACCTACAAAATCGCAGGAGATCTTCGAGACTGAAAACCCGATCTGATATTCGGACACCGTCTATCGCAGACCACCGATATCACTTTGGACTATTCGAAGAAGGAGACCGAGCTCGGCCGAAAAATTTGGCGAGATCCACCTACTTCGAACAAGTGACACTTCGGGACCAAAGAGGACACCGTTCTCAATAGAACCACCTCGGCGCTCTCTACCCTTCCTTTTGGACACCGCGATCGCAGCTGCGAAAGCCACCAAACCGAAGAGGATCCTTCTCCACCACGGACCAGGAAGAAGAGGTTGACCAAGCTCACCAGAAGTACGCATCCGAGCTACCGGCGTTTCGGAAACCTACCCGAAAACCCCTCGATGCTGACGATCTTCACAGCTTTGTGAGTCCGCCTTTAATATTTAACAATAATATTGAATTTCCTAATATTGTTGTAACGGAAACAGGAGCAATAATGGTAGTACCGGAGTTAAAGAAAGCTTATCTGGATATGATTCCGGAGTTCCATGGAGAACCGGAACTTCTTACTAACTTTTTAGAAGTATGCGAGGAGCTAGTGCTCCAATTTTATGATAGGGCAGCCCCTACAAATTTTCAAAACAAATATCTGATGAGGTCCATCTTAGCGAAAATTAAAGGTAGAGCGGCTGAGTTAATCATTAGTGCAAACTGCTCAAATTGGGAGAGTGTAAGAGATGCATTGACATCCGGATACTCCGACAAACGAGATCTATACACTTTAACGATAGAAATGTCCGAGTTAAAACAGGGAGGAGAAACCCCGTTCGTATTTTTAGAAAAAGTTAGGAAATTTCTCAATTTATCCATTATGTACTTAAAGAACAACGCAGTTCCTAACGTTGACCAACAAGGTCAATTTTTCAAAGGATTAGCTTTAAGGGTGTTCCTCAGAGGATTGAAAGAACCGTTAGGTGGGCTATTGCAGGCCAGGAGACCTCCAGATTTGGATGCGGCTCATAATTTACTGACGAATGACTTTCAATTTGGAATTGCCAAGCCGTATTTAAAAACGGACAATAATAAATCCTTCACGAGTTCGCGACCTCTTCAAGGTCCGTCTTATCAGTCGCCTCGGCACGCGCAAGCGGGACCCTCGCGACCCTCGACTTCCTCATATTTCCAGAATCAGCGTTACGGGAAAGATAATCACGAACCCTCGACTCAACGTCCTTTTTCATCTCCACCACAATACCAACAACAATCTCCCAGATACCCGCAAATTCCTCAGCAAAACAGATCCCAATATCCTACTCCGATGTGTGGAGTACAAACCATCAAAACTCATACACCTCAATTCCATCAGCGGAATATAGAGGGACATGTAGAGTACGAAAGTGAAAGTCGTTCGTCAGAAGAAGAAGAACAGATATTAGAAGAAGAACCTTTTTTAGAAGTTGGCCAGGAGGAATACCAAAATTCCTCCTCATGAATTTGAGTATAAAAAATGAACTGCCTTTTGTAATCATGCCCAATTTAGATCTAAAAATACTTATCGACACGGCTAGTACCAAATCTTTCATAAATCCAAGAATTGCAAATAAACATTTCCAGAAGAAAATAATAGAGGACCCTTTCCTAGTAACTACGGCCCATGGAACGACCCATGGTAAACAAAGCACCAAGGTACCATGTGGAGAGTTATTTGGAAAAAGAAATCTAAATTTAAAATTTTATGTATTCCAGTTTCACGATAAATTTGACTTACTGTTAGGGCTAGATGGATTAAAACAAATTGGAGCAAAAATTGACTTGACGGAAAACATGTTATGTACTCCCCAGAAGCAACTGCCTGTTCTTTTCCACCAGCTAACTAAATTTGAAACTTACGAAATTGAAGCTCGATCCTTACAACAAGTAAAATTTAAAATAAATAACATAAAAGATGGAGAAGGAGTGATACAATACACAAAATTAAAAAAACTAGAAATACCACAATGCATAGTGACAATCAAAAATCATGAAGCACTAGGCGTAGTATTAAACCCCACCGATGAAAAAATAATATTTAAACAATTGAAACCAATCAAAGTAGAGCCCGTCCCTAAAATTCCCGACAGTAACCTAAACATGCACACCTACGGAAAATTTGACTTCAACCCATCAAAATTAAGGTTAGACCATTTAAACCGAGAAGAAAAGAAGGAAATTCTAAAATTGGTCAGATCCTATTCGGATATTTTTCATTCGGAAGAAACCACGTTAACTTTCACAAACCAAGTAAAGCATCAAATCAGAACAACAGACGAGACTCCGATTTACACGAAACCTTACAGATACCCGCAGATATACAAACAAGAGGTACAGAGACAAATTGATGACATGCTAAAACAAAAAATCATTGAACCATCGAACTCTCCGTGGAATTCCCCCATTGTAGTAATACCGAAAAAACCAGATGCATCGGGGAAACAGAAATACCGAATCTGCATCGACTACAGGAAATTAAATGAGAAAACGATACCAGACAAATACCCTCTCCCTAACATTACGGACCTACTAGACAAGTTAGGGAAATGCCACTACTTCACAACTATAGATTTAGCGTCAGGGTTCCACCAAGTAGAAATGAGCCCGGAAAGTGTGGAAAAGACCGCGTTTTCGACAGAACAGGGCCATTGGCAGTTTCGAAGAATGCCTTTTGGACTCTCAGGAAGCCCACCAACTTTCCAAAGAGTCATGGATTCCATACTGAGGGGAATCCAGAACGAAACTTGTCTAGTGTACATGGACGACATCATATGTTTTAGCACCAGCCTACAAGAACACTTAGGAAGACTTAGAGAAATTTTTGAACGACTAAGACAAGCCAACATGAAAATTCAACTGGACAAAACGGAATTTCTAAGAAAGGAAGTAGGGTTCCTCGGGCACATAATAACCCCAGAGGGAGTCAAACCTAATCCTGAGAAAATAAGAGCCATAATTAACTATCCCATACCCAAAAACACTAAAGAAATTAAAGGTTTTCTAGGGTTGTTGGGATACTACAGGAGGTTCATAAAAAATTTTGCAGACATAACAAAACCACTAACGAAGAGATTGAAAAAGGGAGCGACAATTAACACAACAGACCCAAACTACGCCAACGCTTTTGAAATTTCAAAACAATTGTTAGTAAACGAACCAATATTACAATACCCAGATTTCGAAAAACCATTTCATTTGACCACGGACGCTAGTAACGTAGCAATAGGAGCAGTGCTCTCGCAAACCCACAAAGGAGGCGATCTAGCTGTAGCTTATGCTAGTAGGACTCTGAACGAAACGGAAACTAGACTCTCCACGATAGAAAAAGAACTGTTAGCAATCGTTTGGGCTGTTAAATATTTTAGACCGTATTTGTACGGCAGAAAATTTAAAATATTTTCAGATCACAAACCACTTCAATGGTTATTTTCAATAAAAGAACCCAACTCAAAATTATTTAGGTGGAGATTAAAACTAGAAGAATATAATTACGAAATCTGTTACAAAAAAGGAACTAGCAACGCAAATGCAGATGCCCTATCAAGGATCCAACTTGATGTCACGGAAATAGAAGAAGCCGATAAAATTATTGAAGATTTAATAGATAAAATGAATAGAACTGAGAGTATACTACAAGACGGACAGACAGACCAAACCATAAGAGAACTATTTCCCGAAGGAACACCCCCAACTGAAGCCATAGAAACAGACAGACAATCTGTAACTGCTAACATTGACGACGAGAGTGATCACCAAACTGTTCATACCAATCAAGAGAGTAATACCACCATAGAAATCCCTATTAGTGACAACCCCGTAAACTATTTTAATAATCAAGTAATTGTATCGCTTGTAAAATTTAATCCTACAAAACCAAAAATAAAGAAACTCTTTAATCAGAAAACCAGAATATTGCTAGAATTATCAGAAAACAAATTAGAAAAAGAAATAGTAAACTTTGTCAAAGAGTACATTATACCAAATGTCAACTATGGAATATACTTTGAAAACGACATTTATGAAGAATTCTTAAAAATAATGGTTAAATATTTTAAAACCTCAGAAGTAAAATTCACAAAATGTAGTGGAAAGCTAGTCGACGTACTTTGCGACGAAGAAGTACAGGAAGTAATAGCCTCCTATCATGTAGGTAAACAAAACCACAGAGGGATAGAAGAAACTTACCAAAAACTTAAAAGACTTTACTTTTGGCCCAATATGAAAAAGACGGTCCAAGAATTCATTAACCAATGCGAAATCTGCCAAATTTGCAAATATGATAGAAATCCATTAAAAATAAAATATAATGTTACCCCGACAGCGACCAGGCCGTTCGAAATAATTCACATTGATAAATTCACTCTAGAAAAGACAAAATTCCTGACGATAATCGACACTTTCTCAAGATACGCTCAGGCCTATCCGGTTCAAACTTCGGAAAGTATAGAGGTAGTTACTAATCTCCTAAAATATTTTGCTCATCATGGACTACCTCAACAAATCATTTCGGACAATGGAGCAGATCTAAATAGCTCCTTAGTAAAAGAATTACTGATGTTACACAAAATCAAAATTCATTTTATAAGTTCCCAACATCCCGACTCAAATGGACCTATCGAGAGGTTCCACTCCACACTGATAGAGCATATCCGATTATTGAACAATCAAGACGAGTTCAAAAACGACTCGATCCTAAATAAAGTAAATTATGCCCTCATAGCTTACAACAACAGCATTCACTCAGTAACAAAACTGACACCATTTGAAGTAATTAACGGTCATATAGACAACGATTCAGCAGTAAACATTGATATCGAACAAAGACTAGCTTCTAACTTCGTACAACAACATAAAGAAAAGACCAAATTGTTATACTCCACCATTAAGGAGAAGAATCTAAAACAAAAAGAAAAAGTGATAACCAGTAGAAACCTATCTAGAGAAGACCCACCAGAAATACCGGCCGAAGTTTATATAAAAAATAAACAATTACAGGCTAAGACTAAAAATAAATATGCGAAAGAGAAAGTAGTTAGAGTAAATGTTGATAGAAACACGGCAGAGATTCAGCCTCGTCATTACAATACGAGAAGCAAGGTTCATCTCTCCAATATTAAGAGACCTAGGAAACAAAAGAAAATTACAGAAACTACTTCCCAAACTAACCCACCTACTGACGCTGTTCCAGGGCCCTCGGGCTTACGACAGGACGATGCGCCGAAATAAAAGACATAAGCGGTAATCCCGGTGTCTTACCTATCCGGCTAGGTACGGCAAAAATAACTACAACTGACCACACGTTGATACACTACTATAAGATCAACGGACTTATACGAGAATTCGACAAACTGAAGTTTAAAAATGTAGAATTATTTAAGAAACTTAGAGTAGATGAAAGAATATCTAGGGAATTAGATGAATATTCAAGGGTTGTAGATTATACGGTAGATATTATTCAAGAAAAAATAGATAGCATAAAACATGTAGACAGTAGAATGAAGAGGGGATTAATCGATGGGCTAGGTAGCGTAGTAAAAGCTATAACGGGAAATTTAGACTCAACTGACGCAGAAAAATATGACAAATTTATAGAACAAATTAGAAACAATAATTTAAACTTTCAAGATCAACTAGATGCTCAATTCTCCATCAACAGTGAACTAATAGAAGAATTTAATGAAACAATTAGCACCATCCAATTCAACAACAAAGAAATACAAAATAAAGTGGTAGAAATAAACAGCTTAATTAAAACCAATAGTCTAAAAATCGAAATTGGAACGGCCAGAGAATTAGTGAATCATCTACAACTAGTTTTCAACCTGATATTAAATGTAGTCCAAGACATAGAGAACTCCTTGACCTTTTGCAAAATGGGATCCCTTCATCCCAGTATTCTTACTACCAAACAATTGTATGACGAACTTAAGAAAATAGAAAATTATTACCAAGGGAAACTACCTTTAGAGATCAATTATGAAAATATGTTAGAATTAGAATCCCTGATTAAGGTTAATTGTAAAGTTCGACCTGAAGAAATTGTTTACTTCTTAACGTTACCATTGACAAACTCGAAAGAGTTCGATTTATTTTATTTGAGGCCAATTCCTTCAGAAACCAGTAACGGTCTAATATCCATTTGGCCAGATTCTCAGTACTTGTTAAAAGCCAAAGACAATTCTACAATTAAACCTCTTAAAGGTTCTTGCATATCGGGTAGTACCTACTTGTGCCCGACTGAAATTCTCTCAACTTATAATGGTACCTGCGAAAAAGAAATTCTTCAGGGCCGAGCTCCTAAACAATGTCGATATGTTAAACTAGAAACTATCGACAACGAAATTGAATTTATTCCGGAAATCAATCAATATCTTGGCACTTTTGTAACAGAAGAACCTATAGAAATTAGGGAAGAAAAAGAAACAGAAATAAAGTCGCTAAAAGGAATATATCTCATCAGAAACGAAAAACATACTGTATATTTTAGAAATGAACAATTAACATCTTCCAGCCAGTCGGAGGGTCAACCGAAAATTATTCACAATATTGAAATTGACATGGAAAATAATTATCCGCCTGATGTGTCACTAAATTTGAAAGATGCTAATTTTAAAAATATAAAATTGAACCCCATACGACCGTTTAGGTCTTTCGATTCATCTCACATAGTAGTACCAAGTTGTTGGACAATTGTATTATACCTTATCATGATAGTATCAGTATGTTATTTTACTTTAAAATATCTCAGAAAATCCAAATCATTAAATTTCAGTAATTCACCTCAGGTAGAACCCCGGACCTGTATTGACATCAACCTTCCAGGAGATGCCAAATTCTAGGGGTGGAGGAGTTAAATATGTAATTTGTGCTGAATGCTCCGTAATATTTTGCAGACCCCAGGAAAAACCCCGCTTAGGGCTCTGCGAGCCCCGCGGAGGGAACAGATTGTACGGGCAGTCTTGAGTCGCCCTTCATGAAGTGTAGTTGTTTGTCTTAAAGATTCCTGTGACTTATAATTTAACTGTTGTGGAAAATAAAGTTCTTTTTTAAAAACTCATTTCCGTAAAGCAGTTATTTAACTTATATGCATGGTCACCAAAGCCATACATCTTGAGGCGGTGACTAGTCTTTCCTCAGAGGCATTTCTCGCGTGTTTTTCCCGCTTTCTTTCACGGCGTGGACTACCCGAAGCAGTTTATACGGACTGTGGTTCAAATTTTGCGGGTGCATCGAAAGAGCTGAAAGTGTTGGAAAACTGGTATAAGGAGGAATCTACCACTGAAGCGATCCTAGGATTCGCCAACAAAAATAGAATAAAATGGTTCTTCAACCCCCCTTACTCACCTCATTTCGGTGGGTTATGGGAAGCAGGCGTGAAGTCTGCAAAGAGGCATTTAAAATTAGTTGCTGGAGAAATCCCCATGACTTACGAAGAAATCAGTACTTTGTTCTCCAAAATTGAAGCCGTCCTAAATTCGAGGCCCCTTTGTCCACTTTCCAACGACCCAAATGAAAGTAACTTCTTATCCCCGGGACACTTCCTTATAGGAGGACCTCTTCTAACAAACCCAGAGCCGACCTTACTGGACACTAACACGAATTTGTTGTCTTGTTGGCAATTAATAAAACGACTATCGGAGGAAGTCTGGCAACGTTGGCGATTGGAATATTTATCCACCCTCCAAGCTCGTTTGAAATGGACCAAATCTGTCGTCAACGTCAAAACAGGAGACCTCGTGTTACTCAAGATGAAGGATGTTCCACCTCTTCAGTGGCCCATGGGTCGAATAATAGACACCAGTCCTGGCAAAGATGGCTCTGTGAGAGTAGTTTCCATAAAAACCCCAACATCCGTCTACACCCGAACTGTGGCAAACCTAGTTCCTCTCCTACCCCTAGAATCCCTACCCTATGACAATTAAATAAGTAAATGAGTAATTTTGATTTTTTTTTTTTTTGAAAAATTTTATTAAAATTTTTGGTGGCCAGTATGTTTAGGCCAACAGCAAGTGGGCAGTGGCTATTTGTTTTGTTTTGTCGGGTGTAAGTTTCGTTTCTGTTATTTCGGGAGTGACTCGGTGAGCTCTTAATCCTCAATCCTGCAGCCAACGAGGATCGACGCCCCTCTCCGTCGTCACTGGTTGCGTCGCGACGCGCCCCACATCAGTTCCTGTTTCAATCGCACCGTTGCATCGATCACCCGTCTTCCAAAGCCTCATCAGCCTGTGTACCCTTTTGTTTCCTTATAGTCTCTCGCGTGAGCTATATACCCTACCCGGTACTGAACCGACTTATGTCCGGGGTGACATTTTGGAAACTCCACATCGGCGAATCAAACAATTCGCTCGATTCATCCTAATAGGCGGACTCGCCTCTGGATCATCTACCATCTTGCATACATCTACCATCGAAAGCTGCTGGCTGGACGGATCGAGGAACTCAAGGTCAGGATTTGCCTATTATACTCGTATTTTCCCCATTCGACGAACGTTCACACCAGGATAATTGGAGTCTCCTCGAAGAGTTTTCAGTTCACTTTCAAGGGACAATTTACTTTATTTTGTTGGAATTTACCGAATTTAAATTATTTTAAGGCAAGGACTGTATCACTTCTGATGAAGGAGCTCCTTAGGTAGGGGTTGTGGAACTTTGATACCATTTCTACATTATTTCTTTTTACCTTAATAAATTCTAAAATACCAATAGGTACTTTGTCGATTTTATTTTTCATTCCAAAAACTCCGCACCATTTTTTAAGTTGTTCGTCAGAATAATTATAAAGCACTAAAATTACCGCAAATCACTTTCTGTAGCGATCATTCACATACTTTCTTATCTTAGCCCGCCAGGTCTGCTCCATGTCCATGCTGCCATTAACAACCTGGACATCCAGGATAATGCAAGACCTGTCGGGCTTGACGGCAACAATGTCAGGCTTCTTGCCCTGGTCACTTGGCATGTGATACAATCTCTCCCTTTCAACATCCCAGCCGCTGGATGACAAGGCACCTGCTATCTGCTTGGCAACCGCATCATGACGTAGGATGCGGCCCCCATGAGTTCGTGGACACTGCTTTTCCACTCCGACAGGCACGGCAAAGGGTATCTGTCACCCCACGACTACCCCTTGAACACCGTACCGCTGTTGGCAGTGTTGCCACGCGGACGGCGTGGAAGTTCCGGTAGTCGCGGGCCCCAATGCCCTCCGAAGCCCAATCCACCCATTGGGATGAAATAAGGCTTTCGGAGCACTGTCGGAGTTCTTTACCATCTACTGACTCATGCAGGGCAGCAGCGAACTCAGCAGACGAACTGGGTTTTGGAGCAGATGGTGTTGCTCGGTCGCACCATGCTAACTGCTGCCTGACAAAATCAAGACCAGCAGCAACACGGGCGACCTCCCAGCTCGACCCCTGAAGGGCTAGCAGGCGCTGGCGGCGAAGGGACATGCGGAGAGGGACACAATGCCAAGCCCACCGGATTTGACCGGTGCATGGATATAGGCACTTGGGACACCAGGTGGGAACCTCAGCCAAGAGCGCACAGCAGAGCGGACTTCTCGATCTAATTCCTGCAGCCTCCCCGCAGTAAGCCTACCGAAGACTAACCCGTAGGTTAGCTTCGGCAGTAAGTACGTGCGGAGGAGGCGCAGCCTCTGCTGTGGCTTCAATGGAGCCTTGGTGATGCGGGCTAGTGCCCTACCAAGGTCCACACGGCTGGCAGTAATGGTGGCCACCCCCATGAAGTCGACTCCAAGGTACCGCCAGACCTCCAACACAGATCGAGAAGGAATGGGGGCTTGTCCTATGACAAAACCCCCATCCACAACCTTCACTTTATGTTGGCGACCCGACGGGACCAAGGAAACCGACCCACATTTATCGGGGTTGACCACGAGTCCACACCTGGATAGCTGCTTAGCAAATGCATTGAGGGCAATCTGCAAGCCCTCGTGGGTTTCTGCGTTAAAAATCCCGAACTGGTTCTGGCGCTCTCCATACGCCTCAAAAGGGGCGTGGTCAGTTCCGAACTGTTCAGAACTGCCAGTCCAAACAAACCTACTGTAGTCACCATAATTTCCTACACTCTGATGATGTTTCGATATTTAAAGTTGATTGCCGAGCTCCCATTTATTCATGAATTCTTGGTATCGATACAGAACTTGATTCTTTTATGTATCCTGGTTTTTGAAAAATCTAACTTCGACAAATGCAAGTATTTTTTATACCTAGACACAATCTATGTATGTCTGTATGTATCTTGGGTTGTTTTTGCAGTGGTTGAAACAAAGTTCCAGGAATCGAAAACTATCATCTATCAGTTCAGCTACAATAACAGTAAATCCCATCAACACACGGAAGCTTCAAACGATCTGATTTGTCCATGGTGTTGGTTGAATTGCATAACCGTCTTCTCCCTCCTCTGGCATCTAAAACTCTGTCATCCTAGATTCAACTTTCACTTCACTGTAAGTATCAATGCGACAGAATGTTCAAAAATTATAATATTTTTTGTTATTTGTCTGTAAATCAATGTTTACTAACTAACTGGTTGTATCGAGTCATCTACACTCAAAACATGTGAAATTCTTGAGTTTCATGCAAATTGGCAACGACGTATGTGAATTTAATCATAAATTATCAAAATTTGATAATTTTTCATTTAATGAAATATCGTAGGAACAGAAAAACGTCTGCCAAGTGGGTGTGGCACATAGCTTCCTCGTATCCATAACCCGATTATATAGATGATCCGATGCATAGTGGTTAATCTCAGAACACCAATCTCTAAGTACCTTTCACTACCCTCATATGGGACCATCTACACGCTAATCTGGACAATCCTAGAAAATTTCATCAAATTCGGATGAAAATTGTAAATGTTATGGCTGTTACAAGGATTTTACGTATGGGCATGCGCAGAGGCTTCTGTGAATTGGCCTTGATTTTCATAGGGGACTATCTACAACCTAATCTGCGTAATCCCTAAAAATGTAATCGAAATCGGGTAGAAAATGTGGAAGTTATGGCTGTTACAAGGAATTCACGTTTGCGCATGCGCAGCGGATACTATTAGTCCGAAGGTGATGATTTTCATAGGGGACCACCTAAATACTAATCTGTAACATCCCTGAAAATTTCATTGAAATTGGATGGAAAATGTAGAAGTTATGGCCGTTACAAGGAATTCATGACAGACACACAGACACGGAACCAAAATTGTTCAGAAAGGTCTAAAACGCGAGTGAAAATTTTGATTTTGGAGAACTTTTTTTTTTTCGTCCTTGAAAAGTGAAAACAAAACTTCCGCTACCTTGGTAGACTCGGAAGCAAAATGTGTCTACTTGCTGTACCTGCTGCTCTCCCTTGAAGAGGAAACTCTCCCTTTCCGAGAGTTCGAAATTTTAATGCTATTGTACCTGAAGATTCGAAAAAATTGATATTGGATGTTACAAAATTTTATTGTGACGTCTTAGAATTAGTTGACATAGCTTGTAGCAATTATGTGTGTGCAAAGAAGCTTAATTTGACTTCTGCGAATCCTGAAAGTACCTAACCCAATCTACCTCACACCTTCCTAGGATCTCATTACCTACCTTTTCTGGCAAGATAGAAGAAAGGACTGAATTCCATTCACTTTTTACCTCTCTTATCCATTCCGATTCTTCACTGGTTGGAAACGACGTTAAAAAATTCCAGTATCTACGTTCCTGTTTGAAGGGTGATGCATTTGCCGTTATAGCAAGTTTTCCGTTAAATGCTGAGAGTTATCCATTAGCGTTGCTGCCGTCCGGTCGTCTACTGAATCACGTTTTCGTCTAAATCTTGTCTTTGTTCTGCGTTCGAGAAGTTGTTTAAAATATTGCCTTTAAAATACTGGAAGGACGGTCATCGGCTGATCGGAGAATTGCTGTCTACGGGCTCCCAAAACTACTGGAAGAACTAAGGAGAAATCGTTCGTGCTACGAATCCTTTGTTCCTGATTTCTTTCATCGTCCTTGATGTCCTGATTATCGTTGTAGAGTCGAAGACTACGAGCATCGTGCGAGTGTTGAATCAAGGGATCGTTCCGTTTATCGTACCGTTTCAGGGTAAGGGCGACATCATACATAGCTGCTCACCAAGTTGGAATTGTCCAGACTCCTACCCGTATAGACCCTATGAAAATCCTTGGCTAAGTACTTATCCTTTTGTTGTTTTTCCACGGCCGTAGGAAATATAAGGTAATGTAGTTATGCACGATTTTTAATGATTTTCTTGAATGTATCTGTGATACCTACCCTGAGTAGTTCTGAAAGGACTAGAATTTCCTTTCGAGTAAAGGTTTATTTTATTTTATTCAAAATAAATTTCTGAATCTTGCGATTTTAAATTTTGATTTTTTTCTTCTTGGGTTCATCCCCGTTTACCGTCACAGATATATTCAAATCTAAAACATCTAAAACGTTCGAATCTAGAGTTTTCGACGCGTTTTTCGTCCAATTGAATAAAAATTGTGGAAATCAACCATTTTTGAGATTTTGAATTTTAGGAATCAATAAAACAAGGTCTCGTTTTTTCAAAAGAAACTCGAATTCTAGAACTACATATTATTATTTTTCATTCGATTCAGTGCGAAAGATATTGAAAAACTCAATTTCCATGATAATTTGGCTAAATTATGAGCCAAAAGCAGTTTGGTTTGATTGGGTCAACCCAAAATCTCAAGGTTTCGTCTTTTTGATGGATTGAGAGGAAAATGAAAACTTCTTCATTTTCGAGTTAGTTTTACGAATCTTGTTGCTAGAAGCCAATATCATGAATTTTTCATATCTTTTTTCGCGTTTTGTATTTAACCTACATTTAGATAATTTTGTTGTTCACAGCAAGTAAACAAAGGCATGAAAATAGAGGTTTCCTTGAATGAGAATTACGATGGATCGTACTCCGGCTGTCCAACGAATCCACCTCGACCTGGGAGGCCAGTGAAGAGGACGTCCCTCACACACGTTATGGTTTGCCATCCCAAGAGGACAAAGATGAAGTCCCTTTCAGAGCTTACCGACCTAGAAGAAAATGACCACGAAAATCATAGGCCTTACATTACAGGACACAATAGGTAAGAGAATCTGCATTGTAGAAAACTGAGTGGAACCACAATGTTGGAACCTTGGTAAGGGAGGGGTTGTACCCCGTACATGGGTCATTTTCCTAGAAAAGGACAATCGGTATTCCAAGATTTCAGAAAACTTGAAGTTCGACTCAAGTTCTGCCAAAAATCAGGGATTAACCTCACACCATACTGATTGAATTTCGACGGAAGAACACACAGTGGGGCGCTTAATTAATTAATTATGGAACCATTCGCACTCTAGTATATTCACAATGTAGTAGATGCCTTGCTTCCACAAACTAGCGCACATATACTAGAGTGCTTAGGTTACATAATTATAATTGAACTTCACAAGTTCATTTAATTATTAAATTGAAAATCAAAGACGAAAACCTATTGGCAGATGAAAGATTGTCGTGCCCAAATCGCAGTAATTCATGGACAGATTTAAGACGTGATCATGTTTCATTCAAACTTTCACCCTTCAAAATTCGGTGCAAACATCAACAATGCATAATTTTGTTCAAAAAACTTAATTCAAATGTTCTGAAAATGGGAAAAAGTAAAATAAAACAACAAAACTAAGTTTTTAGTGAGCAACTCGATTTAATTTTCAATAAAACTTTATTTCCAAAATAATCCAATAAAACATAATAAATTAGTTAATAAGCATTTGGTCAAGTTAAACAGTTGGTAAGCAAAAAAACTGTTTCACTCGAAGTAATTTATTTTGTACTTTAGGCAAGAAATAGTGGTCTCTTCCCCACCTCCCCCTCACCATTATCCACTATAACATTTCTAGGGGCATGGGAGCCTGAAATTTGAAGAGCATTTTAAAATCCATGATCTACGACACCCAACATGTGAATTCGAGTTCAACCCCCCCCATCACCACCACCACCAATGGTACCAGTCTGGCACCAAAGCGGAAATACGTCGTAACATTGAACTTTCATCTGTTAGTTTTGGTAGGCAGTCCGTCGAAGTTCCCCCCCACCAATGGTGCCAGTGTTGCACCACGAAATACGTGGTTTCTGGTGTCCAGGCACCATGGCGGCACCCCTGATTTATTTCACGATGGCACAAAGAATAATTCATGAAAATTCAAAGGTATACTGAGAATTTATCTTCAATTTCAAACAAACAAACAACATTGGGTACAATCAGTAAGCTATTAAGGGACCGAAATATTGAAAAATCGGATATTTTGTGAATATTATCCCCACACTCTCTCCCTCCTCACCCTAATTTTGACACTCTGGTTAAATAGGGTGCTACTCGGAAGATCTCTAAATCGAACAAAAAAAGAAACACGCAAATCAGTTGGAAATTGAGGCCTCAGGCCCCCCCCCCCCCCCCCCTTTACCATTAGTAGGCAAAATTCGAAATTCCGGTGAAATAGTGCACAACTGGATAGATCTCCGCGTCGAATAAAAAAGAACCACGAAAATCGGTTGAGAACTAAGGACTGGGTAGACGACACAAGATTTTGTCTCAAACACACACACACATAGACATACTATGGTCCAGAAGGTCTTTTATCTGCAACCATCACCGGCAGATGAAAGACACAAGTTCCTGGGTGGCACTTGAGTTTTTCAGCTTTTCCCGCGTTCTGGTGCTGTTCTGCTGAAGTGTAACCATATCGCTGGAACCAGCTCGGTATAAACTAGAACTAGAGACCAAAAAGAAAAAAATAATATCGATTTCTTGCCGTTTTACAGAGGGCAGATTAAAGACAGTCAGTGACTGTGACACCACGTTTCTGCAACTGAAGCCACCTGTGTACACTTCCACATAAAAGAAAAACGATTCCAGCCGCTCACGATTCGTTCCTCACCTCTTACAGTGGTAGTGAAACCGAGGGAAACGATAATAGCCGCCAAAATACGAAAACTCAAGAAAGGCAGATTAAAGACAGAAACCTCCGGACAAGCAAATTTTATCCTCCTGCTCGCTTTGTTTGCTTCTGAAAAAATCTGAAAACCCATTTTTTTCTTATCTAGATATATGCAATAAAGAATCCCTACAAATTCAGGCCGCTGGTTTGATCGGTGATTCACAGTGTTCAAGCAAAGTTGACTACCTAGGCGTCTGGACATGGCAGATTAGTAGACATTTACCTGTGTTTGAGCATGGGAAGGTGGTTATAAAATGACCTGGTCCGAACTAAAACTTAAAAAAAATTATTATTTATTCTGGTAAATAAAATTCTCTGTAGAATGAGAAAAAAAGAAAGAATATATCGCCTACCTAGGAGCTTCTTTTCCTAGCAGAACTTATATAATAAATTACAATAATTCTCTTCTTGATTTTGGTTTAAAAAATGTCTTTTGTGATTCGACGATTTCGGCGATGTAGGTATTTAGTTGGTGGAATCCGCACACCAGCTCAAAGGATGGAGGCACGCTCTGATGGTGAAATTGGAAGGGTCTTACCTTGTTGTTCCACAAGAATGATACCCAATACCTGTAGGTAGGGTTGTGGCAAGATCCACCAGAACCTCTTCCAATGTTGCGCAGAGTTTGATTAGAGTTAGATGAGTTGAGAGCGGAAGTTAAGAGATAGAGAGAGCCGAGGTAGAGAGATAGAGAGGTGCTCCAGAAAGCTTTGGCTGGAGCTGAAAACGAAAAAGAATGGAAATCTTGAATATCTGGAGATATGCATATATTCTCAAGAAATACGGGCAGTACTCCAGGAATCCGATACATACATTCCAGTGATGAATAGATGGGTCGAAGAGTGAAGATCGGGATACTGATGACCCAAAAAGATGGCGATTTGCCGAGAGGATACTGATGACCTCGTGGAAGGCGTAGTGTGGCCAGAAAATGTTTAGATAGGTAGTAGAACTTGATAGTGCTTCAGAGCGCATGAAGACAAAGACAGCTGGTAGATGCGACGGGAGGTGCCTCACTTGAATCCCCACTTACCCACTGATCACACCACTCGCGTCATAATCCCATCGATAAAGTCTTAGAAGATAAAACAAGGCAAAGGGCAAGGATCGGCCTGAACAACCTGTTTAAACTTTAATTTCTATATTTTAGCGTGAATAAGTGCATTTGTTATTGATTGCCCGACGTAGAACGAAGTTGATAGTTTATGGAGAATTTTTTTTTTTTTTTGACGCCCAAACCATAAATGTGCATTCGGAATCTTCTCTGGACAAGATCGGCCCTTTCTGGGAAAATGACCCACATCATCCTTTGTTTTCAGGTTGTACCACCATGCGACCACCTGCCTCCCGATCAACCCCAAGGAAATGGATATCGACAGCGAAGACGAAATGGACCCGAGGTGGCTCAAACAGAAAACTATGATGATGATCGATGAATTCACGGATGTGAATGAGGGTGAAAAAGAACTGATGAAAATGTGGAACCTCCATGTCATGAAGCACGGGTCAGTGTAAGAAAACCAACTTTATCTTAAGCGTTCCGTAGAGACTGTTCGAAAAAGTAAGATAAGCCTTCCGTAAATGGTTTTCTTAACTCAATCAGGACCGGAATTGAAGGTAACGCATGGTGTGACATTTTTCAAAATTGGCATATTCGACAATTTGGCACTTATTTTTGTTTCAAAATTGCATTCTTCTTGCCACCGTGGTTCTCTCCGTCTATCAGGCAACTCTGTATAGTAGGATGTTATTAAGATCTCAAGTATTGGAGCTGGAGAGTTATAAGGTTTTAACGCCTGAATCTCTTGGATTGTGTCTTAGTAGGTCAACGATGGGCGCCGCTCATATATCAATGTTTATCTCTTTCCAATTTTCAGTTCACTAAGATTTTAGGGGACACATATGTCAATTTTCGGTCCGGACGCACAAAAAAAAAATTTCTCCATAAATTGTTAATAGACTCAATTCCGGAAATTTCAAAAAAAGTTCTAAATCCGATGAGTAGAAGTGCTCCAATTTTGGTTTAGAACCTAGGGGGTCACTAGCGCTCAGCTCTGGTTCCATTTCCATTTGATTGAGAGAAGAACTTGGCTGACATTCGGCAGACTGTCAACGGACCTCAAAATACTTCCCTTGAACACTTTCTTCCTTTTTCTAAAAATCCGCGTCGATCTCGGCATTTTCGACTAAAAACTTCAACACGAAACACGACGAGTCACAACACGAACGAGACGAGACACAAAAATAAGACGAGCTCCTGTAAACATACACTCAGGCTATCATTCTTTGAGGTTTCGATGCTAAACGATGTATTCTATTCGATATACAGGGAGTAAGCCTAACTTGTCTGCCATACGGTACCAGTCGATTCTACAACTAATTTGCAACAAAAAATGTCTCTTAGCGATTTTTTTTTAAAACCCTTCGTTTTCGAGTTATTTTAACTTTAAACTTTTTTTCGTGATTTTGACCTTATGTCATTCAATCGGTCATAACTCCGTTAATTAGCTGTTTAAATTACAATTTTAGGGTACCGTTGGAAAGAGCATTAAATTTCCTATCGGATACATGCCTCAACTTTTTTTGAGTCAAGGTTTGAGTTATGAAAACGTCCTCTAAAAAGAGAATTTTACGTACTTTTGAAAACCTCGCATTTTTTCAATCTCAAATTGAACTCCGAGAACTCATACTTTTTCAAGATGCAAGAACAGTAAAAACTGCGCCAGAATCTCAGCTTTCCAATGGTATAATCAAAACATATGTTACAACCGAATTTAGGGGAGAAATTCGTGTTTGAACGCGGAAAAACGTGCATTTTTTCAACGAAATCGGCGCTCTGGCCTCCCCTTTCCGGAGGCCTCGCGGTCTACTGCGGCGCCGACCCACCCACTGCTGTCGTCCGACCCCTCAGATCGTCTAGGCGGAGCGCCGATTTCGTTGAACAAATGCACGTTTTTCTGCGTTCAAACACAAAATTCTCCCCTAAATTCGGTTGCAACATATGTTTTGATTATACCATTGGAAAGCTGAGATTCTGGCGCAGTTTTCACTGTTCTTGCATCTTGAAAAATGTTGATACTTGTAGTTCAATTTGCGATTAAAAAAATGCAAGGTTTCCAAAATTACGTAAAATTCTCTTTTTAGAGGACTTTTCATGTCTCAAACCTTGACTCAAAAAAAAGTTAAGGCATCTATCCGATAGGAAATTTAATGTTCTTTCCAACGGTATCCTCAAACTGTAATTTACACAGCTAATTAACGGAGTTATGACCGATTTAATGACATAAGGTCAAAATCACGAAAAAAGAGTTTGAAGTTAAAATAACTCGAAAACGAAGGGTTTTTAAAAGAAATCGCTAGGAGACATTTTTTGTTGCAAATTAGTTGTAGAATCGACTGGTACCGTATGGCAGACCAGTTAGGCTTACACCCTGTACATCGATGTTGAACTGTCGAGAGTTGATACCGCAATTCCATTGGTTGAAAACAGACAGAAACAGTCATTCAAATTTCGATAAACCTGACGGCCCAAACTCGACCGCGCGTTTTTTATTCAAACCGTTCTCCTGTAAAATTACGTTTTTGAGCTTATTTGTTCCTTTTTCTCAGGAAGTATTCATCCGATTGGAACCAAATTTCTACAGGATGTTCTTCTAGTATGCACCTATAATTATGATGGAGGGTTTCGCCAAATAACGCCATGGAGCCTAAATATGAGTGTGTGAAAATTCAAAATATCGCTAAAAATGTAAAACCATCATAACTTTTTTTCTGTGAACATCACAAAAACTTTGTTCATCAACTTTGCTTCACTAAGTATACTGATGGTGCTGTCAAAATTTCAGACCGATAGCTTGAGTATTCTGAGAGAAAAAGGAACATTTATATCAAAAAATTAGGTTTAGAACAGCTCAAGTTTGGAATTGAAACTTTTTTTGGATGGACTGACTGAGTTCAGATTTTTACCATCCAACCAGAATATATTGAGGATTAGTTCCTTGAAATTTCATCAAAATCGGACGCACCATTGAACAAATATCGCGAAAAAACCAAAATTGCTGCCGTAGCGTGGAAATGACATATGTTCCCCTTAGGGGGTCTCAGTCAGTCACCGTTCGTTCCTCGTTCCTGATTAGTATTTCCCTCAATTACTGGCGCTCAAACTTTGAAAATTGTACCTAAGTTTGAAATTTTAAAGGATTTTTGAAATTTATTAGTGCATCTGGGTAGGGAATTGAAAAACTAAAAAATTGCCACTGGAATCATCAAAATCGAACAATAATAATTGTTGACAAAAAATGGGAAAAACCTAACTGAATAAACGATTTTTCCCATTTTTGGTGGCAATTATTGTTCAATTTTGATGATTCCAGCGGCAAACTTAGTTTTTTAATTCCCTAGGCATGCACTAATGAATTTCGAAAATCCTTGAAAATTTCAAATTTAGGTACAACTTTTAAAGTTTGAGTGCCGGTAATTGAGGGAAATACTAACTCAGAACAAGGAACGACCAGCAATCGACAGAGACCCCTTAATAATCGATTATCTAGCACGAATAACATTGAAAATAGTTAATATGACTTGAAATGTTGACTGAAAAACATGAAGAAGTTGACTGCCACCGCCATCTTGCGATAGTGGCGTCGTGTACGGTTCAACTTGCGAACTACCACTGATAGCTCTCCACCTCTTTAAACTCCAAGTTCCGATTTTTAAACAAATTTCCATGGATAACTGGAAGTACCACGGTGTTGTGAAGAACCCAAAATTTTTTCTTTCTCTTAATCGGCTTTTCTTTTGAGTTCTTCAAAATTTGTGCCCGTGGGATTTCAAAATTCACGGGTTGATTTCCGGATTTCCCATATTACCGGTACCTTCAACTTACATTCTTCGTTCTCTGAGCTTCTCGTTGACTTGTTTCATGTTCGTTTTACTGGTCAGAACAAATAAATCCCTCCACTAATTGAAGGGTTTAAACATTATTTAACTGAAAATTGTTCGAGTATATTGACGACTAATTGGTTTTTCTCAATTTTCGTATATTTCTCGTTTTTGAATGTTCTATTTTGACTACTTATTATTGAAAACATTTCATTCAACTTATAAAATCCGTATCTCAATCCCTTCAATTATTGTCTTTGGGTTTCATCATCAAATTTCATCTTGGTCCCTTTTACTCTGTACCTTCCTTGCTAGACGTGTAAAACGGGCAGTTCCTTTATAAGTTATTAAATTGTCAAAAAATTACAAAAAAAGGCTTATCTTCTTTGAAAATCTTGTTCTTAACGTGGCAGCGAAATAATCATAGAGATTATAATCACTTAAAGTATGATTATGTTCCTACGATCAATTTAGGATATTACAAGTATTTCCGTGCAAATACAAAACTTCTCTTCTCAAAACGCAGAGAAAAATGTTCAAAAACGCGCGAAGCACGCTTTTTTGAAAATTGCGGCCACCGATGGATACCGATATGATTACAGTACAATAATGTTTATAATGATTACCTATGAAGTTCGAGAAAGTTTCTTTTCCTCGCTATGCTCACGCTTGTTCTTGTTTTATCAATAATCATCAATTTTATCAACAATTTTTATATTTATCAAATTAATGACCATCGACAAATAATTGCATAGAAAAAACAATTTCAATATTTTGGGTCGAGGGTGAGGAAATGATGAGCCAATCCTCTTGTTCTTCAAATCCAAGCACTTTCGTTTTTATTCAGAAACGTCTTCAGGGTTTTAGTTTTAGTAAATATTTCCTCTTCATATTTGTTTGAGAATAAGGAAATAGTTCAAAATTTGTTCAACCCAAATAATTTGCTCATTAATACTTATTCAACGAAAAACTACATTATTAAAACTATTGTATTAAGTGAAGGTCCTATTGAAGATAAAAATAAACCAATGAACTTATAAATAAGAAGAATCGGGTACCAAAATGCCAAATAAAGCTTATAAATAAAAGCTTATTGTATATAAACATAAATGGAGAGGAACCGTATAATGAAACTAAGTGTCAGCATATTATACAGGGTGTCTACAAAACAGATCTCATTCCTTCAAGGGGTCGATTCTACAGCTAATTTGTAAAAAAAAATTTCCCGTAGCAATTTTTTTTAGAGGCTTCTTTTCAGAGTTATTTCAATTTTAGAGTTTTTTTCTCTCGTTATATTGACCTTATGTCATTCTGAGATCTGTTTTGTCGACCTGCTCCTTCTTCCTGATCTACCTTTTGTGGACACCCTGTATTGAACTAAATGGAGAAGACACATCATCGTCATTTTGTTTTTACCTTATAAAAACAAAAAAAGTCCATTCATGCAGCATGAATTAATGAGCGAATTTTCAAAGAAATCGTTCAGTTTAAGGTGTGGTTAAGAAAAGGACCAATGGTGTTGCAATTTGTTGTAGAAAGTTTATTTTTCGATTCTTGGTTTATATATATATATATGTATATATATTTTTTTAAACTTGCTCTTACACCAATAATCGACGTCACGGAAGACGTGAAATCACTGGGCTGAAAGATGAATCTGGGAGCCCGAGAAGCGTTCTGATTAGGGAAGCTCCTGGACGTAGTTAAAGATGAATGCGACAGATCGCGTTCATGATCACTGGTTCCCAACCTCAAACAACAAGTCACCTTGTTTATCACATATTTTTCTCCTTGGTGCGTTACCTGCTGCATCTAAGTAATTAATTTAATAACATTTAAATATACTCACGATATGTACGAAAAAATCGTGCGATTTTCAATAATACACTCGGTTTTAAATGTTTCTATCGGTGGCAGTTGTCGATTGAAAATTTGAACGAGGACTCTTTTTTTTTTTTTTTTTTTGAGGCCGTTGCAATAGCTTCATTTTCTTTGAAATTTCGCTAATAACACGCTGCAAATTATTGCTGGGTATATACATATGATTTTTGGAAAAACTTCAGGGATCGTTTCAGAATGTTCCAAAACGGATTTCAGTGTGGAAATTTTTCGAAAAAGTCGATTCTAAAAATTTTGAGGCCATTGCAATAGCTTCATTTTCCTTGAAAATTCGCTAATAACACGCTGCAAATTATTGCTGGGTATGCTTTGAAGGTCTTAGGAGTCCATATTCATGTTCTAGTCGTCTCTACGAACTCATAGAGTACCCACACGGCTACTGCATTCTGGTTACAACAAATATACGCACGTATTCATTATATATATATATAACTACAAACTTTTCTTAATTTTGGACAATTTTCATTTTTGAAAAAAGCATTCATATCAGAAATTTTGTGCTGAATCCGAATATACCATAAATTACCATGATTTTCAATGTAAAAACCACAAAAAACGGGAAAAACCCATTTTTTTGGGAGTTTTTTTGAAATTTGGACCACTTTGGATTGTCCAAAATTGCTGGTTAACGAACTTGACCTATGGTTTGTTGTTACAAACATTTTGGCAAAAACTAAAAAAAATTTTAAACAATTACTCAAGTTATCGTCCGGAATGACACACATATATATATATATATATATATATATATATATATATATAGATATATATATTAGATATCTATATAGTATATATATATATATATATATATATATATATATATATATATATATATATATATATCTATATATTATATATAATATATATATACACATATGATTTTTGGAAAAACTTCAGGGATCGTTTCAGAATGTTCCAAAACGGATTTCAGTGTGGAAATTTTTCGAAAAAGTCGATTCTAAAAATTTTGAGGCCATTGCAATAGCTTCATTTTCCTTGAAAATTCGCTAAAATGAAGAGGAAATATACAGGGTGTCCTATCAGACAAAGACCCTCCACCCCTAAAACCGTAATTAATTTTTTAAATCTGCATTTTTTTCCAAGAATCTTATATATGACCAAGTTGTACATGGCGCACACCAACTTTGTTTTTACAAGTGGGAACCCTATTTTTTTATTGCAGATTTGGATTCTACGCAAAATTTCATGAATTAAATGCGCTAAACTACGTAAACTAAAAAAAGTTTCGCTGACGGATTTTTTTTTTCAATTCGACTTTCGGATTCTACATACTTTGAAACTTAACCATCACATTTTTCCTGCTTGATTCCAATGGTTCAAAATTGGAAATAATAAACCTAAATGAATGACATGAAGTCATGTGCCTAGGGCTGCGTAATAATTTCGTGAACTCCTGCATTATCTATTTGTCGAGCTGACGTAGTGAAACACATAGACTTGCCAGACCCCCCCCCCCCCCCCCGTGCTGGTGTGACTACGGTCGTTATTTGGCGGTGATCTTTGGACCGACTTCTGCGGGGGTTGTGGGTTCAAGGCTCATCGCAGGCAGCCTGCGTTTTTCAGCGGCCGGGGCTCTCATCGCCCCTCCTCGTCCCAACCCAGGCAATGGGAAGCCATGAGCGAAATTCTGATCTTCCCTTTGAAAGACAGCTGATGACGTCCGCGATGCCAGGAATGGCAGTCGGACAAAAATCCAACCTGAAATGGTTGTTTACTTTTTTACTTAACTTTTCAGTGACAACGTGAATCAGCGTCAAAAAATAATGGAGAGTCTTGTATCACACTTGAGTTTTACTAGAATCCATATTTTGACTTAATGAGATCTATTGTGGAGGGCCTCCAGGCTATATTAGCCTACTAAGAAGGGTTTACTAAACACTCCTTCTCCCCACTTTTTGGCGAAGTGGAGAAGGTCGGTGTAAGTCACCTTAGAGATGGTGTCAGGGGCTAGGACATCACTTCCGAGCGTTGTGAATCTAGCTCGACCCAATGCTTCGCAGTAGCATATGATATGTTCGGCATCCACCGTTTCCATATCGCAGAAGTGGCAGATGTCCGTTGTTAGTTTTTCTATCTTCTTTAGGTGATATCGAAGTGGTTACAGGTACCTAGTCAGGGAGGCTGCTTTGGTCGGCGTTTTACAACCCATTGAGAACGTGTATTTTTGACTGGCTTCGGAGTTTTTTGCTATTGTTCCTTGTTGACGGGGCAGGGGATCTGCCGTTTTTGGGGACTGTCTCCCTCAGTTACGCCCCCGTAATGCTCGGGATAGGGGGGAGCCCCAGGCTCCCGGCACACTGACTAAAGTCAAAGTGCCACCTGTCTGCCCCCCAATTGAGGTCGGATTCGCGGGGGTCGTGGTTAACAAAACCCAGGCTGCAGTGCGGGTTCTGCAGAGCTGGGTAGGGATCCGAGGGCCATTGCCAACTCATTGACCTGGCACTCGGATCCCAGCATGTGAGTTTTGCGAATTACCAAAAACCCGGGCGCCAGACCCTTAAAGTCTGGAAGCATGAGCTAGGACATGCGGCTTCTACCTGTAAGAAGTAACAGGGAGATGCAATTATGCATCGACACTGATTGTGTCGAAACTTCCCTCGACCGGGGATCGATCTCCTATCGTTCCGATTCTGAATCGGAGCTCCTACCACATGAGCTACGGAAGCGAATGGACAGAAATGCGAAGAGGTCGCTGATCACAACAATAGTTTGGCAGGCAAATGATTCGATAGAGCCCAAATCTGCCATAAGGGGTTCCCATTAAAAAAACGAATGTGCGTTGTGCACGTGCGCAATGCGCAACGTGGCCATATTTAACCATGTAGATTTCGAAACAAATAATAATTTAAAACCGAAATTACGGGGTTTTAAGGGAGGTCTTTGTCCGGTGGACGCCCTGTATAATAAAAATGAATCCCTGAAAATGTTTTTGAATTAAAAAAAAAAAAACATAAATACTCGTACAAACGAAAGCGCTCGGATTTGAAGACAAGAGGATTGGCACATCATTCCTCCTCCCTCAACCCAAAATATTGATCAACTATTGACGTCAAACCCACGGAAAAAAAATATTATGAAATAAATTTGGAACTATTGATTGGAGCAGAAGAATATTGAAGTATTCCAGAATTCCAAGAAATTGGAGTTTTCTTACTTTTATCAATAACGAACAAAAAATTGGTAGTTGTGGTTTTTTCTGAATTAAAATATGGACAGAAAAACTTCAAATATCAGTTTTGCGTTTACCATCGAGTTTCGAGTCACAGTGCAGCTAGAACCTGTAGAACTAAATGAATCATACTGCCGAGTTTTCGAAGTTTATTCAATATTGTCGAAGTAAAAAAAGGGGGTCATCGTTGTTTTCTGAAGTTTTCTAAATTTACGTTGTTATTTATACTTTGCATGCTGCATGATTGCTTGATTGTCCTAATTACCATTTAAGTGTGGAGTAAACCCCTTTTCTGAGCATGACGTAAAAGCACGTTTTTCCCTCCCATTAGTGTTTTCAATTTAAGTGACATCATTTAATCTTCATGTAGTTTTATAATTTTGATAGAATTATCATTTCATTAGTCATCAATTTAATTTCATTTTGAGTCATTTGAGCTGATCAATTCCTTTCAGTTTTTTATTTTTCATTCATTTTCATTCGCCATCATTTAATAATCAAAACTTCGTTGAATTCTCGCAGTTATGCAGGGTTGCAGTACAAAGCTTTTGCTGGGTTAGGTGCTTAGGTATTGTCAGGGACAACTGAGACGATGTTTAAAGTACCTTAACCTAAAATCAACTTGTTTCTGGGACGTTGCATTACAGGTTTGTAGGTGATTGTCAAGTTCCTCTGGCTTGCTTCATGTTCCTGGAAGAAAAAGGTGAAGAACTTCTAAGGAAGAACCTATATAGAAATTTTGTGATGCACATGTCCCTGTTGTTCGACTACGGCCTGGTGTCTCCAGTAACTGTTTTCCATGTGATGGAAAAAACTGCAGGACATCATCCAAAACAACCCTAATATCAACAGGTGAGTCTTTCTTGATGAATACTTACAAACATCCCGTAAATTAACGTAATTGGTTGGTTTCCTGTTTTGTTCTAACGCATTTGTGATTCGTCAAACTTTGCAGGCAACTTCAAGAGTCGTGGCAACTGCAAAAGGAACACTGGAACGCAGTTGACCAGAAGCCCGTTGTGGACTTGTGCGAGTCCGTCAAGAGCCCTGGGATCGGTGTGAATGCGGGAGATTCTGGCCAAAGGCGTAAACCCAACTCTGAGAAGAAACCCACTCCTAAGAAATCAAATTCGTCAGTAAACGGTTAGCTAGCTTACATCTATTTGAATCCATTGATTTGTGTATGTTGAGTGATGTTCAGCTCAGAACGCTCAACCCCAAGGGCCTGGGAACTGTGGACTCCCTCAGTAAGGATTTTTGCATACTTCTTAACTTTACATCCCTACTTTGCATCCTAGTTTACATAGTTTACCTCCCCTGCAAATCTGAAAACAAATACAAATAATGGAGGAAGAATCTACTCGGAATTAAAATTCAAGTAACCGTTCTGTTTTCACCAGCTAAATTCCGCCTAGTTCTTAACAGTGGGAGAACAGGTTAACACAGTGACGTCATGGCTATAAACTCGAGTTCATTCAAATAATAGAGAGTTTTTGGTGCCAAAATCTCACAGGCCCTGTTAGGAGGAGGACTAGCGCGAGCAACATAGGATGCTACCCAGTTGAAGGAGGAAACCCGTTAACTTTGGACAGGGGGGGGGGATGGAGGCGCTCGTCACAGAGGGCCTCTAGGAACGGGTGACTGTCTGGGGGCACCCTTTCATCATCGCCTGCTGATGTCGGGAGGCAAATCCATCGTCACCCGCGAACTCCGTGCTTTGTGATGAGGTTCCACGGGCCCGTTAGTGGTTGCCAAAAACTCTCTATTAATCTCTCTTGTAGGAGTTCCCGAGCATCCCCCAACGTAACCCTTAGTCGGTTGCTAAACCAATCATTCTATTGTTCGATCGACAAGCTCATGCAATTTTCTCAAATTAGCTTGTACTAGCCAGTTTGGGCAATTATGTCGCTGTGTGTAGTGTATTTATTTATTTACTAGCTGAAAAGCCTGCAAAAGCAGGCAAAAAAATTGAAGATGTGTAAAAAAAAATTGATGTCGCGGCCTGGAATCGAACCCGGGACCCCCCACGTTCGGGCGACATAACGTACGTACCGTTGGCATTTTATGTATATAGATAAGAATACGGGACGAACCCAATTACAAATGAGAAAAACAGGTGTACATCAAACAGTTTACAGAAATATGAAACTTTACGGCTAGATAGGGTCATGTAGAGGTTCGGAGCACACATGGGCGATTGTAAAGGTATTCGTAGTGGAGAAAGAGACGGCAAAAGGTGTGGCAGAACAGTGACGCGAGGCGAGGCACAGAAAGCCGACATGAGCAAGGAGATCTGGAGCATCAATTCTCCCCGTAGCAAGCCAAGGGAGGAATTAGACATCAGAACATAAGCGACGATCATGGGGAGGCAGTAAGTTGAACGACAGCTCGTCGTAGTATAGGTTCTCCCAGGGAATGGAGAGCTTATAAGCGAGGAACCGAAAGAAGCTTTGTTTGCACGCCTCAGTTTGTAGGGTGTGGCAGTCGTAGTAAGGCTCCAGATTATCGACGCATACTCCAGGATGGACTGCAACGAGAGATATGTAAAGTGTGACTAGGGCTGATGCTTGTAAGAATTTCTCTGGTATTCCTCTTCACGAAGCCCAGTGCACGCATACCGCGGGACGCCACCTGTGCAATGTGAGTCGAGAAGGAGAGCTAGGAGCCCAGGTGCACGCCGAGGTCCACAATGGCGTTCTTACGACAAAGGAGAACTCCGTTTGATTAAATAGGGCTTCTTGACTCTGGAGTGAGAACGGTGGAATGAAGTAATGAGGGCGTCGAGGTTCCGCTGGAGGAGAAGGCAGTGCGAGTTGTCACCAATGGCAATAAAGAGCTTTAGGTCGTCTGCATAAATCAGGAACTCAGTGCAGTGAAGGGAGGAGATGACTCTATTGATCACCAGGGTGAAGAGAAGGGGGCCAAGGTG